>VZQC01005131.1:982348-1079724 GCA_009823505.1 Rhizomys pruinosus | reverse complement strand
TTCCCAGTAGTAAATGGGTCCTGGGGATTGAATTTAGGTTCTCATGCTTGTATAGCAGGTATTTTACAGAGTCACCGCCTCAGCCTCTGTTTAGGGCATTGGAAGAACCCTCAGCTAGGGCTATAGGGAGACCCTGTCTCAAAAAGACCTAGGAGGGGGACACACACACACACAAGCAAACAAACCGTTAACACTCTTGAGATTCTTCTGTATTGATGCATGTACTAGTACTTTTCTAGTTGTGACAAAACATATAAAAACAACTTAGGATGGAAGGGTTTATTTTTTTTATTTTTTTTACTTTTATGTATTTTCGTATGTATATGAATGTACTGTCTGCATGTAGGTTTGTGCACCCGTGTCATGCAATGCCATGGAGGTCAGAAGAGGGTGTTGGATTCCCCTGGAACTGGAGTTAAAGATGGTTCTCAGCTGCCATGTGGGTGCTGGGGATCGAACCCAGTTCCTCTGCAAGAGCAATAGGTGCTCTTAATAGCTAGGCCATCTCTCCAGACCTGGAAGGGTTTATTTTGGCTCACAGTTTTAGGGTGCACCCCATCTGGCAGGGAAGGTATGGTGTTGAGAGTAGCTCTAGCTTCATGGAGTCAGCAATGTGAAGCACCTGGCCACACTGTGTCCACAGGAAGCAGGAATGAATGCTTTGTGTCCATTGCTTTCTCCTTTTGTTTTTTTGTTTTGTTTTGTTTTGTTTTGTTTTTTGTTGTTGTTGTTTTGAATCAGGTCTCCCTGTAGCCCCAGCTGTCCTAGAACTTATATGCAGACAAGGCTGGCCTTGAACTCACAGAGATCCGCCTGACTCTGCCTCCCAAGTGCGGGGATTAAAGGCATTCGCCACTGCACCCGGCTGCTTTCTCCCTTTTATTCAGCCTGTTACTGTCTATCTGTGACAGGCACACTTTAGATTCATGGGTAGGTCTTTCTTCCTCAGTTAAATCTCCCTAAAAACAACTTCACAGATTCTAAATCCTGTTGACAGTAAAGAAGAACCATCACTATCTGTGAGAGTCTAGTTATTCATTTTCATCACTAGAATTCCACTGAGTATTTCACTATTTATAATTCTATTACTTGTAGGCCTTAGGATGGTTTCTATTTGAGACTGTTAAAATTTGGGCTGCTGTGCCAAGCATGCTGGCACATGCCTTAATCCCAGCACTCGGGAGGCAGAGGCAGGTGGACCTCTGTGAGCTCAAGGCCAGCCTGGTCTACATAGCGAGTTCCAGGCCAGGTGAGATAGGGAGACCCTGTCTCAAAAAATATTTTAAAAATTGGGCTGCTATCCAGACCCTAACACATCTTGTTTGTGAACATATGCATTTCTTCTAGGAGTGAAATAGCCAAGTCCATAGTGGCTAATAGTTTTGCAAAGTGGTGATACCAATTTAAATTCTCAACCACATTGAATAAGAATTCTGGCTGTTTCACACCCTAGTTAACGCACATTCTTTTAAATTTTTATTTTTATATATGTGTTATGCCTGCATGTGTGTAAGCACAACTGTGTACTGCAGTGCTCACGCAGGACAGAAGAGGGCATCAGATCGCCTGGAACTAGAGTTATGAGTGGTTATCAGCTTCTATGTGGCCATGTGGGTGCCTTGGACTTGAACTCGGATCTTCTGCAAGAACAGCCAGTGCTGGTAACTGCTGAGCCATCTCTCCAGCTCCAAACTTTTATTATTATTATTTCTGGATATGGAGTCACATTAATGTTTTTCCGAGTCTCATATTGTAAAGGAATTACTCCTCATATTTTTCTAAAATTTATTTGGGTTTTATTTTTGACATTTAGTTTCCTGATCCATTTGGGATTCACCCTGTACACAATCTGTTCAGTCACCTCCTAGGCACAAATGTTGTTGTTTTGGTACATATTTCTGAGGAGAAAGTGTCAGAACAATGGCGAGATTCTTATGATCTTCCATAGTTTTGTCCAGTGCATTCTAGCTTAAGATAGACTTCAAAATTATTAATAATACTAATAAGAATGGTGGCAGCAGTGAGTGTCAGGGAGAAGTCGCTGTGTTCCAGGCCTGTTATAAGTTTGCCAGTCAGTCCCGTGACCGCGCTAGGAAACAGAACCTACTGTCTTACCTGTTTTCCAAGAAAGAAAAATCAGAAAAGTAAAAGAGAGTAACTTGACATTCAGTGTTGGTGATGGGATTTGAACCAGGTAGTTTGACTCCAGAACTCTCAGTTTTTAAGCACTCATAAAAATTCCATGGAGCAAATTTTACTATCTCAGTACTATAGTACATGCAAGAAAAGCAGGGCGAGGGAAAGAATATATTTGACTCATGCATATTATAATCGAGTAGTATGGTTCTGGCTGGAACCCAGAATTGGGGCCTGGAAGAGCTGAGTTTTTGTTTATTGTTTGTTTGTTCGTTTTGTTTTTCTGAAACAGGGTCTCCCAGTAACCCCAGCTGGCCTAGAACTGACTATGTAGACCAGGCTGCCCTTGATCTTACAGAGATCCACTTGCCTCTGCCTCCTGTGTGCTAGAATTAAAAGCGTGTACCACCATTGAGAGTTTTTTTGTTTTGTTTTTTTGTTTGTTTTTTGTTTTGTTTGTTTTTTGTTTTGTTTTGTTTTGTTTTGTTTTGTTTTGTTTTGTTTTGTTTTGGTCTTTTCGAGACAGGGTCTCCCTGTAGCCCCAGCTGTCCTGGAACTCACTCTGTAGACCAGGCTGTCCTTGAACTCATAAAGATCCGCCGGCCACTGCCTCTCAGTGCTAGGATTAAAGGCGGGTGCCACCATGCCCAGAAAGATCAGAGTTTTTGTTTTTTATGGTTTGAACAAATTTATTTACAGCCAAACAATCTTCTGTATAATCTTCTAAGATCAGAGTTTTTAATCCTTTACTTCTGCCTACGTTCCACATCTATCTTACTGGACCACTAGAATGATTCAATAGAACCCGCCTGATTTCAGGAGGCTGAGCTGAAGAGGAAGCAAGGTAGAAAACAGCTGAACTTAGCCGGGCGTGGTGGCGCACGCCTTTAATCCTAGCACTTGGGAGGCAGAGGCAGGTGGATCTTTGTGAGTTCAAGGCCAGCCTGATCTACAGAGCGAATAGCTGGAGCTACAGGGAGACCCTGTCTCGAAAAGACCAAAAAAAAAAAAAAAAAAAGAAAACAGCTGAACTTGACACATCAGAGCAGCTATCAACATCTCTCAGGCTGAGGCCAGGAGTCCAGAGTCCTGTTCTAGATGTAAAAATGGGGTGATGACCTGTAGCATGATATTAACTTTCTTCTGGAAGCTCATGAAACATGCAGAAGGGTTGCAGATTCAGTTCAGTGGTAAAGCACTCAGCTAGCATTTGCTGGGCCTTGCATTCAATCCCCAGCACCACCAGAAAAAGAAAAAGGTGACAGGAAAAAAAAAATACATTATTTAGTAATATGGTAAAAATCTATAAACTAACTAAAAAACATTGTCAAGCCTTAAATCAGGGCATTTATGGGAGACACAATATATCCTTTGTAAAGGCGTTCAGAAAACTGGCTTGGGGTTGAAAAATATAGATGTATATTTGCATATAGGTTTAGACCTATGTATTTTGATATATTCATAAATATGCAACTTGGTATGTATATATATTTGCATTGGTATATGAATAGATACACATATATACATGTATTGTGACAGATGGATATATGTCATCAATTCTAGACATAGATTTTTGTTGTTGTTGTTCTTTTTGAGACAGGGTCTCCCTATAGCCCTGGCTGGCTTGGAACTTACTCTATAGACCAGGCTGGCCTCCTGAGTGCTAGAATTAAAGGTGCGCACTGCCATGCCCGGTTAGACATAGATTTAAAAAAATATTTTCCACATTTAATCATCTCTGAAATCATGATGCATTTTATTATCAATGGTAGCTTGAATTTGATGAAATTCTGTTTGTTTCTGACTATCTGTGACAGGCCTACTTTAAATTCATGGTTCTGTAACTCACAGAATCTTGGGGGCTAACCTGCAGTCCTAGACTATGTCTCTGGACCTTTGGTTCACACACTATCCTGGATGTTAGCTCCACAACCTCTTTTCTTTTCTTTTCTTTTCTTTTATCTTTTATCTTTTTTCTTTTTTTTAAATATTTAATTACATTTATTTATTTAGTATGTATGTGTATGTGTGTATGTGTATGTATGTAGGTGTGAACATGCACTTGACACGGCTGTATGTGGAGGTCAGAGGATAACTTTTGGGAGTCACTTCTGCCCTTGGGTTCTGGGAATCGAACTCGGGTCCTCCGCCTGGGCAGGAAGCACTTGCCCCCACTGCGCTGTCTTGCCAGCCCCACTTCTTTCATCACTCCCAGCTTTCATTTACAGTTTTAGCCTTTAAAAATATTTTATTATTTTATGTGTTTGTTTATGTATGCAAGCGCACCTGTGTCATGCAATGCCCACAGAGGTCAAAAGAGGGTGTCAGATCACCTGGAAATAGAGTTAGGGCTGGTTGTTAGCCACTATGTGGGTTCTGGGAATCCAATCTGGGTCCTCTGCAAGAGCAGCCAGTGCTCTTAACTGCTGAGCCAGCTCTCGAGCCCTTACAGTTTTAGCTTTTCATTTGGTTTTCTACTTTACTAAGAAGACTGAGGCACTCAAAAAGAGAAAGTCCAGGGCTGGAGATGTTGATCCCTGGTAGAATGGGCAAGGCCCTGGGTTTAAGCCCAGAGCCACCACCAAAGGAAAAAAAAAAAAAGCCCAGTGTGGTGGCTCTCCTTTAATCCCAGCACTCAGGAGGCAGAGGCAGGTGGATCTCTGTGAGTTCAAGGCCAGCCTGATCTACAGAGTGAGCTCCAGGCCAGCTAGGACTAAAGGGAGACCCTGTCTCAAAAATAACAACAACAACATCAACAAAAAAGTCCATAGGATCTCCCCACCACCCCCATGCAACCAAGTGGGATTTACCATCAGAAACTGGACCCAGCTCCCCTTTCACTCAAAGGCACCTACCAGCAATTCCATCCCACTTGTCTCTCTACAACTTTTTCTTTTACCTCATTATTCTATGAGGAGTATAAAATCATGTTGGGTTTGGTCCTACTTAAAAAGAAAGCAAGTCTGCGAGATGGAGTACAGCTTGGTCTCCATAGATCGTTCCAGGCCAGCTGTGGCTACTCGGAGACCCTGTTAAAAATAAATAAATAAATAAATAAATAAATAAATAAATAAATCACTAAAAAGAAAGAAATTGGGGCTGGAGAAATGCCTCAATAGTTAACAGATGCTCTTGCAGAGGACCTGGGCTTGATTCCTAGCACCCACATGGTGGCTAACAACCATCTATAACTCTAGTTCCAGGGGATCCGATGCTCTCTTCTGGTTGTTTAAAGCATTGCACATGTGTAGTGCAATTATATACATGCAGGCATGCACTTATAAACATAAAGTAAAAGCTTCAGAAGAAAGCAAGGGCTAAAGATGAGGCTCCATGAAGAAAACCTAACATGATCAAGGCCTACATTCAGTCTGAGCACTGCCCCACCTCCCCAAACGAGGATGAAGAAACAAAAAGGCCAAACTTTCTTTTTATCCCACTTTCCATATCAGGCAACACCCAGGATCATTGTTCTTGAAGGGAGAGGCTCTTTGTTGATTTGCTCAATAGTGTTTCCAAGAGCACATTATATATATTCAACAGCTATTTCCTTTAGAGGAAAACATGAATGCATATTTGATTTATTTAAAAAGATGAACTGCATTTTCCTTTTAAAGTTATACTGTTAAAATAATAAAATAGCACATGCTTAGTATAAAGAATTTAATAAGAGAATATCTAAAGTAAATAATAAGACTTTGTTTCCAGTTACCTGTAAGTAACCCATATCCTAATGTAATCACTGTTTTTGGCTCAGCATATTATTTTTCAGACTTCTTAAAATGTATGTAAGAACATGCATGCACGTGTATACAAAAATAGGACTGCATACCATCCAAACATCTGTGTCTATACCAAAGTAACCTACCATAATAATTAGTACTGTTTAAATACCTGTATATCTAATTACTTGTGCTTCATTAGTAGGATTGAAAGGTTGTTCCTGGATAAACTGTCAACCCATGAAAGGAAACAGCCTGAACTGATCAGAGTTCAAAACGACATCTCCAGAGAAAATCGACTGTTTTGCTTCTCGCCCACCTGTGCCCCTTTTCTAAGCCTAGGGAACAATCTGTGGAAGAGGGGGTGTGATAGAATGTAAGGGCTGCGATTGGGGTGAATGGTGAAACTAAAGCAATATAGACTGGACACTTATTTGATCAATGTTCTAGTTTATCTTCCACTGCTGTGACAAAACACTCTGACCGACACCAACTTGGGGAGGAAAGGGTTTATTCAGCTTACATCTCCCGGGTCACAGTTCATCACTCAGGGAGCCCAAGGCAGGAACTCAGGGCAGGAACCTGGAGGCAGGAGCTGAAGCACAGGCCATGGAGGAATGCTGTTCACTGGCTTGCTCCCCTGGCCCATGCCCAGCCTGACCGCTTATACAGTACACAACAACCTGCCCAGGGTGGCACCACCCATAATGGGCTGGGCCCTCCCACATTGCTCAACAATCAAGACAATACTCCACAGACGACTTGGCCACAGGCCAGTCCAATGGAGCCCAAATTCCCCAATTGGGCTCCCTCAAACCAGGTGTGTCAAGTTGACACTTAAAGCTATCCACACACATATCACATGATTGTACATACAAGAAGCCAGGATGGATGGCTGGAGTTGGGCATGATGTGGGTTTGGGACAAAACTGTGGGGTTTGGGCACAACTTGCTTGCAAATTGGTTTGACGTGAAGGATGCTTGTATTCATAACTTATTACTTATTGTAAAATAACGAATGAAATAAAAAAAAGAAAAAACAAAAATGGCCACTGTTAATTCTCTCTCTCTCCTTCTCTCTCTCTCTCTATCTTTATCTAACTATATACTATAATATTATTATCTATCTATGTGTGTATTGTGTGGTGTGTGTAGGTGCATACAATACCTAAATGCAAATATACGCATTTACTTCAATCATAGTCAATTGTCTTCATTGGTTCTGCAGCAATGCTTATTAATTAAAGATTTTGTTTGTGCAGTCTAGTGTAAAATTTTACCATTTGTAATTTGAGGTTATTGGCAAAGGGAACCCACATTTTATCTATAAAGACAGGGAATCATGAAAACACGTTCACTTGTCGCCGGGGTGCTGTGGCACACGCCTTAATCCTAGTACTTGGTAAGCGAGAGGCAGGATAGGAGCAAGGCCAGCAGTATCATCAGTGAGTTTCAAGGCCAGCCTGGCTACACTGAATATCCAGGAAGCTTGGAACTATAGGGAAGACCCTGTCTCAAAAATCACCAAAAAAAAAGAAAAAAGTGAACAATTACTGTGATAAATCAATAACTCATTATAAAATGTGTGTATTTTTCTTTGTGTACTAAGTGCTCAAACCCCAGGGTTCTCCCATGTATCTAAATAAGTTACAACTATTGAACCGAATCCCAACCATTTTTTTTTTTAATTTTTGTTTTTTAATTTTATTTATTTCTGTATGTGTATGAATGTACTGTCTGCATGCAGGTCTGTGCACCTGTGTCGTGCAATGCCGCGGAGGTCAGAAGAGGGTGTCAGATTCCCCTGGAACTGGAGTTCTCTTGGAATTGGAGTTTCAGACGGTTCTTGGCCGCCATGTGGGTGCTGGGGATCGAACCCGGGTCCTCTGTAAGAGCGGTCAGCGCTCTTAACCGCTAGGCCATCTCTCCAGCCCCCTCAATCCTGTTTATAAATAGTATTACTAATGAGCATACACTTTTTTATATTACCACCTAATAAAATAGTACTAGAGAAGCTCTATTTAATTATTTACTTATTTAGAGATATGGTCTCATGTAACTCAAGCTGGTGTTAAACTCACTAAGTAGTTGAGGCTGGCCTTGAACTCCTGATTCATCTGTTTCCACATCCTAAGTCCACTACATCATAGTACTCTCTTTATTTTAAAACTATACAAAGTCTTTAGAAATAGTTCTTTTCCATGGCCAAGCTGATTTTTTTTTTTTTTTGAGACAGGGTCTCCCTGTAGCCCCAGCTGTCCTGGAACTCAGTCTGTACTCCAGGCTGACCTTGAACTCACAAAGATCCGCCTGCCTCTGCCTCCAAGTGCTAGGATTAAAGGCCTGCGCCACCACGCACCAGAGGCTAAGCTGATTTTTTGAAAGATATGTTTATTTTGCCAGGTGTGGTAGCATACTCTTTAGTCTTAGCACTCTGGAGGCAGAGGCAGGCAGATCTCTGTGAGATCCAGGCCAGCCTGGTCTACATATTGACTTCTAGGCAAGTCGGGGCTATAATTATGTGTATATGTGTGCCTGCTTGTGGGCCAGCACATGGGAACACTTGCTCCCACTTCCTTCCAGGGACTATTCATCTTAGAGCTACTTGATCAGCTATATCATGTCTGTGTCTTCTTTGGTAGACATAGACTTGTTTCTGTCCGCAGACTTCAACTGTCAAATCATAAGGACAGTTGCAAATGCTCCTACAGCTTTCCTAAGTTGCATATTGAGAAGGCTCAGGTTGGATTTTCTTTTCCACATCATGGAGAAATAAACCCATAGTGGCTAAATTAAAACGTCACTGGCTCCTTCTCAGCCTTGGTCAGAGAAGCTTCTTTGTATAGTGGGTGGCAGCTAACACAATGATGTCTATCTAGACAAACCGCTGAGAATAAGTGACTGCTCAGTGCTCAGCCCTA
Source organism: Rhizomys pruinosus (assembly GCA_009823505.1). Lineage (NCBI taxonomy): Eukaryota > Metazoa > Chordata > Mammalia > Rodentia > Spalacidae > Rhizomys > Rhizomys pruinosus. Next base: position 1,070,945 of record VZQC01005131.1, on the reverse strand, counting down.
AAAGAGATGTGTCTATCACCTTCTCTAAGGCCCATAGAACATTGCATGAGGGGCAGAAGGAATATCAGAGCTGGGAGATTGAGACGAATGCTATGTATGAAACTTGCCCATATGTCATGGATGCTGCAACTGAAAGTACACAGGAGCTGGGGGTTCTTGCATAAGACCCGCACAGACTGGGCCCTTCAGCATTCTATCACAGACTGGAGGGTGGGTTATGAGCCCCATCCCTCCGTGAGGAGCTAGTGCCAGGGGATGGTTGCCAGAGGGGTATAGCTAGTGCCATTTTCCTCAATGGTTTAGCCTTGGTAATTGCCTGTGCTCCAGTGAAGAACCCCTTACTCATGCTTTTACAAGCACATCTGATAAATTCAGTGCATAAAAATCAATGAAGACATGAAAGTGGGAAGGGGAAAATTGGGAAGAGGAGGTCAGCAAGAGAGGAAGGGGAAAGAGAGGGGAATAGGGTGCTGAATATGATCACAATGCATTGTACATGGATTAAATTTTAGAAAGCGATGCTAAGTGTTAACAATGAATTAATTCAATAGGAAAACATGTATTGGCTCCTGCTAATTATCAGCTCTGGAATACTTTAGTTTCAGGAAAACCTTTATCCAGGGCTGAATAGTATAATCAGTACCTAAGTTATTTTTTTCAGTCTCTTTTTTTGTGCTCAGTTTCTGTGTGTGTGTGTGTGTGTGTGTGTGTGTGTTTTCAGTTTTCAATTTTGAGACAATGTCCCCCTATAACCCCAGCCATCCTGGAACTTGATATGTAGACCAACCTGGGCTTGAACTCACAGAGATCCACCTGCCTCTGCCTCCCGAGTGCTGGGATTAAAGGTGTGTGCCACCACACCTGGTTGTGTGCTCAGTTTCTCAAGTTTTAGCTTTACATAGTTAGGCTCCTGCCTGGTAGTCCCAAAATGACTGTCTCAAACAAGGAATGCAACCTCCCTCACTTTGAAATAGATAGATAGATAGATAGATAGATAGATAGATAGATAGATAGATAGATAGATGATAGATAGATAGATAGATAGATAGATAGATAGATAGATAGATAGAAAAGACAGCATCTTCAGCAAGTGGTGTTGGCAAAACTGGATCACCACTTGTAGAAGAATGAAATTAAATCCCTACCACTTGCCCTGAACAAAAGTCAACTCCAGATGGATTAAAGACCTCCACGTGAAACCCCAAACTCTGAAGGTGATAGAAGAAACAGTTGGCAGCAGACCACAAGACAATAGGCTGTAGGAAAAGACTTCCTAAAGCTAGACGGGAACTGCACAAGAATTAGGTCGACCAATTGACAAATGGGACCATCATAAACTCAAAAGCTTCTGTACTCAAAAGAAACAATCAAAGGAAGGAAGAGAAATCCTCACAGAGTGGAGAAAATCTCTCACCACAAACATCTGGGCAAAGCTTGGATTTCCAGAGTATATTCAACTACTAAAAAACAAGAAATGAAAAATAATAGAACCCACTCAAATAGATGGCAACAGAATGAGCGCACAGAGACTTCACGATTGAGGAGATTAAGATGTGCTGAGAAAAAGCTAAGAAGTGTTCAACATCACTAATCATTACAGGAAAGTACACTCATAAAACACAACTTCAAGATATACATCTTACTCCAATAAAGACGTGGCTAGGATCACGAAAACAAATGTGATTAACCAAGTGCTGGAGAGGTTTGTGGGAGAAAGGGAGACACTCATCCCCTGACTGCTGGTGGGAATGTTAACTCATGCAAGCCACTATGGAAGCATGTAGAGAACCCTTGGAAGACTTGGAATAACTTGATTGCCACCCTAGCACCTAACCATACCACTCTTGGCATTGTACCCAGTCAAGACCACCCCACCGACAGAGATACATGCACAGCCCATGTTTATTGTTCAGCTCTCTTCACAAGCAAGGAGCTGGGAACCAATACAACCCAATGTGCCCTCAACGACGAAGTGGATAGAGAAATGGGTACGATCTACACAAATGGAGTTCTATGCAGCAGTAAAGAAAGATGACATCATGATGCTTTCAGGAAAAAAAAAATGGCTGAGCTAGGACATTATGCTGAGTTGAAGTAACACAGTCCCCGTAAAACAAACAACGACGAATGGGTAGTCCTCATCTGTGGATGCAGGGCAATTACTAAGTTGTAAGTATTCTGTGGCTGCACAGCCCCTTTGAAGCTTTTGTCCAAAGCAATTGGGGAGTGAGGCCTACTGGAAAACAGGACACAACAACACAATAACAACAAACAACAACGAGAAGGAACTGCATCAAAAGAACTGACTGAAACAGTGAACTGCTCAAAACAATCACTTTCCAACATGGAGAATATTTGAGAAAGACGAGAAAGAGATGAAAAGCATTTGGCAGAATGCAGAGCTCTGGTGGTGGGGGGTTATGGTTTGAGAGAATCTAGAGTGAACTGATACATACTCACATATCAAACACACATAATTAAAAAAAAATACAAAGAAGTTGCATGTATCATATGTCACTTAGGCCTGTGCCATTTGTACTTAGTTATGTTTAGAGTGCCAGGCATGATTTCCCTTCCATGGAGCAAAGCCTTAATCAGATTAACATCGCTGTTTGCTTACCAACCCCCAAAATAAAAAATGCCCACTAACTGACAACAATAGAGGTTAGTTTGCTGGTGCTGGTCATTTTTTAGTTATATGGGTTTTAAGCTGGGTATGGGATCCTTAATTGACTGGTCCTCCTTTGCAAGATTGCATATGATATCGTCTGAGTTATAAGAGCTATGATCTTCAGAGGAGGAGGCTTTCCGGTCAGTTCCAGCTCAGTTGCTTGAAGTCTTCTATTTGATTTGTTGAGTCTGAAATTTGTCATGTCTCAGCAATGGATTCTGATTTACAGTTTTGGAATGGGCAGGAAAACCACTGAACCTATTTTATTTTTATTTTATTTTATTTTATTTTATTTTTTTTGATCATGGAGTTCAGGGTCCTCCCTACATCCCCACTGCCTGGGGCTCTCTATGTGATCACTCCTGGCCATTGATCTTACGAGGTAAACGTTTCTCGCTCTGGAGTGCTGGATAATGGTGACGCTCATACGTAGTCACAGTCCTATTTTAAAAGTCTTATTGTACTGGGACGGGTCTTATTTGATAAAAAAGACATTGTGTTTTGCTTTATGAGGTACCTGCTCTTATGGCGTTTATGTTTGCTATTGAGGAAGCCTGTAAAGAAATAGTTAGATGGCTCAGCACGGTAAAGGTGACTGCTACCAAATCTGACAACCTGAGTTTGATTCCTGGATCCCACATGGTAGAAAGATTGGAGAAACAAACAAAAAAAAAAAAAAAAAAGTCCTCTGACCTCCACACCACACACACACAAAACAACAATCAAATAAATAACAATAAATTAGTAAAGAAATAATAAAAATGGATACGATTAAGCGGTGATGTCATTTATTTCCATTTTCTCCTCCTACCTCTTCCTCTTCTGTCCTTCCTCCCTACCTGCCTCCTCCGCTTCTTTTTCGTTGTTTCTCTTTTTGAACGGGCTTCCTGTAGCCCAAGCTGCCTGGGACTCACTAGTTAGACCAGGCTGGCCTGAATTCAGATCTCTGCTTCTCCCCCATGAGTGCACAGGTGTACACCACAGCACACCTGCTAAATGCCCATTTTTCAGGCAGCATTTGGGATTCATTTGGATGAGGTCTCCCACCTTAGTTCAGACTCTTCTCAGGGTCCTAAAACAGAATGGCTGATGAAGCCAGTCAGGGCAAGGAGGATTTTAAGTGCATCTTTCTCTTATTTGCAAAAAAAAAAAAAAAAAGAAAATTATCTTGCACAAAAATCAACGTCATATTTTTCACATGACTGTCACCTACACAGTGATAGAGAGAAATAATGACTTCAATAACAATTTTTTGTTTTACCCACTTCTGAGTGAAAACTGCTCATAGTTCAATATTAGCTCCAGAAGGCAGAAAAACACAAAACAATCTTACAATAGCAATTGAGAAGTGTATCTGCTGGCAACAATTTCTATCCCTCGATGCACAGTAAGTTCTGAGCCTATAAGCTGTGGGGGGAAACAAACAACTTACTGATAAATAATATATCTGCTAATAAGCAGCAAGAGAAAAAATGTTTTCCATGGGAGAATTCAAAATGGAATGTGGGGGAGGGCTGTCGTAGGACATCTTTTGCACCATGGAACCAAAACAGCTGAAATTGTTTGCTTTGAATTCTCGCTCTTCCATGCTACTCTGTGACATGTATTTTCAGATCTTTCTTGAATGTTACCTTCAAAAGGGCTTAGTTCCCACATTATTTGACTCTGGGTAATTTACTTAGAGTATTTTACTTAACCCTTTCATCTCCACAAGTAGCAGGTACTCATGTCCCCATTTTATATATGAATAAGCCAAGACTCAAAAAGGTTAGCTACCCCCACCCCAGGGTCACAGAGCTTAGTCAGTATCTGAGTCAGTGTAAATTAAGTCCATAACCAGGGATTTCAGGAAAAAAAAACAAAAAAAACACAAAACAACTGTCTAAAACTCTCTTGAGAACAGCTTGATTTAAGCTGCTTCAAACATCTGGCTTGCTGGATGGCCTGGACTCTGACTAGAACTCAGCTTCTAGTTTTTGACCAAATAAAGCATCTGTCCCATAGGAATAGAAAGGGATTCATTTGCTTCCTTTCTCATTATCCCTAAAGCAGTCTGGGCATTTAGCAGGTGGTAGATAGCAAATTATTATTCTAAATGATGCCTAATAATAATAATAATAACAAGGAAGAGGCTTCCCTGGAGACAATCTGTAGACAAGGGAATAATTAATGCATTTATCTAAGCAGATAGATTTTAGAGGAATTTGAATCTGTCCCCCCTCTAGCCCCACTGGACTTCAGCAAACTGGGGATTGTAATTTCCTATTTGATTATTTTGCTGTTTGTTCTTCCTTCCTTTTTTATTTATTTTTGTTTTAGCAGTTGTACGGTTAGCTTGAAATTTTTCCTCTCCTTATTAAGCTTGCTGCACAGAAACATTGGTGGCTGGAAAGGAGTGTGAAATAAGCAAAGGGAACAATTAGAAGAGCAGTCCTGTCTTCTGAATCAGGCCCTGGACCTTACTCTTCATGCTTTTTTGGTTGAGAGGGTGCGTAGCAAAGATCTGTTTACATCCACTGTCCACTCCAACCGGCTGTTCGTTTCTCAAAGTCTGGCTTCGTGGTTTACTGCCAGGGTCTGACACATAGTCTAGCGCGAGGCAGATGCCCTCAGCCTTTGGTTGGAAGAACGAAAGGTGAGCAGGAAAAGGATGCCGGAGTCCACCCCGAGACTGGAAGAGAAGGAGGAGGAGGAGGAGGAGGAGGAGGAGGAGGAGGAGGAGGAGAATGGGACAGTGCAGAGCGAAGAATCCGAAAGTACTCGTGTGATGGAGAGAGAAATGGAAAGAGGCCTCCCAGAGGCTGGAGCGGGAAGAAGGGAGGCCTGAGTAAGGACCACAGAAGGTTTCCAGGGGAAAGTGGGCGAGTCCAGAGGGTGAAGGCGAGACAAAGAGCAGTGGGCCAAGGCTGACTGTGGGAAGAAGTGGGAACGAAGTGGTGGGGCCGGAGGCTGCAGAGGAGGAAGGGCGTGAGCGAGGCGAGCGCGCGGGGCGGGGCGCGCAGTGCGGGGTACCCGGCGAGGGCCGAGGGCCGGGAAGCGGTGGAGAGGGCGGGCGGCCACCGGGAGGCGGAGCGCGGCAGCAAAGTTCCTCGGCCTGCTGGGCGCCTCGGGCCGCGTGCTGCTGGCGGGAGGAGCGAAGCGGGGCTCGGCGGGCTGAAACCCGAAACCTCGCGTCCCGGGGCGCGGCGCGGAGGGAGGAAGCGCCGGCCGGGGGCCCAGAGCTGCCGCGGCGGCGGCGCTTTGGTGAGCACCGGGCTGGGGGTCGCAGGCCGGGGCGGGACGGGCTGCTCCCGGTATGGAGCCCAGCTGACTGCATTGTGCTGGGCGCGCGGGGTCTGCATCTCCTGGCTCCCTGCCCCCTTGCAGCTCCGCTTCTCCCCACGCCCCCCTCCGAGGTCCGAGGCTCCTTCCTCGCTGCTCTGCCCCTTGCTTTTGGGGATCCCGGCTTTGGAGCTCTTTGTGGGAAGATCCTGGGGGACGCGCCCCTTCGGATCGACCTGGGGCTCATCAGAAGCCCACCGCATTCTGCCGGGGGCCAGTCTGCTCCGTTTCCCCGCAGTCCCTGCCATCCCCCGGGAAGAGAGAGCACTCGTGCGTCCCCAGAGCTTAGCCAAGGGGGGCTCAGGCGTGGGGATGTGGGGTAAAGCGGCCACAACCCCCGGCTGGAATCCCTGAGGACCAGGTGAGTAACATCCTCCGGGCGAAGACTCTGGGGTGTCCTGTCTCGGAGCCCAGGAGCGCCCAGGAGTCGCCTGGCCCTGCGGGGTAGGCGCCCTGCCCCTCTGATGTGCCAGAGAGGGAGGTTCCGTCGGTTTGGGCGTTGAGGGAGCACTCTGCGGTTCTCGGGGCCCTCTGGGCCCAGAGCTGAACCCGGTGCGTCCCGTGGACAAAGGCGTGTGGCGTGAGAAGGTCTGCTGGAAAGGTCCGTCGCGCCTCAGGGCCGTGTGCCTCACTGCGCAGCCGGGCGTTGGCATCTCTGGATACCTCGGCTCTGAAGCTCTGCTTTTTCGGTATTGTACCTTTTCACGCCTTTTGCAAAGTGCATACAAGAGCTATCATTTAGCTCTCTTCGCTGTGATGTAGGGAGAAGGTTGCAGTTTTGGAGGGAAAGGACCTCGACCCTGATCTGTCCAGTGGAGATCAGATAAGCCTGTCTCAGATGCCGGGAGGCTGCCCCACCTCGAAATCCTTGTGCCTTTGTAGAGAGAGCCGAGTTTGCAGCCGCACCTCTCCACCAGTCACCAGCGAGCTGGATCTCCACTTGACTTCTGGGAAGTCACTGCTTTGCCAAAAGGATGTTTGTTCCTATAACGCATTTTAGCTCAGCCACTGAGAGCAGGTGGAGATAGGTGTTTCCCAAGCCCTCAGTGCAGACGGGGGGGCGTGGCCTAGAATCACGTGAACAGGGCTCCTCAACCGTTTGTAGATACCCTTCTTCCTGTCCTAGCCCATACCCATCTTATTTTATACTTCTAAGATGCTGACAAGCACGTTCATTTACACCTTTTGGATTCATTCAGACGGCAGCCCTGTGAAATGCAATTATTGTCCCCTTTGATGGGTGAGGAAACCGAAACTTAGAAGCCCTCTCCCCTGTTAATAAGCAGCCAGGATTGAACTCAAGTCTTTTGACTTGGCAATGCTTTGCACACCTAAGTCCTTTGACTCGGGACTTCCCCTTGTTCTACAGCTCCAGTGCAATGGCTGTGGGCAGAGAGATCCCCTTAGAAGACCCTGCTTGCATTTTGGAACTAACTGCAAGACCTTGGGTACCCAAATCGGTGTTGCAGCCCTGTGCACTGGGAGTCCTATGAAACCAAAGGCGTGTGGAGTGGGCGGAAGGGGGTTTGTTTTGTTTGGAGTCTGTGGGAGATGGAACCGTATAAACCTTGTCTGAGATAAGTGTCAGCAGATCCAGCTAGAGTTCTGTGGCATACATTCCGTGGTAGCCACTCAGGAGGCCAGAAGGCAGAAGGAAGGTTGGGCCGGCCGAGTTGCACCCAACATTCCGTAAGAAGGCAGCCAGCTGTAGGTGCCACCACAAGGCTCCAACGCATTGTCTGATGTGAGTTTTGTGTAAGTTGTACATTTCAGGGGGAGAAAAATCCACATTTTAAAATATGGCGCTTATTTAAAAAGGACTTTTTAAATGTGCAGAGTAAGTAAATTATGTGTGCAAGTGATTTGTGGTTTGGGGACTGTCAGTGTGCCTGTGTTAGAGCTTTGGAGGCAAAGTCTGAAATGCAGTGAAGAGAAGTGGTGTCTTCTTGTTGTCTTTAGGAACGAAAAATATCGGGGCTGGAGAAATGGCTTAGCAGTTAAGAGTGCCGACTGCTCTTGCAGAGGAACCAGGTTCGATTCCCAGTACCCACATGGTGGCTGAGAACCGTCTTTGACTCCAGTTCCAGGGTAATCTGACACCCTCTTCTGACCTCCACAGCATTGCACTACAAGGGTGCACAGACCTGCATGCAGACAGTACATTCCTACACATAAAAGAAATAAATAAAGTTAAATAAAACAAAATAAAATAAAAAGAACCAAAAATATCAAGAAAATGATGGATAGCTGTCAATACTACCTGCATTTTGGAGGAAGGATTGACTTTATGACTCAACACTTGATTTGTTGAAGCTGTACTAGTCTTACCAATGATACTCATCCTACTCCAAGAGACAATACTTCCAACTAGTTTTTATCTAACTCTGGGGTCATTTTCTGTGTCCTGCGAGGGAGAAGATAATGTTTGTAGCAGATATGTTCTGGGAATGTTAGGAGCATGAAGGAAGGCATCTTAATCTGCCAGGAACAGATCTTGGTTAGAAACATTTGCATTTTTATTTTGGTTTATACTTGCATTATACTTGAGTTACAGGTGGTTGAGCATGATGTCATGAGCATAGTTTGAGATAGCACAGCCAGCATTTTAACCCTGCCCTTTACAGCTTATAATCTGGGTACATAATAATAGAGCATATCTGGAATATAAAGTATGAGTTGTCAGAAAAGATTTTAATATAGAAATATATAGAAATTTAATTAAAGTTCCGCCGGACGTGGTGGCGGAATCCTAGCACTCGGGAGGCAGAGGCAGGTGGATCTTTGTGAGTTCAAGGCCAGCCTGGTCTACAGAGCAAGTTCCAGGACAGCTGGGGCTACAAGGAGACCCTGTCTCAAAAAGACCAAAAAAAAAAAACAAAACAAAACAAAACAAAAGTTCCTTTCCACATCTCCTCTCTCCCTCTTTCCACCTCTGACATAATCCTTCCAGCTCTGTGTATGCGTGTGTGTGTGTGCGTGTGTGTGTGTGTGTGTGTGTGTGTGTGTGTGTCTGCACATGTGAGCACATGTGCACATGTCGACATTGGGTGCCTTCTTCTGTTACTCTTCATCTTATTTTTTTTAAAGAAGTCTTTTTATTTATTTATTTATTTATTTATTTATTTATATGTGCATGAATGTACTGTCTGCACGTAGGTTTGTGCACCCGTGCTGTGCAATGCTGCAGAGGTCAGAAGAGGTGTCAGATTCCCTTGGAACTGGAGTTAAAGATGGTTCTCAGCCACCATGTGGGTGCTGGGGATCGAACCCTGGTCCTCCGCAAGAACAGTCGGTGCTCTTAACCCCTAGGTCATCTCTCCAGCCCCACTCTTCATCTTATTCTATCTGTCTATCTATCTATCATCTATCTATCTATCTATCTATCTATCTATCAATCATCTACCTACCTACCTACCTACCTACCTACCTATTTATTCAGAGACATGGTCTCCCTATAGCCAAAATTGGTCTGGAACTCACTGTGTAGACCAGGCTGCCCTTGAAGTCACAGAGATCCACCTGCCTCTGCCTCCCGATTGTTGGGATTAAAGGTGTGCACCAACCTGCCCAGCTTGTATTATTTATTTTTGACAATTACACACACACACACACACACACACACACACACACACATATATATATATATATATAAAATATATATTTTGACCATATTTGTGCCCTTTCCCTTCTCTTCTTCCCTCCTCCAACAGAACCCCTTCTTCTCAACTAGCCTCCCTCTACATTCATGTCTTTTTTCCCTGACCCATGGAGTCTAATTACAGTTGCTTGAATGTGCATGGGTAGAGGGTGGTCAACTTACCATGGTCAGCTTATTTACTGAAGAAAGTATCTCCCTTACCTCATTTTTCTGAGACAGGATCTCTCACTGAACGTGGCATCCACCAGTTGGCTAGCTGGCTGGCCAGGGAGCTCTAGGGCTGGTCCTGTCCCCTCATCACCAGTGCTGGAGCTGTGGATGGGGTGGTGCATGACTTTTACATGGGTGCTGGAGGTCTGAACTCAGGTTCTCATATTTGCAAGGCAAGAATTTTACTGACAGAACCATCTCCTCAGCTCCTCCTTTAAGTTTTTTTTTCAATGCTTAAGTATATTATGCCCACCATGTCCAGAAATACAGGTGATATGGTTTATTGACATTACAGTAAAAGACATGATAAAATAATATTATCTACATTTCTAACTTTAAAACCAACTTGACTATATTGAATATATTTCTAAACATATATAATGCATATATAATCTCTGTAACTTACTTTTTTTTTTTGGTCTTTTTGAGGCAGGGTCTCCTGTTGCCCCAGCTGGCCTGGAACTCGCTGTGTAGACCAGACTGGCCTTGAACTCACAGAGGTCCGCCTGCCTCTGCCTCCCAAGTGCTGGGATTAAAGGTATGCGCCACCATGCCTGGTGTAACTTACTTTTTTGGTTTAACCTTATGACTTGAAACTCATCCAATATCAGTAATAGATATGCTTCAGTCTTCTAAGTGGTTCCATAGTACTTCATGGTATAGATTTACTTTAATTCACTGAAACAGTTCCCTATCAACGGACTCTTAGATTGTCCCAACTTAACTCACCTGTCTTTTTATTTATGTACATATATAGTGTTTCTGAATAAAAACTCTTTCTAATTGTCAAATTGGTGGGTCAAAGAAAATGCACATTTTAAATTTTATTTAGTTTATTTATTTGTTCGTTTGTTTTTATTTTTGTGACAAGGTCTTCCTTGTAGCCCTAGCTGGTCTGGAACTTACTATGTAGAACAGGCTGGCCTCAAACTCACAGAGATCCGCCCATCTGTGTCTCAAGAGTGCCTGGATTAAAGGCATGTGCTACGCTGTTTTGTTCCCCCCCACACCCCATATATGAGTGTTTTTGCCTGTATATATATAAAATGCTTGTGAAGGTCAGAGATTGACATTCGATCCTCTGGAACTGAGTTACTGATGGTTGTTAGCTGCCATGGATGTACTGGGAATTGAACCCCGTTCCTCTTTTATGTCCAGTGCTGCTCCTGATCACTGAGCCCTCTCTCTGGCCCCCAAAATGCATGTTTTAAGCAGTTATTTAAGCAGAGTTCTGTTTTGTTTATTGAGGTCTAGACTGTGTGGAAAAGGAGATCTAATTAGTTAATTTATTTATTTAAGGTTACTTGCTCGGGGTAGGTAATATTATATTTAAAATCGTGACATTCTCAAAATTACAGATGTTCCATCGCTCGCTCCCAATCCCGTTCCCCAGCCCTGTATTTCCTTTTTGACAACTAATTTGCCCATTTTTGTCTACTCTTGGGAGAATCTCTGCACCTACAGGCAAAATAATATGTATCTTTCTTTTTTTTTTTCTTTCAAAAACAAATATGGCAGCACACTCTGCACCCTCTTCTGCATATGACATTTTAAAAGTTTATCCTCGATCTTAGAGAACATTCCACATTAGTTATATGCATCTTAAATGTTAATAGATTCTTTTAAGTTTACTCTTAACATTTTAAAAATCAATTTATATTTCCTCTAATTTCTCTGGAACAGCTTTTGCCATTTTTTCTTTTTTCTGTTGAACTACAGTAATCTCATCAATTTAGGAGACTCTTCGTACATTCTGGGCTTCAATCTGCCTGCCTCTGCCTGCCCTGCTATAGGGACACTTTTCTCAAGTCTTAAGGATGTGCTTTTTCTGGGCAGCAGGAGTAGAAGCAAGGGTGTGGTGGGCAGTGGGAACAGTGTACGGTCAGAGCCGGAGAGCTGGCAAGGGTATTGGAAGAGCTGGGAGTGACTTGGGAGAGCAGAGGTAGATGGCATCTGCTAATGAATAAATCCTGCAGGTGCAGAAATCACACAGCATGATCAGGCCTGTGTAGGGAGCCATCAATCTGCCAGAGGAGAGAGGACAGATTGGAATGGGGGCGAGTACAGAGATAAGAAGATGAGATAGAAATGTCTGGTAATAATCTAAGGGAAAGAAGGTGAGGGCTCTGAGTTGAGGCTGTGCAGTAAGAACGAGGTTTTGAGGTTGAATTTAGTGATCCACAGGATGTCTGCCATAGGGAATGGAACAGGTTAACATTTATTGATACATATATACTTTCTTATTTAGTCCTGTATGGAAATATAAGGTTTAGATATATTCATTAATTGACCCAAGATCACAGAGTATGGAGTGTCAGAGTCTTAGACTATCAGGATTATTTGGCAAAGATAGTCAAAGATATTCTAGTTTGGTTTCTTTATTTGTTTGTTTTTAGAGAATAATCTTCAACTTTGATCATTCTGCCTCTACCTCCCCATGCTAGGATTACAGGGGTGTGCCACCACACGTGCTTTACGTGGGTGCTAAGGATGGAGCCCAGGGTTTGGGGCATGGTAGGCAAGCAATCTGCCAACTGAGCTACATCTCTAGCCCTAGTCTTAAGAGATGGGATGAGTGGCATTCTGTATGGTGTAGAAACACTGGAAGAATGGGACATCAGGATGGAAGGAACAGAAACTATGAATTCCATTTTCTTGCTGTCATATCCGAGTGCCTGAGTGTGTCATATGTGAGGAAAAAAATCTGTCAGGTTGCGGTGAATGGACATGAGCCTGTTGTCTAGAGAACAGAGGGGGAGTTTGGAGTAATCAGAAGTTCAGTGGCATTGAGAGAGAGCATATGGAAAGATGAGTTGTCAAAGGACCCTTGGGGCTGGAGAGATGGCTCAAGGGTCAAGAGCACCTGCTACTCTTCCATAGGATCTGGGTTCAGGTCCCAGCACCCACATCAGGCAGCTCACAACTGTCTGTAACTGCAGCTTCAGGGATCCGATGCTCTCTTTTGGTCTTCTCAGGCACCTGCACACACACACACACACACACACACACACACACAATTTTTATTTTTATAAAGGAATCTCTTTGGCATGTAGTAGAAGATCCAACTTAAACTGACTTACAAAAAAAGGAAAGTTACTGGATTTGTCATTAAAAGGCTCAAGAGGTAGGCTGGGCATGGTGGCACACGACTTTATTTTTATTTTGATTTATTTATTTACTATTTATTTATTTATTTATTTTGTATTTTTGAGACAGGGTCTCCCTTTAGTCCCAGCTGGCCTGGAGCTCGCTCTGTAGACCAGACTGGCCTTGAACTCACAGAGATCCGCCTGCCCCTGCCTCCTGAGTGCTGGGTTTAAGGCATGCGCTACCACGCCCGGCAAGGCACACAACTTTAATCCCAGCACTTGTGAGGCAGAGGCAGGTGGATCTTTGTGAGTTCAAGGCCAGCCTGGTCTTCATAGTGAGTTCCAGGCCAGCTGAGGGTAAAGGGAGACCCTGTCTCAAAAAGACAACAACAACAAAAGGCTAAAAAGACTACCTGGCTTCTGGCATGGGTTCAGATTTCAAGGGATTTCATTGGGACTTGTTTTTTTCTCACTTCCTGTTGTCTTGGGCTTCCTGCTTGCTGAGGGCCCATCCAGTGGCCCCGCAGCTCCAGGTGCTCCCTTAGTGAAAGCAAATCCATGGGTCAAGAGGAGCATCCAGCCATCCTAGCAATAGTCTAAGTCTCATAAGTTCTACCCCTGTCAGAGGAAACTGAAGGATGCTGATTGGATAAGCACGGTCTAATGAAAATCTGTAGAGCTGGGTGTGAACTGGGCATAGCAGATCTACGGAGGAGGACATGACCAAGGTAGAGGGAAGAGGCGTGCAGGAGGCTACCGTTGATTTCCTTTGTGGATAAGCAAGTAAGGAAGGTGCTGCCGAAGCATTTTAGAAAACACAACAGGAGAGGAAGATTAAGAAGAAAACAGGAGTGAGAAGGAACTAAAGGAAGGAAAGGAAGGGGCTAAGGGAAAGGGTCTTAGAAAGAAAAAGCCGTCAATGTGGGAGGAGCTCAAGAGGGCTCCTTGGGGGGGGTCACTGATGAGTTTGTCCAAAACACACTCCTTTATACTGAACCTGGTGAGGATCACCTTCCTCTGCCTCCCAAGTGCTAGGATTAAAGGCATGCGCCACGACGCCCGGCGAGGATCACCTTCTAGAAGGTTCCTTTTCCTGGGGGTGTCAGGTAAGCAGAGCTGGAGTGATGACAGGGATTTGTTCATAATTAAGTGACCATAATTCCCTATCACTCACATCTATCCCATCCAACTCACCCACCTATTTCCTGTCTCCCTGACCCTGTATTGTGGGTTGGATGTGAGCATTTGGTTTATTCCCCATGGGTTCATGTGTTAAACGTTTTTCTAGTATGGTGAGACCCATAAATGTAGCCTAGTGGGAAGCAGCCAGTTCATTGGGGTTCTACTCTTAGACAGGATCAGGGGTCAGGTGGAGTGGCATAAGCCATTAATCCTAGCACTCAGGAAGCAGAGGCAGGCACATCTCACAAAATCAAGCTTGATCTACATCACACACACACACACACACACACACACACACACACAAACACCGAAGAGAAGAGATGAGTGTAGTTCTCATTGAACCCCTGGTTAGTTCCCTCAAGAGCGAGTTATAGAAATGCCTTTTATGTGCTTCTTCCTGCCTCGCCTTATGCCTTTTCTCCATCACCCTCCCAGATGTCATCCACCACGATGTACAAGGGAGGCTTTTGAGATCCCATACAAGACTACTTGGAGTTCTAACCTCCCAAACTGTGAGCCAAATAAACTTCCTTTCCTTATAAAGCATGCTGTCTGAGATACCTCACTATAGCAACAAAAACCAGATGAGTATTTCCTTTTTTATTTTTCTTCAGAATTATTTTATATATTTATTATTTACTTCCTGTGTCCCCTTTCCCATGTTGCTTCAGGCTCTGTTACAACTGTAGCAAATAGCTGAGCAGAGACCAGGTCTTCAATAAATACTCTTAGCAATATTTATTTGGAATGGCAAGGAGAAAGCTGATTGAAGGACAAGAATATAGGTGTGTTCAGAAACCACCAGCATGGTGTCTACCATGAGGAAGGAGAAGGGAGGGGGGCATCTTGTTCCTCAGATATCTGTCTTGTAGATTGCTACTAGAAAAACTGTATTTAGAAGAAATACTCCCGTAAGCCATTTTAAAATTATATTTTCCATTTTGGCAGTATGGGCTTAATTAGTTTGCTTGGCTCTGTGAAGATACTGAGTAAAATATATAATTAAGGATAAAAAAATCCAATGCATGTAGTCACTGTTCATCTTTTTTTTTTTTTACTTTTTAAATTTACTTTAATTTTATATGTATGAGTATATTGCCTGCATGTATTTAAGTGCACCTGTGTTGTGCAGTGTCCATAGAGAACAGAAGAGGGTGCCAGGTCCCCTGAAACTGGAGTTATGGACAGTTGTTAGCTGCCATGGCGTGCTGGGATTCGAACCCCAGTCTTCTCCAAGAGAAAACAACTCTTAACTGCTGAGCCATCTCTTCAATCCCCTCACTGTTCACCTTTAAATAGAATTAATCATCTTAGTCTTCTTCTGAGCCTAGTGCTCATCTCTATTGCTTCCTTAGAGCATGTGGCATGCGTGTGTGTGTGTGTGTGTGTGTGTGTGTGTGTGTGTATGGAAGGATTTTTTTTTTCTTGATCTGTTTCCTAGTCTATGCAATGAGTTGTCTCTATAGGACAGGATTCTTCTATCACAGCCTGACTGATATTTTGCATCACTCCTTTGTCTTAGAGGGCTGTTCTGCGCATTGTAGAATGTTCAGCCACATGCTCTCTCCTGAGATGCCAGCAGCATCTACCCTGGTGTGACAATGTGGAATGTCTCCAGACAATACACGATGGCCCTAGCAGAGGATGCAACGTCACCCCCTGCAGTAGATTGAGATAGACTGTTATCTGAGAGGCATTCCTCAGCCATCCAGGTTCTCTTCACTAGTGTCACTTGGGCTCTTCTGCTTAAAACCGTGGTTCATTCGTTAGGGAAGGGCTGTGAGCCAAAGGACACAGGGGACATCGGGCACCCACAGGTACCTGATATTTCTTGCCAGCTGGTACTTGGGTGCCTATGACTCTGGCTGTGCTGGGACAGTAGGTGAGCGGTTATTAGGTTACTAAAGCAGCTCAGCACTGAAGGGAGCCCTTCTCTGCGCTTAGCTTCAGTCTGGGGCCTTGAATCCCTGACGGAGTCTGGGAAGTCTCCAGTTTGTATTCTCCTGCATGTATCCATTTTATCTAGTTAAGTAATCAACCAAAACCTTTCTGGCTTTAATTACATTTGAAGGGGAGAAGGATTAAATCTTTCACGCTTTAACTTCCATAAGCATTTTTGGGTTTATCTTGATGGCTGTTCCACTAACTGCCTTCATCCATGTTACCTCAGCTATTCCTCTTGGCAATTTTACGCAGTAAGTTAATTTTCTCTTTTTCTTCATGGAAAAATTGAGGCTCAGAGAAGCTAGCAGGGTCATGTAGAATTCAGACCTAGGTTGGTGAGGCTTCCAAAGTCCACATTCTTCTATTGGCCATCAGGTTTAAGTGGACATCATTGTGGGTCAGTTTTTAGCTTTTTGCCACTGTGGTAAATACCAAGACAAACAATTTAAAGGAAGAAAGATTTATTTTGGCTCATGGTGTTAGAAGTTCCAGTCTGGGGCTGGAAAGGTGGCTCAGAGGTTAAGAGGACCGGCTGCTCTTCCAGAGGAGACGGGTTCGATTCCCAGCACCCATATAGTGGCTAAGAAGCATCCGAAACTCCAGTTCCAGGGGAATCTGATGCCCTCTTTTGACATGTGTGTGTGTGTGTGTGTGTGTGTGTGTATTGCACAACATGGGTGCACTTACACACATGCAGGCAATACATTCATACACATAAAAAATTAAAATAAAATAAAAGTAAAAAGTTCTAGTCTACATAGGCTGGTTCCTCTGTTTCAGAGCCTATTGTGAAGCAGAGCACAATGGCGGAGAGATGTAGTGGAGCAAGCAGAGACATCTCAACATTACCTGGAGGACCAAGTCTTTGATAACAGAGCTTGTGAGGAAGATGATCCATATAAACCTTCCAAATTATAAGAAACTGTGGGGCTGGAGAGATGGCCTAGTGGTTAAGAGCGCCGACTGCTCTTGCAGAGGACCCGGGTTCGATCCCCAGCACCCACATGGCGGCCGAGAACCGTCTGAAACTCCAATTCCAGGAAAACTCCAGTTCCAGGGGAATCCGACGCCCTCTTCTGACCTCCGAGGCATTGCACGACACGGGTGCACAAACCTGCATGCAGACAGTACATTCATACACATAAAAAATAAAAAAATAAAAAAAAAGAAACTGTGTAGGGAGATAATAAAATCTTTATCTTCTCAGTGTGCAAAGGCTATTGGAAACTCAGAGAGGAAACTGAAGAAGCATTTGTAAGTCACCTGGAAGGGAACACATCCTCACCTAAAATAAAAACTTGTGTTATATAAAGACACACATGTCTGAAAAAATAACTAAGATGGAACAGGAAAACTGTAGATAGTCAGGGATGGTAATGGTAAGGGCTATACTGGGAGTGGAATGTTCCAGAAAGGCTTCTTCAGAATCTCGACCTTAAGTCAGGCCTAGAGCTATACGCTATTCAAATGAGTGGTGGTAAGGAGGTTCAGGGCCTGGAGCAGGGGAGTGGCTTTCCCAGGCTATTTGGATCCTTGCCTTGCCCTTTTACTATCCTTCAATTAGAGGAAATGCCTAAGTATAAAAAGTTACTCTGAATTAATTACTATGTGAAAAATGATTTTGAACTTTCTTATCCACAAAGACATCTATTTTAACATTATTTATTTGATCTTCAGATAGTTCGTGAAGTGTACTTGGTTGGGAAGACCCCCTCACTGTGACTGACCAAATGCTCAACTTAGAGGATGGATAGTTCATAGAGTAAATAAAAAATAAAGGGAAGTATAGTAGCCAAGAAATAGTAACTCCCTTCCTCCTGTATGCCTGCACAGAGCCCTTCCGTATTAGACTTCTAGAGTCTCTGCGGGAGGCTTGTTTTCCAACCTTGGCCCCTTCGAACATACTAAGATGGCCACTCAGTGTAGTTGAACTTACTTATATGCCTGCTTTTCTGGTGGGGTAAAATCCCCCTCGGCATTTTGCTTTGAAATTCAGCAGTTTCACACGTATTATTTACAAATTATTAAAGCCAGATTCTGGGCTCTGGGATGTTGGAAGGAGCACCATGTTTCTGGAACATGCCACTGTTAACTTGAGAGGCTTCATTAATCCATGAAACGCCAAGGAGAAGACCAGTCCTCCTTACTCCTCACAGGCACAAGAGGAACTGACTGCTGTGAAACAGTGTGTATCATTGACCTGTGCAGGAACCTCCCAAACCACCCCCCAACTCCTATTTTCTACACTGTTAATGAATTCAGGAGGGAAACTGCAGGTTGAATATACTTAGTATAGGGCAATGAATAGCTAAGGGTCAGAGCACGTTGAATGCATAAAAAAAGGATGTGCAAAACACTGCTAATATTTGAGGAAATAACATCGCCTTTATCAGTCTCTTGGGAATCACTGAGATCATGCGACAGTGGCCCACTGTCATAACCCACTAGCTGAGGGATTATGGGCAAACTAACAACCTTCTTTGAGGTTTCAAAAGAAAATTACTGCATTAGAATTGATTTCTAAGGTCCATGTATCTCTGGGATTTATGTCTTATGCAGTTAGTTTTAAAATACAGGGGTGGGGAGAGGGGCAGGGATGATGGATGGATTGCCGTGCACTTCGGAGAAAGGCTTACCAGAGAGAGTTTTAAGGTGCTACTAAAAACATCCCACCAGAGAAGAGGATAGAGTCAGAAAGTATAGGAAAGTTATGGA
Organism: Rhizomys pruinosus; assembly: GCA_009823505.1. Lineage (NCBI taxonomy): Eukaryota > Metazoa > Chordata > Mammalia > Rodentia > Spalacidae > Rhizomys > Rhizomys pruinosus. The sequence continues at coordinate 1,052,155 of VZQC01005131.1, read as the reverse complement.
ATGTTAGGCAGTGTGGCTCAGGAAGGCTGAGATGAAAAGCCAAGATGAATTCAAACCTAAACTCATCTGTCCAGAACGAGGTGTCCCTTCTGATTAGCTGGTTTTTAAGCGTAGCTTCTGGGAGGACATTGTTACTGGAGGTGCTCTTCTTAATGGTGCCAGTCTCCTTTTATGTTCAGGGTTACCATAGGAAAGGGTGAGCAAGCTGGGGTTGTGGTCTTCTCTCCAGGAGGCGGAAGGGGGGGGTGTCAAGGAGAATGGAATGGGGTGGATGGGAGAAGGAGGGGAGAGTCAGACGCATACAGCGGTTCTCCTCCCTTGGCTTCTCTCTTGCCACCCTTGATCTGTGTATCGAGTTGGATTGCTTTTCTCAGCATGCGTGGGCAACTTTCCTACAGGGACTTAACTGAGAAGGGGTTGACTATTGTGGCCGGGAACAGTGGCTTCCGGGCTCATTGGGTGACGTCAAATGTTCGGCTCTGTGCTTCATGGGACTTCTAGCCACATGCTCAAAAATGGCTCCCTCTCCTTCAACTACCGGGTGTGAGTTCTACTACGAGAAAGGAAAAAGAAAAGAGTAACAGCCCCAGCTAAATCTGCTCTCTTTTTTTAGGGAATGGATGGTTTTCACCATTTTCTAGGGTCTAATTGCCCTCCCTCAAAGCTCCATGCATGCAAGTGTATCCGTGAACGCACAGCTGCTACCTAGTGAGAGCTCTGTTGGTGAGGAAAGAAGAGCATGGATTTTGATTGCATAATGAGTAACAATGTTACACTACTACAGATTTTTTTTCTCTGAAGACAAGGCATGCTTAATGTGCCAAATGTGTCCACTGTCCCATCGTTCTTTATTGATTAGTCTTCATATTGATTGTCTTCTAGACACTGTTCTAAGTGCTGATCAAAACATTTATAGATCAAGGAGGCTGGAGAGATGGCTTAGCAGTTAAGAGCAATTCTGGTCTTGCAGAGGACCTGAGGTCGGTTCTCAACACCCATAATGGGCGGCTTAGAACCACCTGAAACTTCAGCCCCTCTGGCCTCAGTGGGAATCTGCACTCGTACAAAGCCCCCATACACATTATTAGAAAGAAAATAAATATTTAAAAACATTTTATAGATCAAAACTTCTTTCCCTCATGGAATATACTGTCTTGTAAAAGAAAAAAAACATTAATAAGCTAAACAAGCAAGGGGCACTCAGGGGCTAAGGGGAAATGTTGAAAGGGAATAGAATCGGAAAGTGGAGGAGGCGCGATAAATGTTACATAGTGTGGACGGGGAAGGCTTTGCTAAGAAATCAAGGTAAATTCAGACCTAAAGGAAGTAAATAACCCAAAAAACATTTGACAAGGGCATTCTGGGTAGAGGGAACAGCAAGTACAAAGACCTGAGGTAGAAGTAGTACACGAGAAGTAGCTCATGCACATGAATGCACTCCATAGAGTATGCATCGAGGTCAGAGGACAACTTGAGTGACTTGGTGAGTCAAAGGAATCGAACTCAGGTCATCAGGCTTGGCAGCAGGCACCGTTCTCCACTGAGTCCTCTCCCCACTCTCACACCCGATTTTTTCCCTTTTCAAGACGAGGTCTCCCTGTAGCCCCAGCTGGCCTGGAACTCACTCTACAGACCAGGCTGGCCTTGAACTCACAGAGATCTGCCTGCCTCTGCCTCCCGAGTGCTAGGATTAAAGGCATGAGCCACCAGCCCAGCTCCTACCTGGTTTTTTGTTTTTGTTTTTTAAATTATTTTTATTTTATTCTTTATTTATGTGTATGAACGTATTGTCTGCATGTAGGTCTGTGCACCCGTGTCGTGCAATGCCGCGGAGGTCAGAAGAGGGTCTTGGATTCCCCTGGAACTGGAGTTCTCCTGGAATTGGAGTTACAGACGGTTCTCAGCTGCCATGTGGGTGCTGGGGATCGAACCCGGGTCCTCTGCAAGAGCAGTTGGCACTCTTAACCGCTAGGCCATCTCTCCAGCCCCCCTACCTGGTTTTTTAAAACAGGGCCTCTCACTTAACCTGACACTCACTGATTGGCTACACTAGCTGGCAGGTGAGCCCACCTGTGTTATAGTCACAGACAAGCACCTCCACGCTGGGCTTCTTCAGACATGGCTGTTGGGGATTGAACTCGGGGCCTCATGCTTGCTCTCGCAAGCACTTCCCTAACTGAGCTATTTCCCCAGTTGCCAAAGAAGCCTGAACCAGACTGGTGGCTGCTGATCTATGGCGAGACATGGTTGATTGAATTCTAGATATATTTCACATGTAGAGCCAGATTTGTGGCTGGACTAGATTTGGGGTGTGAGAGGACGTGAGGAATCAGGAGTGATTCCAGGGTTAGAGTCTGAAGCATAGGGGTGCCAAGTGTGATCCTGAGACAAGGAAGAGCGTGGGAAAAGCCCGTGGCTTGGGACTTGTTATCTTGCAGTACCTGAGGCAGTTTGTGTGTGCGTGTCAGCACAGAGATGCCCACTGGGGAAGAGATGTAGGATTCCCCCTGGAGCTGGAGTTATAGGAGGTTGTGAGCCACCCAACATGAATGCTAAGAACCAAACTTAGGTCTTCCACAAGAGTAGCTTGTGCTCTTAATCTCTGAGCCTCTCTGCAGCCAGAGAGAGGAGACGTTAAGCGGCCAGCTGGACTCGAGTCAGCAGCTCCTGGGAGTGTTGTTGGCTTCTTTCCATCTGTCCCAGGCCTCCTAGGTGAACTCTTGGTCCAGGTGCCTGTTGAATCATCACGGTCACTTTTGGCAGCAGCATCAGATGTACATGGAATGGCCCTGGGCGGTTCTGACCTGCTGCAACCTAGTTTTGCCTTTGGGCTTTGATAGGATTCCAGTTCCAGGCAGAATGAAATGTCTCTGGAGGCCTCCCTGAGCCGGATGTGGAAGATCTGGCTGCTTGCTCTCTCCCACTTGGGGAATCAGCGTGGCCCAGCCTGCAGTGTTGTGTGGTAGGAGAAAGGATGCCTACCTGGTGCACAATGGGAAATGTTACTCTAGTGAAGACTGGCTCTGCCTTCAGGTTGTAGAACCTTCCCTGATGACCACATGAAGCACTTCCTCTTGAAGGTCACAACTCTTCCTGGTGAGTTGTCTTCTTCGTGAGCTGACCATGTGGGCCTAGGGGAGGCTGATGGATGCTCTATTAACCATGCAGACTGGGGAAGCTGGGAACACTCAGGCAGCTGTGACTAGTGCTAGCAGGACCTGGGGGAGAGGCGGGATGCCCTAAAAACTTCACTTTCCAGGCTGGAGAGATGGCTCAGTGGTTAAGAGCACTGGCTGCTCTGGCAGAGGATCTGGGTTCAGTTCCCAGCACCCACAAGATGGCTAACAACCATCCATAGCTCCAGTTCCAGGGGATCTGAGGCCCTCTTCTGACTTCTGGAAGCATTGCATGACATGGGTGCACTTACATACACGTAGGCAATACACTGATACACATAAATTAAAGATAATAAATAAAATATTAAAAAACCTTCACCTTGGATTTATTTTTTAGAGTCCAACTTTGCTTAGGACTGAGTGCTCCTCGGGTTCTCCAGCATGCCACAACAAAGACAGCGAACAGATTTTTAACACAAAGTCGAGTTTTGTTTTACCGTATTAGGTAAAGACCACGACCAAGGCAACCTACTGCAGGAGGAGTTTATTTGGTTTATGGTGCCAGAGGGATAAGAGCCGATCAAGGCAGGGAGGCTTGGGAGAAGTGGCCAGAGCAGAAAGCTGGGCGCTCACACCACAGGAAGCAGAGAGAGAGTGGCAGAGTAAAGGTGGGCAAGCTATCTATTCTCAAAGCCCGCCCCCAGTGACATGAGTCCTCCCAGCAGGGCAACACCTCCTAAGGGTTCCATGACCCTCCCCAGTCAACACCACCAACTAAACAAGTGTTCAAATACTTGGAGTCTATGGGAAACACCCCTCATTCAAACCATTATGCCATGTAACTCACCTTTGCCTCTGGGATGGGTACAGGGTGCTTCGGGTTTTCATTAGGGCGTCTGATATCCTGGAGCTACAGTTATAGAGTTTGTGAGCAGATGTGGGTGTTGGGAACTGAACTCAGGTCCTTGGGATGAGAAGCAAACAGTCTTAGCTGTTGAGCCATCTCTCCAGCCCTTTATTTCTTTTTTTTTTTTTTTTTGGTCTTTTCGAGACAGGGTCTCCCTGTAGTCCCAGCTGTCCTGGAATTCACTCTGTAGACCAGGCTGGCCTTGAACTCACAAAGATCCGCCTGCCTCTGCTTCCCAAGTGCTAGGATTAAAGGCGTGTGCCACCACGCCTGGCTCCAGCCCTTTATTTCGTTATGAATTTCTTTACTTTGTAAGGCAGAGAACTTAAAGTGAAGATGGCCAATATAATTGTGTGTGTGTGTGTGTGTGTGTGTGTGTAAAATATACATAACAAAATTTACCATCTTGACTTTTTTTTTTTACTCTGAAGACCAGGCTGGCTTTGAGCTCACAAAGATTCACCTGCCTCTGCCTCCCAAGTGCCAGGATTAAAGGCATGCACTACTACGCCTGGCTCCATCTTGACATTTCTAAGAGTACAGTTCTGGCTGTTCATATCATTGTACAGCCATTACCACCATCCATATATAGGACTTGTTATTTTGCAAACCTGAAACTGTACCCACTAAATACTAGTTACTACCTGCCCTCTGCTTCAGCCTCTAGCAGTCACCATTCTGCATTCTATCTTTATGATTTTTTTTCTTTTTTTGAGATCTAGTCTTCCTGTGTAGCCCAGGCTGGTTTCGAATTTTCGATCTCCTGCCTCAGCTACTAAGTGCAGGGATTATTGATGTGCATCTCCATGCCTGGCTATCTTCATGATTTTCTCTACTCTACATCTCTTATGTACATGGAATCACAAAATAATTGACTCTTGTGACTGGCTGATTTCCTCAGATTCAGGTTCATCTATGTTGTAGCATGTGTCAGAATGCCCTTTCTTGTGTTAAGCCTGAATAAATTATTGTATTATATACATATTCATCAGTCAGTGGTCATTTGGGTTGGACCTTTTCTTGTTGAGACAGTGTCTCACTTTGTAGCTCCAGCTGGCCTGGAACTCACTCTGTAGACCAACCTGGCATTGAACTCACAGAGATCTGCCTGTCTTTGCCTTCCAAGTACTGATTAAAGAGACGTGTGTTTACCATGCCTGGATAGTAAGGCTGGGCTGAGCACGGATGGATAAATATCTCTGAGACTCTGTTTGCAGTTTATTATTATTAATGTATACCACAGTGTGTGTGTCCAGTAGAGAGGAAAACTGTGGAATCAGTTCCCTCTGTCTACCTTATGTGTGTTTCGGGGGTCAAACTCAGGTCACCGTATTCGCGTGGCAAGTGTCTTTGGCCATGGAGCCATCTTTCCAGTTGTGTTTTCAGTTCTGGGTTTACGCCCGGAGGTGGAACTGCCCTCCTGTTCCAGGGCGGCTGTACCATTCCCATTCCTGCCAATAGTGTACAAGGCACAGTCTTTCACATCCCGTTTTTTCGTACCAGCTCTTGCTTTCTCCACTTGAATTTGGTTTGGCATTTGGGTAGCAACCACCCTGATGGGCAGGAGGGCAATCTCATGGTGCTTTTGATTTGCATTTCTATGAATTATTGGCGATGCCAGAGCCTCTCTTCACGTGGTTCTTGGCTGCTTCTTTATCTTTTTTGAAAAACACTTCTCAGGTCCTTTGTATCTTTGTTCTTGGATCTTACGTGTCTGTATCCTGGATTTTGATGCTGTATGAGAAACACAATTTGCAGGTATTTTCTCTAATTTTGTGGGATAGCTCTTTACTCTATTGAGTAAAGTAAGCGTTTTTGGATGTATACAGTTTAAAATTTTCATAAGGTCCCGTTTGTCTGTTTCTCTCTATGTCTCTCTGTCTCTCTCTCGTTCTGTCATTGCCTATGCCTTTGATATACTATTGATGAAGTTGTCAAATCCAATGTCATGAATTCCTGAATTTTTATGTTTGTTTCTTCTTCTCTTACAATAAAGTTATTAGAGCTGAGCTTGGTGGTGCACACCTTTAATCCCAGCACTTGTGAGGCAGAGGCAGGCAGATCTCTGGGAGTTCAAGGCCAGCCTGGCCTGCATAGTGAGTTCCAGAATACCTGGAGTTACAAGGAGACCCTGGTCTCAAAAAGACCAAAAAAAAAAAAAAAGTTATTAGACCAATAGATGTAGTAAATATTAGTAATTCTTCATTCATCCATTCTATGAACAGAGAGAACAGTCTATGCAGATATAATAAGCATAAATAAATGTAAGCTGAAACTGGAGCAGAGGCTCTGTGCCTTTGTGGGTGGGTGAGATATACTGAATGAAGACAAGGCTAGACCATGTAGAATGTCATATGCTATGGTGAATGATGAACTGAAGATAGACTAACAGCCATGGGAGCAGCTAATGGTTAGTGTTACTTGGAACTAGCCACTTAGCCTTTCTAAACCCATTTCCTACTTTATTTAATGGGTACTTCCATAGAACCAGACACTATTTTAAGAACTGTACAAATACTGACTCACTGACTCCTCCTACCAATCCTATAAGAGGTACTCTCTTATTATCTCTATTTTACAGATGGGGAACTGATGCTCAGAGAGGTTGAGTAACATGTCAAGAGCCTGGATTTAGAAAGACACTGAACAGACATGCTTGCTTATGCTCTTGTGGACAGGGTCACAGTGTTAGAACAGCCCAAAGAACAGAGTTGCTGAAGGATGCTGTGAAGGGAACATTGATGGTGAAAACCACATCTCTCTGCCTTGCAAACACTTTAAGAATTCAGAAAGATAGCCAGGCGTGGTGGCACAAGCCTTTAATCCTAGCACTTGGGAGGCAGAGGCAGGCGAATCTTTGTGAGAGTGAGTTCCAGGACAGCTGGGGCTACAGGGAGACCCTGTATCAAAAGGACAAAAAAAAAAAAAAATTATATATATATATATAATATATATAGTATTATCAGAGAAAGAGAACCATAAGGTCATGTGAAGTTTGCATGTCGTATGTCTATTCCTTCCTTCGATTCATTTCTAATATCAGACGTCATGGAGCAATCAGTACCCATGTCACACACCAAGAGTGTTCTGAACAAGCCACATGATGGATTTCGTAGCTCCTGGTGGGAGAAGACATATACACCAACTCTAGGGAAGGCCAGGCGGGCACATCTGCCTGAGGAAGCAGAAGGCCAATCCCTACAGCGCCATCTTTGCACCACTTTCATGGATTGCCAGAGAAGGATTAAGTGAGGTGGACTGGAATAGGTCTCTTTAAGACCACATAGATATGGAGTTCTCGAACTCTGGGATACCCTTTTTTCGGGCTCCAAGCTAAGCTGTGTGGCCTGGTTTTGTTGGGTGGGATTGGATGTTCGGGGGTTACAATCGTGTTCAGTGGGGTAGGGGGGAGGGAGTTCTCAAGTAAACAGAAACAAGGTGTTATTAGAACCTTCTCCCAGCTACTGATTGATTGTACATAAGTGCTTTTGAGGTGCACAGATGAAGGACTCAGAAAAAATCTGATCTGGAATAGTGACCTCTGCTGGGGCTTGTTTTGAAAGTGATGCTCTGGAATACTTCCTCACCTGAAAGGGCCGCTTGGATGCATCTCATATGCTTATTGTTTTGTATTTGGTTTCCTTAGAGGATGGGCCTTCCTGGGTTGTGTGGGTACGAATGAGGAAGGGTGCAGTCTGCTCTCAGAGGGAGGGACGGTGGTAGCTTCAGGGCAGTGTGGACAGGAAATGGACCTTGGCCACTGTGAGAGAATCGAAGTTTATCAGAGAAGTTCATGCCAAAAAGAACTTATTTCTCTAGAGTCTGAACTCCAGAGAGGACCGGTGTGTCTCGTCCTGTCCAGTGGCCCCTTGGAAACACATTAAGAGTCCTGCCTCCTTCATCCTTATGGTACCCACTTATTTGCAGGCTCTCAGACTGTCCCTTTAGTGGCCCTGGTTTTAGGGATGTTATGGATGCAGGAGGGCCACCTCACAGTGCTTGTTGACTGAGACTTCTCACTTGGGTGCTGGGGGGTGAATAGATTTTTCTGCACTTCCATATGAGTGACATCCATGGATCCAGGCTGAAAAGAATAAGGAAGTTCGAAGAAGGCAGCAGAGGCAGCAGAACAATGTCTGAGGGGCTGGCATAAACTCGGCAAAGAGGTGGAGTCTCCATATGTTGAATGCAGAACATGATGTATCAGAATGTTAGTCAGGACTCTTCAGCTGCAGGTGACAGATACTATGAAAATTAGCACAATGTGTGTGTGTGTGTGTGTGTGTGAGAGAGAGAGAGAGAGAGAGAGAGAGAGAGATTTGGGGTATGTAGCCAAGAGAAACAAGAGTCTTGGGGTCTTCATGAGCATTGCTGGTTGGGTTAGCCTGCATCTCCTTCCTTTCTCCTTCTTTATTTTTTTTAATTTTATTTATTTCCGTATGTGTATGAATGTACTGTCTGCATGCAGGTTTGTGCACCCGTGTCGTGCAATGCCGTGGAGGTCAGAAGAGGTGTCGGATTCCCCTGGAACTGGAGTTCTCCTGGAATTGGAGTTTCAGATGGTTCTCGGCCGCCATGTGGGTGCTGGGGATCAAACCCGGGTCCTCTGTAAGAGCGGTCGGCACTCTTAACCGCTAGGCCATCTCTCCAACCCCTCCTTTCTCCTTCTTAGCACAGTGTGCAGTACAATCACTCTCGGCTGTATTCCCTGGTAAGCCTTCCGTATGCAGTATCAACAGCAGCCATCTGCTGCCAGCCCAGGCTGTTGTTTTGTCAGACTCCAGCCCTTGTCTAGTTCTTCCTTTAACACTTTCAGCCAAAATCCTGAGCCAGGGTCCTGTGACTATTCCTGGGCCACTTGCTGTGAACAGCTGGTTCGCCCTAGGTCAAGCACTGAGTTCTGCAGCTGGAAATGGTATTGGTTTTGCCCAATCGAGAAAAATAAAGGAAAGGTTGTTTCCAGGGTAAACTCTTCAAAAGGCACCACCCAAGACAGCGAAGGCACTGTTCTAGGCCCTGGACACAAATAGACCTGTGGTCTTCACAATGCATCTCTGTTGAAGATAGGAGTCACTGAACTGAACTTACTACAATTAAAGAGTAGAGGGGCTGGGCTTTATTTAGCCCATGCAGAGTGATGTCAGAGTGAGTCTATACTCTTAGCCACCAAGCCCTTATCTTCACTAACCCAGGCAGCAATAATAAAAGTCAGAAATATCCGCTATAAGTCAGTCATAATCAGAATTCTAGGGAAGAATGTGAGGCAAGACCACAGAGTATCCAAATCATAGTCATGTAAAAGAGAGCAGCGCTATTGTAGTTATTCTGTCTTTGTAAGTCAAGGCTCTTCTGGAATTGTTTCTTAGGAATCACCATGCAAACTGGTTTGTACCATTCAACAGATACCACCTCTGCGCTTTAAAGTCTTGTCTTTTTCTTTTTTTTTTTTTTTTAAATCCAAAATGGATGTTGACCACTTGAGTTGACAAGGCTTGGCTTTGGGTGACTTGAGACTGTTACCAGTAGTCTAATCAAGCAGAGGATTTACTGTCTTTGGGAATGTCCAGCTAGACTAAAGGCAGTTCCCATAGAGGAGAAATGTCATCCTTGGAGCTATGGCCTTAAAGGTAAAGTGAGTAGCTGTCCAGCTTCCCTGGGATGTGTTGGAGGCTGCCCTTTCAGGGTTAATTGCTTATGAGCATTAATACCTCAGTTGTGTTACTGTTTAGCTGTGTCTCAGAGAACAGTAGGAGGTGGGGTATTGGGTCGGGCAGTGTGGGAGTTCAGAAACACCTTTGTGTCTGCAGCAGAGTTGCTCGGGAGAGTGGAAATGTGAGTCACACTGGAATTTGCTTCTATTCAATGGGCCCTGGCTTGTCAGGCCCCTGGGTAAGCTGGCTGTCAGCCAGGAAGCCTGAACTAGCTAGGGCCTTTCAAATCCCCTCTCCTGTTCTTTAAACTCCAGCCCCGAGGGATTTGCTGGGGCTTGTGCTTGCCTACTCCAGGCCTACTGGCAGAGACTGGGACTTTGGATTTCCCTGGGTGGGCAGCTCTTTGACTTATGTTCCTCCCTGCATCCTGGGGAGAATTGGACCAGGAGACCTCAAGATGGCTGCCACCTGTTCTGCAGTTCACTGGCTGGCCTGCTAACAAGGCTGGCACACAGCAGAGTACTTTATTCTCTTTGTCCCATTTTTATTCTTTAAGGGGCCACCTTTATGATGACAACTCTCTTATTTGACTCAATAATGACAAGGTATTAAAGTAATTTACAGCAAATTCTTATTCAGTTGTCTGCTGTGTAGTAGGCACCTGACCAGGTAAAGTCTCTGCCCTGACCACTTATTAATTTGTGATAATTTTACTCCTGTCACATTCTTAAGAGCTTCCATTCAGTTAGACAGGAGGAATACATTTAAAAAGCATTCATTTATGACCAAAAAAAAAAAAAACCAAATAGGGCGTGGTGGCACACGCCTTTAATCCCAGCACTTGGGAGGCAGAGGCAGGCCGATCTTTGTGAGTTCAACGCCAGCCTGGTCTACAAAGTGAGTTCCAAGACAGCTGGGGCTTCAGGGAGACCCTGTCTGGAAAAGACCAAAAAAAAAAAGTATTCATTTATTTTATTTTTCTGGGTATGAGTGTTTTGCCTGCATGTATGTAAATGCACTGGTATTGTGCAATGCCCTTGGAGGGCAGAAAAGGGCATTGGATTCCCTAGAACTGGAGTTATGGACAGTTGTTAGCTGCCGTATGAGTGCTGGGACTTGAACCCAGGTCCTCTGTGTGTGTCTCATGCCTGCTCAGAGCCTTAGGTAACCGCTCGATGAGCCACCTCTCCAGCCCATGGAGTACATTTTTGAGATCCATTATGCAGTATGATGATTACAGTCATAACTATGTAATACATATTTCAAAATTGCTAACTGTACATTAATTGTTCATCTCATGGGGGTGAGGAAGTATGTCAGGTGTTGAATATGTTAATTAACCTTGTTTATTCATATCATAATGTATAAATATGTACCCTACGAATATATAGAACTGTCATTAAAAAGGAGCTCTGTTTGGTGTTCTCAATTTTTCTTGTCTTTGAAACTTCCAAATACATCCTTTTTTTTTTTTTTTTTTTTGTATTTTTGAGACAACAGGGTCGCCTGTAGCCCAGCTGTCCTGGAACTCACTCTATAGACCAGGCTGGCCTTGAAGTCACAGAGATCCGCCTGCCTCTGCTGGGATTAAAGGTGTGTGCCACCATGCCTGGCCAAATAAATCATTTTTATAATAATTTTTTAATTGAAATGTTATGGTTTATAGTTCTTATTTAGACTTTTCCATCCATTTACTGATTTCCTTTCTTGTAGTTGTGTGCGTCCTACGCCTTATGTCTGAACTCAGCACTCTTTATGAGGAGTCATTAGTGACCACTCAGGGATCTTCTGTCTCAAAGTATGTTTCATCTTCTTTCTGGACAGTATAGAAGTAACTCCCAAGATAAAATGAGTCTTTTTCTTAGTACTCCATTTATCTTGGTAGATTTTTAAAATGACTTTCTCATAGAACTTGATACACTTTCAATTTGAGGACCTCTACTTCTGACTTCTATATGAACAGGAGTATAGATAGCACAGGTCCAATCTCATGTAAGTTGGATGTTTTGACTCAAGCAATAGAAACTCAGTTCAAAAGAGCTTTAAAAAATAACTTATTTGTTTGAAAATGTATTGTGTCACCTAACAAAAAAACTACAATAAAAGTAACCTCAGTATTCAGTAACTTGTTAATTTGGAGTCAGAGGCTCCAGGGTAGACTTAGCACGTTGACTCAGCACACCATGGTCCCCAGATGGCTGCCATAGCACGCCACGGTCCCCAGATGGCTGCCGTAGCTCCCGCCTTCCTTCTTCACTTGCAGGATCATTAGAGTGATTTTTTCTTCCTGGTAGAGTTTTCCTAGGATTTTTTTTTTGGGGGGGGGTCTTTTAAAAAATTTTTTTTTTTATTATTTATTTTCTGTATGTGTATGAATGTACTGTCTGCATGTAGGTCTGTCACCGTGTCGTGCACATGCCGCGGAAGTCAGAAAGGGTCTCGGATTTCCTGGAACTGGAGTTCTCCTGAATTGGAGTTTTCAGACGGTTCCTAGCGCGCCATGTGGGTGCTGGGGATCGAACCGGGCCTCTTAAGAGTGGTCGGCGCTCTTAACCGCTAGGGCCATCTCTCCAGCCATTTTTTTTTTTTTTTTTTTTTTGGGCTTTTCGAGACAGGGTCTCCCTGCAGTCCCAGCTGTCCTGGAACTCACTATGTAGATAGGCTGGCCTTGAACTCTGCCTCCCGAGTGCTGGGATAGGTGTGCACCTCCATGCCTGGCTTCCTAGGAATTTTCACCTTACCATACATATCCCCTTGCTACAACTAAAAAGACAAAGGGAATTCAATATTTGCCTTATAGCTGGCAGCATCTTCATCTCAGAACTAGTGATAGGATCAGCTTTCTTGGATGAGTATAGCAGAGCAAAGTCAGAGACCTTGTCAGTGGGCTTCCCATAGCATCTTCTGCTGTTCTCTCTAACCCCTCTGTTGCCGCCTTGGAACTTAGGTTGGCTCTCCTTGCCTTTAGTGTTGTTTGGCTTTAGTGTTTTTACGTAGTTTTAATTTCTCTCTGATTACATTCAGAGTAATTTCCTCAAACTCCTCTTCCAGTTTACTCAGTTTCTCTGTAGCTAAATCTGTCACTTAACATATTCACTGACTTTATTATTTATTTAATGTGTATGAGTGTTTTGTCTACATGCATGTAAGTGTACCATGTGTTTACAGTGCCCACAGAGGCTAGAAGAGGGTGTTGAATTCTGTGGAACTGGAGTTACAGACAGTTGTTAGCCACCATGTGGGTGCTGGGAACCAAACCTGGGTCCTCTACCAGAGCAACCACGGCTGAGCCAGCTCTCCAACTCCTCCCATGGGCAGGCTCTCACTATGTAGACCAGGCTGGCCTTGAATTCACAGAGATCTACCTGCATCTGTCTCTGCTTTCCAAGTGCTGGGATTAAAGGGTGTGCCATCACACCTGACTCCTAACTTTTAGATTGCCTTTCTTAGGTTTCTTTTTGGGTAAGATAATTGTATGTGCATCGGCATCTGTATTCACATTTCAACTCACTTCTTTCCCTTTTTTTCCCCCTTAAAATTAATTGTTTCCATGAATAAAGCAACCCAGCAATCTGGTACTTTGATCTGACCTGTGTTTTCATGTCTCCGGTGCATGCATGGTTCATTTCGTTAGACATTGCCAAACCTCCACTGGGCTGGTCAGTTTTGCAGGGTTTTGTTTGTTTGTTTGTTTGTTTTTGTAGGAGAGTATATTTGTAGAATGCTGCCAAAATTAAAAATTTTTTTTCCTAGCCTGAAAGAAAACCTAAAAAACCTCATGGTATCACAGTATATTTTTATTTATTTAAAAAAATTTGGGGGGTGTCAGGGGTTGAGACAGGGTCTCTGTGTAGCCCCAGCTGGCCTAGAACTCACTTTGTAGAGCAGGCTGGCCTTGAACTCACAGAAATCTTTCTGTCTCTACCTCCCAAGTGCAGGGATTAAAGGTGTCCACCACCTTGCCTGGTGATCATTTTTCTTTCAAAGGAATTGTTGCAGCTGGAGAGCTGACTCAGCAGTTAAGAGCACTTAACTGCTCTTGTAGACTGGAGTTCCCAGCACCTAAGTTGAGTGGTTCACAACCACCTGTAACTTCAGCTCTGGGGGATCCCACACCCTCTTCTGGCATCTGTGGAGACACACACACACACACACACACACACACACACACACACAGGAAATAAACATTTTTACACATTTTCTTAATTATTTTTTATGTGTGAGTGTACTGTCTGCATGTAGGTTTGTGCACCCCTGTCGTGCAATGCCTCGGAGGTCAGAAGAGGGTGTTGGATTCCCCTGGAACTGGAGTTAAAGATGGTTCTTAGCCGCCATGTGGGTGCTGGGAATCAAACCCCGGTCCTCTGTAGGAGTAGTCGGTGCTAAACATTTTAAAGAGTAATTGTTGGGAACTGGAGAGATGGTTCAATGATTAAGAGCACTGGCTACTCTTGCAGAGGACCCGGTTTCACATACAACACCCACATGGTGGCTAACAATTGTAACTCCAGTTCCAAGGGAAACCAACAGCTTCTTCTGACCTCCCGGGACATTGTATGACATGGGTACATTTACACACATGCAGGCAATACACTAATACACTAAAATAAATACAAAATATTTTTAAAGGAATTGTTTATAAATACAAATGATTCATTATTATATGTGATAAAGTTGTAAGTACTATCTCCCATTAAACATTGGGCTCATAATTTAAAGCCTGTCCGTGTGCTTGTTTTTCAGACAGGGTCATGCTATATACCCTGAGCTGGCTATACAGCACTTGTTATGTAGGCCGGGTTGTCCTCAGACTTGGGGAAATCCTCCTGCCTCTGCCTCCTGAGTGTTACAATTACAGGTGCTTATGTGTCAACATGTCTGGTACCAAGTCTGTTTTTTTGTTTTGGTCTTTTCGAGGCAGGGTCTCCCTTTAGTCCCAGCTGGCCTGTTGCTGAGCTTGCCGTGTAGCCCAGGCTAGCCTTGAACTCAGAGATCCACCTGCCTCTGCCTGGGATTAAAGGCATACACCATGGCACCCGGCTCCAAGTCCATTTTCTTAACTACCATGTTCCTGCTAGCACAGTTCATTTAAAAATGATGTGCTTGCTGGACGTGGTGGCACACACCTTTAATCCTAGTACTCTGGAGGCAGAGCCAGGCAGATCTCTATGAGTTCAAGGCCAGCCTGGTCTATATAGTGAGTCCCAGGCCAGCTACAGCTACAATGAGACCCTGTTTCAAAAATACCAAAAAAAAAAAAAAAAAAAGGAATAATAGCTTTATTTTGAAATACTATCTAATAATCCTTATAAAAGGCAACAAAAACTAGAACTTGACAACTGAAGAAAAAAAAACATAAAGAACATTGCAAAGACATAGTCAACATACCTATAAAGCATATTCATGACACAAAGCTGGAAGAAATAAGAAGTTGCATAACTGAACCAAAATTCAGAATATTTAACAGTCTGGAAATACAGGCTGACAAGCACAAAGCAAACTTCAGTAAAAATAATGTTTTGTACTTGGGCTTTAGAAACATTAATCCATATGTTCAAGACTAGGGACATCTGCCTTCACAGAAGTTCCTGTATTATAAACTTGTGGACGTTAGTTGACCACGTACTTACATCAGCCCAACAGGGTGATATAATTGCTGCAAGAAAAATGTATTCTCAGATTGACTATTGGAAGAAGATTGTTTCTGATCATGGTAAAGTTGCCCCTCTGTACCTGACATTGGCTAGACAGTACGCAAAATGGCACATGGAGTTTGGGGAACCCCAGATCGGGAGGCTCATAGACATTTGTGGGCCAGTACCAAGGGAGGCTGGCTTAACAGGGGCTTTAGAAACCATGGTGACAAATGGGGGAGCGGGAAGGCTATCCAGGGTCGAAGGGCTTGCACAGCCTACTGCCGGACCTCAGACAGCTCAGACTCCCTGCGGCGGGTGCTTTCCAGCCGCCCCAGGCCTGTTGAGAGGGGAAGGGCTGCTTCTTTACCCACATTCCCTGTGGCAAAGGTGCCTGGGCAGAGATGGCAGACCCACCAGGAGGGTGAGGGGACTGTCCTGCTGTTATGTGGGGGCAACTTAGGCACATGGGTCCTTGTCTGCCTCCCAGAAGATGCCTTTCCTTCCTCTGTGGTGTCTTCTGTTGGTGGAGAATTCAAGCAGGTAGGGGAAGTATCTGTGGGAGTTTTGGGCTGATTAAAGGAGATGAAAAGTTTTGGAGAAACATTAGTTTGTAGGATTTGTGTCAACCTTGAACTTTAGCCAAAGTCCTGAGCTTAGTTTCTTGGGAGCAGGGACTGTACCCATAGACTGTGGACTAAGACGGCACCTCCATGCTGCCATCCACCATTAGTGGCAGCATCGCTGCCTTCCTCAGCCTGTCTTATAAGAACAGTAACCACTGGAGAGATGGCCTAGCGGTTAAGAGCGCCGACCGCTCTTGCAGAGGACCTGGGTTCGATCCCCAGCACCCACATGGCGGCCGAGAACCGTCTGAAACTCCAATTCCAGGAGAACTCCAGTTCCAGGGGAATCCGAGACCCTCTTCTGACCTCCGCGGCATTGCACGACACGGGTGCACAAACCTGCATGCAGACAGTACATTCAGAATCATAACCAGAAATAACACAAAAAAAAAAAAAAAAAAAATAAAAGAGAACAGTAACCACTTCCAGTGTGAACTGTACCTGATTAATCCTGCTCAGGGAAACCAGAACGGTCCCCATGAGAATCAGACTGACACATGCAAATCTGCCAAAATGTGGTTGAAGTGCAGATTTTGATTCCTTAACTCAGGCTGGCTTATACCTCGTGTGAGTTCCCAGGTAATGAAAATTTTGCTGGCTGAGAAGCCACCCTAAGGAGCAAGGGTCTAAAACTGCAATCTGCAAGGTGTCAGTCTGATTCTCATGGGGACCTTGTAGCAGTCAGTAGAGCATTGAAGAGAAAAGGACCAGGATCCCATAATCCTTTTTTTTGGTCTTTTTGAGACAGGGTCTCCCTGTAGTCCCAGCTCTCCTGGAACTCACTCTGTAGACCAGGCTGGCCTTGAACTCACAAAGATCCGCCTGCCTCTGCCTCCCGAGTGCTAGGATTTAAAGGGGTGCGCCACGACACCAGGCCCCATAATCCTTCTTTGAAGAGCACATCTCCCAGTGATCAAAAAATCTCTCATCAGTCCTCATCGCCCACATGCTCCACCTCCCCTCAACCCCCAAGATGTGCCCAGCTTGGGACTAAAGCTTTGACACATGGGTCTTTGAGAGACATTCCAGAGCCAAGCTATTGCAGGGATTTAGGCCTAAGAAAGTAGTCATTCACATAGTTGTACACAGTACAAATTATAGAACATAGGCTACTTACAGAGAGCATGTGTGGGAGTCTCCAGATCAGCTGGGTAATGCAGGGACAGGACACGCCCTCACCAAAGCTCAGCTCCTTCTCTCCTAGAGTGGAGATGGTGTGATCGATGAGTCCTTCCCACCTCTGGTTCTCCTTGTTTCTGCAGTCGCCCAGCATGCTTTGCTCACCGTATCCAGAGGTCCACTGACCATGAACCTCAACTCCTCCGTCGGCTACAGGAAGGAGCTGAGCAACGTCACTGCTGTGGAGGGTGAAGGGGGCATCGTCACTGAGTTCATCGCCATCATCATCATCACTGTGTTTGTCTGCCTGGGCAACCTGGTCATTGTGGTCACTTTGTACAAGAAATCCTACCTCCTCACCCTCAGCAACAAGTTTGTCTTCAGCCTGACCCTGTCCAACTTCCTGCTGTCCGTGCTGGTGCTGCCGTTCGTGGTGACGAGCTCCATCCGGAGGGAATGGATCTTCGGCGTGGTCTGGTGCAACTTTTCCGCCCTCCTCTACCTGCTGATCAGCTCGGCCAGCATGCTCACTCTTGGACTCATTGCCATCGACCGGTAAGCTTGCTGCAGAGTTGGAGGATTGCTGAGTGAGGGATCCCTGCTTCACCCACTTCCCACGTTGGTTCCTTGGGAAAGTTCTGGAAACCTCTTCTTGAGGAGGGTGAGCACGCTGAATTCTGCCTCCTCTACATCTCCTTAGAGCACTTCTGGTTTTATTTATCTGTATTACATGTGTAAAGTGCCACATAAGAAGTTGTGATCACTGATGGTATGTAACTTAGGTGTGCAGTAAGTCTAACACCTAACTTTTATGACAGTACACTCTATGATATTTGCATGACAACAAAATCACCAAATGAAACAGTGTTCAGGATGCAACCCTGTTGTTGAGACACATCACTAAGTTTGTTTTTAATCTAAAAAATTCTTTTTTATATATCAGTGTTTTGTGTGCATATATGTAAAGTGTACCATGTATGTGCAATGCCCACAGAGGCCAGAAAAGGGTTTCAAATCCCTGGAACTGGAGTTATCAGTTAGCCACCATGTAGGTGCTGGGAACCAAACCTGGGTCCTCTGTAAGAGCCAGTGCTCCTAATCACTGAGCCATATCTCAGGCCTCATGATTTTATGTTTTAAAAAGAAGGTCCATTGCTTTAGCAAACATTCCTTAACCTCTAATTCTTTTTGTTTTATTTTATTTTATTTATTTTTTAATTTTATTGTTTTTTTATGTGTATGAATGTACTGTCTGCATGCAGGTTTATGCACCTGGGTCGTGCAATGCCACAGAGGTCAGAAGAGGGTGTCAGATTCCCCTGGAACTGGAGTTTTCCTGGAATTGGAGTTACAGATGGTTCTCAGCTGCCATGTGGGTGCCGGGGATCAAACCCGGGTCCTCTGCAAGAGCAGTTGGCATTTTCAACCGCTAGGCCATCTCTCCAGCCCCTATTTATTTATTATTTTTTATGTGTATGAGTGTACTGTCTGCATGTAGGTTGGTGCACCCATGTCCTGCAATGTCACAGAGGTCAGAAGAGGGCATCGGATTTCCCTGGAACTGGAGTTAAAGATGGTTATTAGCCGCAATGTGGGTGCTGGGAATCGAACCCAGGTCCTCTGCAAGAGCAGTCGGCGCTCTTAACCACTGAGCCATCTCTCGAGCCCCATAAACCTCTAACTCTTATTGAGAGTGAGATGCAGAGTAGGAAGTGAGTCCATCTTCAGACTCAGCTGCTCTTCTACCTGCCGGTGTCTGCTGTGTCTGTCTGGCTTTGGTCTAGGCCCCATCTTGACCCAGATAGGAGTCTTCCCATCCCCATCAACTCTTCTGTTCTGTGGAGATAGGCCAGGACTGGTAGGGGACTGTGTGGGGGTGCAGATGCCTTCAGAGGTTAGAAGAGGGTATTGGGGCTGGGCGTGGTGGTGCACATCTTTAATCCCAGCACTCAAGAGGTAGATGAAGGTGGATCCCTGTGAGTTCAAGGCCAGCCTGTTCTACAGAGTGAGCTCCAGGCCAGCTGGAGACCCTATTTCAAAAATACCAAAAAAAAGAAGGTATTGGCGGGCTGGAGAGATGGCCTAGCAGTTAAGAGCACCAACTGCTCTTGCAAAGGACCCAGGTTCGATCCCCAGCACGACATGGCAGCTGAGAACCGTCTTTAACTCCATCCAGTTCCAGGGGAATCCAACACCCTCTTCTGACCTCCACAGCATTGCACAACATGGGTGCACCAATCTACATGCAGACAGTACATTCATACACCTAAAAAAATAAACATCCCTTCTTCTAGATCTTTTAGTCTTGGCTGGTGGTTCTTTTCTTTATTCGCCAATGATCTTCTTCATGCTTCTACTTCTTCCGTAGTGTATTCTCTCTTACTATCTTCTGGATTTTCATTCTCTTCTTAGTCTTTAATTTCTTTATGATCTTGTATTCTTTAAATATGTCCCAATTGTGTTCCTGACTGTCTGTGTCCTGGCATCCCACAGAGAATCCTCCACTGCAGGAGCTCCTTCCATAGCTGGTGTAAAGCTCCTTGCGCACGAGCCGTAGTTATCCTATGCATTTCCAGTAGTCCTGTGCCCTCTTCTTATCGTATCCTGGCTATTTGCTTCTTACTTCGCCCTGCTATTCACAATGTGAGTACAATGCCTCTATCCTGGCTGAAGGCCTTGCTTGACTTTCCTACCTCAGATGGCCCCTCTCATCAAAATTTGTTGATTCGCAACAGTGATTATGTGCGTAGTGCCTGATGAAGAGGCAATGCGAAGAGAAGCTTTCCACACACAAAGCATTTTAGAACTCAACATTGGGGGCATTACAGGCAAGAGAAAGCCCATATTCCAGGATCCGAAGAGACGACCAAAAACACGGGCAGGGAGCGACCGGTAAGGAGCGGGACGCTCAATTTCAGGCCCGAGCCCGGGTACCTTTCACTGGGCTCAGAATCTCAGATCTCAAGAGTCAGGCAAAGCCTACCTTCTAATACGGGCTGGGAGATAACTCCGCCCCCACAGCCACAAAATCCAATCAAGCCAAAGACCACACCTTTAATCCCAGCTGGATGGATAACTCTGACCCCACAGCCACAAATGCCAATCAAGCCAAAGATAGTGGACCAAGGGATCAACAAATCAGCCTGCTGAGTACCCATTCCTACCTTCTCCTGCTCTTCCTTCCGCTGGGCTCAGGGGATCTAAAATAAATTTTTTTTAAAAAAGAAGATGAGGGGCTGGAGAGATTGGCCTAGCGGTTAAGACGCCGACCGCTCTTACAGAGGACCCGGGTTCGATCCCAGCACCCACATGGCGGCCAAAAACCATCAGAACTCCAATTCCAGGAGACTCCAGTTCCAGGGAATCCGATACCCTCTTCTGACCTCCGCGGACTTGCACGACACGGGTGCACAAACCTGCATGCAAGACAGTACATTCATACATACAGAAATTAAATAAAATTAAAAAATCTTTATTTTTAGGTGTATGAATGTACTGTCTGAATCGAGATTGGTGCACCCATGTGTGCAATTGCTTGTGGAGGTCAGAAGAGGTCAAAAGAAGGTATCAAATGCCCTGGAACTGAAGTTAAAGACGGTTATCAGCTGCCATGTCTTTGCTGGGCGATCGAACCCGGGTCATTTGCAAGAGCAAGTTGGTGCTGCTTAACTGCTAGGCCATCTCTCCAGCCCGCCAAAACCTTCTTTTTTTTGTATTTTTAAATAGGGTCTCAGCTGTCCTGGAGGCTCACTCTGTAAGAACAGGCTGGCCTTGACACTCACAGAGATCAACCTTATCTACCTCTTGCGTGCTGGGTATTAAAAAGATGGCACCCACCACGCCCAGCCCCCAATTTCCTCTTCTAACCTCTGAAGGCATCTGCACCCCCACACAGTCCCCTACCAGTCCTGGCCTATCTCCACAGAACAGAAGAGTTGATGGGGATGGGAAGACTCCTATCTGGGTCAAGATGGGGCCTAGACCAAAGCCAGACAGACACAGCAGACACCGGCAGGTAGAAGAGCAGCTGAGTCTGAAGATGGACTCACTTCCTACTCTGCATCTCACTCTCAATAAGAGTTAGAGGTTTATGGGGCTCGAGAGATGGTTCAGTGTAGAGCGCCGACTGCTCTTGAAGCGGGACCTGGGTTCGATTCCCGCACCCACATGGGCTAATAAAACCGTCTTTAACTCCGTTTCCAGGGAAAATCCGATTCCCTCTTCTGACCTCTGTTGACATTGCCTGACATGGTTGACAACCCTACAGCCAGACAGTACACTCATACCACATAAAAAATATAAATAAATAGGGCTGGAGAGATGCCTAGCGGTTGGAAAATGCCAACTGCTCTTGCAGCGGGGCCCCGGGTTTGATCCCCGGCACCCACATGCAAGCTGAGAACCATCTTTAAAAAAAAAAAAAAAAAAAAAAAAAAACTCCAGTTCCAGGGGAATCTGGACACCCCTTTCTGACCTCTGTGGCATTGCACGACCCAGGGCATAACCTGCATTGCAGACAGTACATTCATTACACATAAAAAAACAATATAATTAAAAAATAAATTAAAATAAATAAAAACAAAAAGAATTAGAGGTTAAGGAATGTTTGCTAAAGCAATGGACCTTCTTTTTAAAACATAAAATCATGAGGCCTGCGATATGGCTCAGTGATATGAGCACTGGCTCTTCCAGAGGACCAGGTTGGTTCCCAGCACCTACATGGTGGCTTACAACTGCATATAACTCCAGTCAGGGGATTTGAAAAACCCTTTTTCTGGCCTCTGTGGGCATTGCACATACAGGTACACTTTACTATATGCACACAAAAACACTATATATAAAAAAGAATTTTTTAGATTAAAAACAAACTTAGTGATGTGTCTCAACAACAGGGTTGCATCCTGAACACTGTTTCATTTGGTGATTTTGTTGTCATGCAAATATCATAGAGTGTACTGTCATAAAAGTTAGGTGTTAGACTTACTGCACACCTAAGTTACATACCATCAGTGATCACAACTTCTTATGTGGCACTTTACACATGTAATACAGATAAATAAAACCAGAAGTGCTCTAAGGAGATGTAGAGGAGGCAGAATTCAGCGTCCTCAAGAAGAGGTTTCCAGAACTTTCCCAAGGAACCAACGTGGGAAGTGGGTGAAGCAGGGATCCCTCACTCAGCAATCCTCCAACTCTGCAGCAAGCTTACCGGTCGATGGCAATGAGTCCAAGAGTGAGCATGCTGGCCGAGCTGATCAGCAGGTAGAGGAGGGCGGAAAAGTTGCACCAGACCACGCCGAAGATCCATTCCCTCCGGATGGAGCTCGTCACCACGAACGGCAGCACCAGCACGGACAGCAGGAAGTTGGACAGGGTCAGGCTGAAGACAAACTTGTTGCTGAGGGTGAGGAGGTAGGATTTCTTGTACAAAGTGACCACAATGACCAGGTTGCCCAGGCAGACAAACACAGTGATGATGATGCTGGCGGCTGAACTCAGTGACGATGCCCCCTTCACCCTCCACAGCAGTGACGTTGCTCAGCTCCTTCCTGTAGCCGACGGAGGAGTTGAGGTTCATGGTCAGTGGACCTCTGGATACGGTGAGCAAAGCATGCTGGGCGACTGCAGAAACAAGGAGAACCAGAGGTGGGAAGGACTCATCGATCACACCATCTCCACTCTAGGAGAGAAGGAGCTGAGCTTTGGTGAGGGCGTGTCCTGTCCCTGCATTACCCAGCTGATCTGGAGACTCCCACACATGCTCTCTGTAAGTAGCCTATGTTCTATAATTTGTACTGTGTACAACTATGTGAATGACTACTCTCTTAGGCCTAAATCCCTGCAATAGCTTGGCTCTGGAATGTCTCTCAAAGACCCATGTGTCAAAGCTTTAGTCCCAAGCTGGGCACATCTTGGGGGTTGGGGGGAGGTGGAGCATGTGGGCGATGAGGACTGATGAGAGATTTTTTGATCACTGGGAGATGTGCTCTTCAAAGAAGGATTATGGGGCCTGGCGTCGTGGCGCACCCCTTTAAATCCTAGCACTCGGAGGGCCGAGGCAGGCGTAATCTTTGTGCGTTCAAGGACCCAGCCTGGTCTTACAGCGTGAGTTCCAGGAGCGTGGGACTACATGGAGAGACCCTGTCTCAATAAAAGACCATAAAAAAAAGGATTTACTGGATCCTGGTCCTTTTCTCTTCAATGCTCTACTGACTGCTACAAGGTCCCCATGAGAATCAGACTGACACCTTGCAGATTGCAGTTTTAGACCCTTGCTCCTTAGGGTGGCTTCTCAGCCAGCAAAATTTTCATTACTTGGGAACTCACACGAGGTATAAGCCAGCCTGAGTTAAGGAATCAAAATCTGCTCTTCAACCACATTTTGGCAGATTTGCATGTGTCAGTCTGATTCTCATGGGGACCGTTCTGGTTTCCCTGAGCAGGATTAATCAGGTACAGTTCACACTGGAAGTGGTTACTGTTCTTTTTTTTTTTTTTTTTTTTTTTTTTTTCTGTATGTGTATGAATGTACTGTCTGCATGCAGGTTTGTGCACCCGTGTCGTGCCATGCCGTAGAGGTCCGAAGTAGGGTCTCGGATTCCCCTGGAACTGGAAGTCTCCTGCATTGGAGTTTCAGACGGTTCTCGGCCGCCATGGGGTGCTGGGGATCGAACCCAGGTCCTCTCAAGATGCGGTCGGCGGCCTTAACCCTAGGCCTCTCTCCAGTGGTTACTGTTCTTATAAGACAGGCTGAGGAAGGCAGCGATGCTGCCACTAATGGTGGATGGCGGCATGGAGGTGCCGTCTTAGTCCACAGTCTATGGGTACAGTCCCTGCTCCCAAGAAACTAAGCTCAGGACTTTGGCTAAAGTTCAAGGTTGACACAAATCCTACAAACTAATGTTTCTCCAAAACTTTTCATCTCCTTTAATCAGCCCAAAACTCCCACAGATACTTCCCCTACCTACTTGAATTCTCCACCAACAGAAGACACCACAGAGGAAGGAAAGGCATCTTCTGGGAGGCAGACAAGGACCCATGTGCCTAAGTTGCCCCCACATAACAGCAGGACAGTCCCCTCACCCTCCTGGTGGGTCTGCCATCTCTGCCCAGGCACCTCTGCCACAGGGAATGTGGGTAAAGAAGCAGCCCTTCCCCTCTCAACAGGCCTGGGGCGGCTGGAAAGCACCCGCCGCAGGGAGTCTGAGCTGTCTGAGGTCCGGCAGTAGGCCGTGCAAGCCCTTCGACCCTGGATAGCCTTCCCGCTCCCCCATTTGTCACCATGGTTTCTAAAGCCCCTGTTAAGCCAGCCTCCCTTGGTACTGGCCCACAAATGTCTATGAGCCTCCCGATCTGGGGTTCCCCAAACTCCATGTGCCATTTTGCGTACTGTCTAGCCAATGTCAGGTACAGAGGGGCAACTTTACCATGATCAGAAACAATCTTCTTCCAATAGTCAATCTGAGAATACATTTTTCTTGCAGCAATTATATCACCCTGTTGGGCTGATGTAAGTACGTGGTCAACTAACGTCCACAAGTTTATAATACAGGAACTTCTGTGAAGGCAGATTTTTTTTGTCCCTATAGTCTTGTTGAAAAACAATGGATTAATGTCTTCTTCTAAACGCCCAGTTACAAAACATTATTTTTATGAAGTTTGCTTGGTTGTGCTTGTCAGCCTGTATTTCCAGACTGTTAAATATTCTGAATTTTGGTTCAGTTATGCAACTTCTTATTTCTTCCAGCTTTGTGCTATTGTCATTGAATATGCTTTATAGCGTTATGTTGACTATTTGTCTTTTGCAATGTTCTTTTTATGTTTTTTTTTTTTTTCTTCCGTTGTCAAGTTCTAGTTTTTGTTGCCTTTTATAAGGATTATAAGCTAGTTATTTCAAAATAAAGATATTATTCCTTTTTTTTTTTTTTTTTTTTTTTTTTGTATATTTTTGTATGATTGGTGCATAAACAGTGGTCCTCATTGCAGCTGTTTAGCTGGGCCTGGGATCTCACTATATAGACCAGGCTTGGCCTTGACCTCAAGAGATTGGCCTGGCTCTGCCTTCCAGAGTACTAGGATTAAAGGTTTGTTTGTGTTGCACCCACGTCCAGCAAGCACATCCTTTTTTTAAATGAAAAACTACACTGTGCTAGCAGGAAAAGGAAGGTAGAGGACATGGGTAGTTAAGACAATGGACTTGGAGCCGGCGGGTTGCTGTGCTGGGCGGTGCCCTGGTGTATGCTTTAATCCCAGGCAGAGGCAGGTTGATCTCTAGTTTCAAGGCTAGCCTGGGTACCACGGCAAGCTCAGCAACAGGCCAGCTGGGACTAAGGGAGACCCGCCTCGAAAAGACCAAAACAAAACAAACA
Source organism: Rhizomys pruinosus (assembly GCA_009823505.1). Lineage (NCBI taxonomy): Eukaryota > Metazoa > Chordata > Mammalia > Rodentia > Spalacidae > Rhizomys > Rhizomys pruinosus. The sequence continues at coordinate 1,026,734 of VZQC01005131.1, read as the reverse complement.
GACTCTGTACCAGAAATGTTGACAATAAGCACATGTAATTGTACATCAGGAGGCAGCAGGCGAGGCATGAGGATTTCCCCAAGTTTGAGGACAACCCGGCCTACATAACAAGTGCTGTATAGCCAGCTCAGGGTATATAGCATGACCCTGTCTGAAAAACAAGCACACGGACAGGCTTTAAATTATGAGCCCAATGTTTAATGGGAGATAGTACTTACAACTTTATCACATCCCTTAATAATGAATCATTGTATTTATAACAATTCCTTTAAAATATTTTGTATTTATTTTAGTGTATGAGGTATTGCCTGCATGTGTGTTACATTGTACCATGTCATACAATGTCCCGGGAGGTCTAGAAGAAGCTGTTGGTTTCCCTTGGAATGGAGTTACATTGTTAGCCAACATTGTGGGTTTGTATGTGCAAACCGGGTCCGGGCAAGGGTAGCCAGTGCTCGGGAATAATTGGAACCTCGCTCCAGTGCCCAACAATTACTTGCGGTAACATGTTTAGCACCGACGACTCCTACAGAGACCGGGTTTTGGTGGGGGTTTGATTCCCAGCACCACATGGGCGGCCTATAAGACTTCTACGAACCCTTTCAGAACCATTGTTAACTCCAGTTAGTGCCAGGGGAATTCCAAAACCCTTCTTCTGAACCTTCCGAGGCCATTGCCCCTGACAGGGGCGTGCTGCAACACACCCCTACATGCAGACAGTACAACTCATAAACATAAAAAAAATTTAAGGGAAAGATNAAATTTTTTAATTTTTTATGTATTTTTTTCACATACAATTTATTTTTAAAAAAATTTTTTTAACAAATCTAGACCTGTTCCCGCCCATACCCCACCCCCGCCAGAGCTCATGCATTCTGCCAAACATGCTTTTCATCTCTTCTCTCAGTCCTTTCTCAATATTCTACATGAGGAAGTTGACTGTTTTGAGCAGAATTTCACTGTGTCAGTCAGTTCTTTGATGCAGTCCTTTTCTGTTGTTGTTGTTTCCAATATGCTTACGCCCAACTGCTTTGAACAAAAGCCCAGGGGCCCCTACACAAGAAATACTTACAACTAGATAATTGGGCACTAGCATCCACAGATGAGGGATACCATTCGTCATTTGTTTTTCTGGGACTGTGTTACTTCACTCAGCATGATGTCCTCTAAGCTCCAGCCATTTTCCTGAAAGCTCATGATGTCGTCTTTCTTTCTGCTGCATAGAACTCCATTGTGTAGATGTACCACAATTTTCTCTATCCACTCATCAGTTGAGGGGCATTTAGTTGGTTCCAGCTCCTTGCTGTTGTGAAGAGAGCTGCAATAAACATTGCCGTTCGTATCTCTGTGGTGGGTGAGTCTTGAGGGTACATGCCCCAGGAGTGGTATGGCTGGGTCGGTGGCAAGTTCATTCCAAGTCTTCCAAGGGTTCCCACACTGCTTTCCATAGTGCTGTACGAGTTTACATTCCCGCCAGCAGTGGATGGTGTTCCCCTTTCCCCACACCTCTCCAGCACTTGGTTCATTTTGTTTTCTTGATCCTAGGCAGTCTTATCGGAGTAAGATGATATCTTAAAGTGGTTTGACTTGCATTTCTAATGATTAGTGATGTTGAAACTTTTTTTTTTTTTTTTTTTGGTTCTTTTCAAGACAGGGTCCCCTGTAGCCCCAGCTATCCTGGAATTCACTTGTAGACCAGGCTGGCCTTTGAACTCCAAAAAGATCGCCTGCTTGCCTCCCAAGTGCTAGGATTAAAGGCGTGCGCCACACACCCGGTTAAGACATTCTTGGGTGTTTCTCAGACATCTCTAATTCACTTCGTGAAGTCTCTGTCAGTTCTTTGCTCCATCTATTGAGTGGGTCATTTGTTTTCTTTTTTCTTTGTTTTTTGAGTAGTTTATATATTCTGGAAATCATGCTTTGTCAGATGTATATGCAGTGAAGGTTTCCTCCCACTCGTGGGATTTCCTTCACTTCCTTGATTGTTTCTTTTGAGGACAGAAGCTTTTAGAGTTTAATGAGGTCCCATTTGTCAATTCTCGACCTTATCTTGTGCAGCTGCTGTCTGATTTAGGAAGTCGTTTCTTCCACCCTATGTCTTGTAGTCTGCGCCAAACTTTTTCTTCTATCACCTTCAGAGTTTGGGGTTTCACGTTGAGGTCTTTGATCCTATGGAGTTCACTTTGTACAGGGCAGACGTAGGGGTTTATTTCATTCTTCTACAAGTTGTGATCCAGTTTGCCAACACCACTTGCTGAAGATGCTGTCTTTTCTCCATCGGTGTCTTCTTGGCCCCCTTGTCAAATATAAGATGGCTGAAATTGTTTTGCTCAGATTTGGATCTTCGGTTTTGTTCCATTGGTCACGGTCTGTTTTCTGTTTTTGTGCCAGTACCAGGCTGTTTTTATGACCTATAGCCCTGTAGTTATAGTTTGAAGTCTGGTATAGAGATCCCCCTGTGTGCTCTTTTCACTCAGGTTTATTTGGCTATCGGGGTCTTTTGTTTTTCCAAATGAATTTAAGAACATTTGTTTCCAAGCCTGTGAAGAAACTCTTGGGGATTTTGATTGGGATTGCGTTAAATCTATACAAGAGTTTGGTAGAATGGACATTTTTACAATGTTAATTTTCCCAATCCATGAGCAATGGGAGGTTTTTCCATCTTCTGATGTCGTCTCAATTTCTTTCTTAAAAGTTTAAAATTTTTGTGTGTAGAGATCTTTGGTGTCTTTGGTTAGGTTCTTCCTAGGATTTTATTGTTTGAGGCTATTGTGAGTGGGAAGGTCTCTTTGAATTCTTTTCCAGTTGCTTGTTGTTGTGTAAAGAAAGGCCATTGATTTAAAAAAAAAAAAAAAAAAAAAAAAAGAAGAGAGTATTGGATCCCCTGGAGGTGGAGTTACAGGTGGTTGTGAGCCAACATGGATGCTAGGAACTAGAATAAGGTCCTCTGTAAACGTAGTACTCGCTTAGTACAGCTGAGCGGTTTCTCCAGCCCAAGAGTGCATTTTTTAAATGGACTCGTGGCATGGTTGATGTGATGTTCTGCTTTTGTTGCTTAGTGTGTGATCGTGAGCATCTCTTTCTGCGATAAGCATGGAGAACATATTATTCATGCTTATGTGGTGTTCCATTTGTGATGGAGTCTTAGTTTTCAGTCCTCTGTTGTGGATGTGGAGGGCGCTTCACACAGCTCCCTGTTACACTCTGGTGAGCACATTCATTTGTGGAATTGCTGGGTCTTTAGGAAAAGTAAAACAACACACTTTCAAGATAGTTGGTATAGAAAAGGCAAGTTGCCCTTCCAAGAGTTATACGAATGTGTACCATAGCAGCCTTGTGTAGTAGCCTGCCTAGATAGATTATATAACATGGGCAAAGAGTTTGGAGGTTTGCTGGCAGTGGAAAGGAATTGGATATTTATTGTCATTTTACTTCTGTTTTTTTTTTTTTTTAATTATACTGTTGGGGGTTGGGGGACTGGAGAGATGGCTCAGTAGTTAAGTGTACTAGCTGCTTTTGCAGAAGACCCAGGTTCGAATCCCAGCACTCACGGTGGCTAACAACCAGTTCCAGGGGATTTGATGTCCTCTTCTGTCCTCTGTGGGCCCTGCACCACATGGGTGCACTAACATACATGCAGGCAGTACTCTGATACACATAAAATCAAAATCAAAATTTGATTAATTAATTAATACTTCATGAACTTCCTTTCTTGGGTCCTGTGGAACACAGAGTGAGGTAAAGCAGCTCAGGTACAGCTGAGAATTGGCCTTTCTGTGCCTCTGCAGCAGTCTGTGTGTGAGTGCTTGATAAATAGTGCCTGCAGGACTAGCTTTGTGAGGATGCAAAGTGCCCCCTTAAATCTGGGCTGAGGATAAGTGAGGGTGACACATTCACCAGCAAGCATGACAGGTCCTGGGACCACAACGTTAAAATGTACCACCAGCAGTTTGCCTCTTCCTCTGCCTTATTCTCTGATGCTGAGGGTGTTTGTTGGATGTCTTCGTGGAAGGCCCCGTGCATGATCTTAGTAGGCTACAGGCGCGAGTAGGATGCCAGCCTATCCACCAGGGTGATGCTGGGTGGCTGCCATAGACAGAAGTTGCTGCTGCTGATGGGTGGGACAGAGTGCTGCAGAAAGATGTGGCATTTGAGTGATATCCTAAACAGCAAATAGGGTTACACAGGTGTGTAAGAGGCAGGGAGATCCCTTCTACTTAAGGAGTAATCTGCATTCATTTGTTCAGTAAGCAACTCTTGAACACTTCCTGTATGCCCAGTAGAATGATTGAGTTTGGGAATGCATAGCTAAATAAAATGGACAAATATGCTGTGAAATTAATGTTTCCGGGGAGGTAAACGTGGGAGTCAAACGACTCTGGAGCATTCCACTATGGGAACGACGCCAGTGTGTGGAAGGTGCTGTGAGAGTGCAGAGGGAAGGACAAGATAGGACATGGTACTGGTGTGTGCCAGGGATGTAGTGTCCGACAGCTGTAGCCCGCTAGAGCTTGAATCCTTCCAGCCCCACCCAAAGGTTGTCCAGGGGTGGGACTGTGAGAAAGGACTGCCCCACTAAGATGGCGAGATCTTAAGACCTGGTTATCTTGAGAAAATGGCTCATCTCCCCCATCAGCAGAAGAGTTCACAGTGCTTTGGATAGATCTTGATGACTAAAATGGGTGTTACATAAAAAATTTAGTATCTTTAGATATGCTGATGGAAGGTGCTATTTTTTTTTTATTATTGGACATTAGTGTGGATTGAAAACATAAATTGACTGGACCAGTTACTGGTTTTACATATTCTACAGAGGGAGAGAGAGCGGGAAAGAGGGAATAGGAAACAATATTAAAAGATGGGTGAGGGGGTAGGAGAGATGGCTCAGCAGTTAAGAGAAGCTCCTGCAGAGGACCCGGGTTCGTTCCTAGGACCCTGGTGGTGGCTAGCTACTATCCCTAACTCCAGTTCCAGGGGGTCTGATGCCCTCTTCTGGCCTCCACAGGCATCATACAGACATTGTACACTTACATACATGCAAGCAAACCACTCATATAGATAAAATATAAATAAATAAGTAAATAAGATGTATGAGGAGTGAGAGGAGTAACAGTGGAAATAGTGGAGTTTGGAGTGTTATTAAAAGTGTAGAACAAGCTGGGCATGGTGGCACACACCTTTGATCCCAGCACTCGGGAGGCAGAGGGAGGCGGATCTCTGTGAGTTCAAGGCCAGCCTGGTCTACAATAGCGAGTTCCAGGCCAGCTGGGGCTTCAAGGAGACTTTGTCTCAAAAAAAAAAGAACAGAACAATGGCTTGGTCATGCGTGAGCTTGACTACTTTAGTGTATTTGCCCAAGGTCATATGTATTTGTCACAAGGTCACCTCCCAGTTCTGAGATGCCAAGTTGAGGGCTCTCATTTGCTCCACAACACCTGTGCTGTCCAGGAAGCTCAGCAGCTAATCAGTACTGTTCAGGGCTCTCAGCTCCACACTACTGACTTTTGAGCCAGACAAGTGTTTATGGTGCAGTGCGCTGTCCCTGTCATTCTAGTGAATGTGGTAGCTTCTTCCTCATCTTACCCACTAGAGTGACACTCCCTAGTTGAGGCAGCACAGAATGTCACCAGACGTTGCTAAGTATTCCCAGGGGAAAGAATCATTCTCACCTGAGAACGATTATCAGTTGAGAATCAAATCATTTTCTTCCTAGTGAAGGAAATCCATTAGAGAATATAGCTCAGAGTACTAGCCTTCCATGCATGAGGCCTTAGGTTTGATCCCCAGTGCTGGAAATCAAAAGTCTATTGAATTGGTTGAGCCCATAACAAGAGACCAAAGGCAGAACATAAGAATAGCTGACTGGAATAAAACTCAGCCTTCAAATATCACAGTGCTAAACTAGTCAAGTGGGCCTAGGTAGCCAGGGCAGTCACAAAACCTCGAGGAGTTTCACTGTGAATAAAGACAGTTATAGCCAGGCATGGTGGCACACGCCTTTAATTCTAGCACTTGGGAGGCAGAGGCAGGTGGATCTCTGTGAGTTCAAGGCCAGCTTGGTCTACATAACAAGCTCCAGGCCAGCTAGGACTAAAGGGAAACCTTGTCTCAAAAAGACCAAAAAGAAATAAAAAATAAAAAAAAGACAGTTATAACAAGTGAGTCTTAAGAGAGTGGTCACTCCTAGCTTAGCTGTGAAGCTGCTAGGGAGCCAGATCCATTTAAAATGTTTCTAATATTTTCATTCCACGCTGGGTGGATTCATCAACTCCAGTTCTAAGAATATAACATAATACAGGGACGTCCCTAGACAGCAAGACTGCTGGTTAGAGTGTTCACTTTTGTGCTTGCAGGAGACTTCGTGGGAGTGAATGTGCTCCCTGAGGGAGCTCTATCTAGTTGCCGTAGACTTTGCTCATGTTTTTAGTGAAGACAACTTCCCAAAACAGGGGTTACTGCTGGGGTGACATGACGCTGAACGTTGGTGTCCTTTCACACAAGACATTTTCAGCCACATGGGGCATCCTCAGAGTCTCCTGAGCAGTCCTAGGGAAGATCAGAACCACAGAAAACAAAAGAAACCCCTCTCTTTGAGCCAGGTTTCACCAGCGTGAGGAGCGGGAGCTCTCTTGTTAGATGTTTTCCTTTGAATCTACAACTAGGCCTCAATGAGATTTCACTTTAAAAATGGCGTTTCATGTCTGCCATCAGAATACATGAACTCATTTTGGAGGGAATGGGGAGGACTGTCCAAGTGTCACCTCCTCCAGGAAGGGTTTTCTGCTCTTCCTGTCTAGATTAAGGTCTGCCAATTTGAAGCTGCCTACTTCCGCTGAGATGGGAGAGATGGGAACCACCTGTGGACTCTGGAACAAGATAGTTTGCAAGGAATTACAGGGGACGTGTCTGGGGACCACAGAGTCAGGTTGCTTGGCTCTTCTACATGTCTGGAGCAGATTATTTAGTCTGTCTCTGCCTGGCTCTTTAGATTCATATCTTACTAAAAAATGAAGGAAACCTTCTTAGAAGTGCCGCTCATTCCACCTCAGCAAACTCTGCGTTTCCCAGTGTCTTCTGGCCCATTTCCAGGATACAGCCCAGTGCTTGGCACACGGCAGGTTTTCAGGAATGTTTGAACTTCATGGTCCTTAGACATCATTGGGTTCTTCATGATTCCTGTGAAAACTGAGCTGAAGGGATTAATGCCAGCAGCAGCATAACTGACCTGGCCTGACCCATGATTCCTCCTGACCCTTGAAGAGGCCTTAGGGGTAGCTGCACTCCAAAGCGGGCTCTGATGTGCCGTCCTACACAGTGTCCTTGCTGGTGTCCAGCTGTGGGATGGGGGATAGCCTGTGGCTTGTCTGGGGAGGGCTAGGCAAAGGTGCCACTTTTAGAAGCCTCATGGCATACAGGAACCCCCACTCAGGACAGCAGGGCCTTCTATCCACTTGTGATTCCTCTCATCACCCCCGTCTTTTTGTAGCTATTATGCGGTCCTGTATCCGATGGTGTACCCCATGAAGATTACCGGGAACCGAGCCGTGATGGCCCTCGTCTACATTTGGCTTCACTCCCTCGTGGGCTGCCTGCCGCCCCTATTTGGTTGGTCATCGGTGGAGTTTGATGAGTTCAAGTGGATGTGTGTGGCCGCCTGGCACCGGGAGCCTGGCTACACTGTCTTCTGGCAGATCTGGTGTGCCCTGTTCCCCTTTGTCATCATGCTGGTGTGCTACGGCTTCATCTTCCGTGTGGCCAGGGTCAAGGCCCGCAAGGTGCACTGCGGCACGGTGGTCATTGTGGAGGAGGACGCCCAGAGGAGTGGGAGGAAAAATTCCAGCACCTCCACCTCCTCCTCGGGCAGTAGGAGGAACGCCTTTCAGGGCGTGGTCTACTCCGCCAACCAGTGTAAAGCCCTCATCACCATCCTGGTGGTCATTGGAGCCTTCATGGTTACCTGGGGCCCCTACATGGTTGTCATCACCTCTGAGGCACTCTGGGGGAAGAACTACATCTCCCCGACCCTGGAGACATGGGCCACATGGCTGTCCTTTACCAGTGCCATCTGTCATCCTCTGATCTACGGACTGTGGAACAAGACTGTTCGCAAGGAGCTCCTGGGCATGTGCTTTGGGGATCGTTACTACCGGGAGCCATTTGTGCAGCGACAGAGGACCTCCAGGCTCTTCAGCATTTCCAACAGGATCACAGGTAATGTGGGAACCTGTTAGGTAAAGGGTACCCTTCCTGACGCAGATGTCTTCTGGGGTACTTTTCAGATGTTCCGGGGGCTGTCAGTGGGTCAGTTCTCAGGGTGACTGTGGCCTCAAGGCTCAAAACACAGATTTTCTGTGCAGAAGGACCACCCAGAGTAGCCACAGGGACTTCCAAGCAGCTTTCTACCATTTAGCAGCTCAAAGCCCTCTTGAGGAGGAGGAGGCCAGCATAGGAATTAGACAGTTAGACAGGGAATATCATGATTCAGAGATCCACTTGCTGGGACCCCAGCCAGGGCTTCTTCATGGTCTGGAGAATATAGCCACTTTTTTTTTTCTTTTGAGACAAGGTCTCCCTATAGCCACAGCTGGTCTGGAACTCTCTTATGGAGACCAGGCTGGCCTCAATCTCAGAGATCTGCCCACTTCTGCCTCCCAAGTGTTGGGATTAATGGCATGTGCCACTATGCCCAGCTTTTTTATCTTGATGTAATTTTAGATTTATAGGATAGTTGGGAAAATAGTGCAGGGGACATCCTTAGCATTACCACCCTGTATAACCATGATGCCAGACCAAGCCTACTCACACGTGCGAGGCAAGTGCCTTCCCCCTGAGCTATACCTGGCCCTACCTTGACACTTCTGTAGAGGATTGGTCAGGTGTTTGTGGAGTGCTCCTGAATAAATGTTCTTCCAGTGCTCAGCATGAGGTTGTAGATTTGGGGCAAGAACACTGCTCATGTAGCAGATCAGGGGCACACGTGTCAATATGTCTTATTACTAGTGATTACTAGTGAAGTTACCCTGACATTTGGTTGTTTGTTTTGTTTTGTTTTTGTTCTTTTTGACACAGGGTCTCCCTGTACCCCCAGCTGGCCTAGAACTCCCTGGGTAGACCAGGCTGGACTTGAACTCACAGAGATCCACCTGCCTCTGCCTCCCGAGTGTTAAAGACTTTCAACACCACGCCTGGCTACCCTGACCTTTTGATTCAGGTTTCATCTGTGAGCTTTCTCCACGATACAGTTACTGCTGTTTCCATTGTAGTTAATGGATACAACAGAATAGACTGGAAATATCTCATTTCCCTTTAGTTTTAATTGACTCATTCTAGTATGCACTGTCTCATCTTGCCCTCCACAGTTGTGGGTATGTTGGTGAGGTGGCTGAAATGTTAGAGCCACTTGGAGAGAGAATATCTTCTGGTCAGGCTTTTGGAACAAGATTTCGAGGGCACCTCTTTAAGCCTGTAGTTCTCACTTCTTGCCAGATGACCTTGACCAGCTCAACAAAACATCTAGTTTTTTTTTTTCCTCTTCTTCTTCCTCCTCCTCCTCCTCCTCCTCCTCCTCCTCCTCCTCCTCTTCCTTCTGTAAATAGAGATCCTCCACTACTACCCTCAAGAGGGCAAAAGACATGGCTCCTGACTAAACACACAGGGCTAGAAATGACAGGAGGGCCCTTTCGTGTGGCAGTGTCTCTGACGTGCCTCACTGACTTACTTCATGGAGTGGAGAGCTCTTTCTGGAGAGGGAAAAGTCTGGAACTTTTATTTGACCATAGGAATAAAGAAAAGAAAAAGAAAAACCCTCCATATTCCATTATTTAGAAGTCTGAAATGCAACCCCCACCGCCACTTGCAAGCCTATATTTGATTAGCAAACTTATTTGTTCAGATGTTATAATAATGATTTTAGAGACAAATTTATTTGTTCAGATCTTATGATAATCATTTTTGTCTTCTTGGCAAAAGCCAATAGATCCTTTCTATTCTAACAAAACTAAGAATGAGGAAGGGGGAAAAATAAGGACAGGACGATAGAGGAAAGAGTAGACAGAACAAAAGGGGGCATCTACTTTATGATCAAAATGTTCTATGCAAGTTGCCTGCAGTTGTCCTGGAAGAGGCTGTGAGGCTGAGAGCTGGCAAGCACCAGCTGTGGCCGGGCTGGAGAGCCCGAAGGCACTGGCAGCCTCAGCCTTATTCAGAGGAAATCAGCTCTATGGGATGACGGTTCTCAATCCTTGGCTTCTCCAGGGCTGGGAGTGGGCATGGGCTAGTCACCCCCTCTAAGGGCCTGACCGTAGCTCAACCACAACAGTACGGTAGGTGCTGGAGAAAGCCAGGTAGAATGAGGGCCCATCCCAGCTACACACCCAGCGCCATTTATGCCAGGAATGCCCACTGCCTTCCTGGTGGGGTAAGGCCACTCTGGCCTTCATGCATGTCCTGGTCCCTCAGTCTCAGGCTCATCGGATCATGCCACCGACCTCTGCGTTCAGGGCTTGGAACCGCCACTGATTCCTAAATGCTGGTTAGCTCCTCTGCCGTGAGCCTGTTTAAGCTCTCCAACCTGGCATCCATAAGGGGTACAGATGATGACTGGTAAGACGAAGGCCTCCACTCCGGTGTCTCCACTGTGCAATACCTGAAAACTTTTCACCCAAGAAATGCCTAAGTGGAATTAGAAGTTTTCCTAATACATGGTTACAGGCAATAATGACAGGCAGAATTCTACACGTGCCTGAAACTTCCCGGCTGACGGGGAGCCAGCCGCTTCCCAAGTGCAGGGGACAGTGGTGGTGTCATACAGATCAGAGTTCGGCCGTTACCAGTGGATTTCCATTTTCCTATTCTGTCCAGCTCTACCCGAAGATGCTTTTTCTGGGGTGCTTGCTATTACGGAGCCATCAAGTCCTTCTTCTGAGGACTCATTAGCAGAATTTCACAAGGAGGTCTTATGTAGGACTTGAGTCTCCCAGGTACCCGGAGGTTGCCAGGCAGAGCTATTTTCCAGTGGTGGGGCAGCTTTGGCATGCAGGTTGCCTTCTAGTGCAGAAAGGTCTTGGGATGGTAAACTGTCACATAAACTGACAGGGGGCTTGTGGCAGAGAGAGGGAAGGAGAAACAGCAAGTAAGCAGTGCTCAACTCTTCCCAGTGATGCAGAGCCCCCGTGCTCAGCCAGAGCCCAGGGGCCCAACACAACGCCATCTGCAGCACTGAGGGTGAGATCACCCTCTCACCTGGGGCTACACTCCAGGCCCCTGAGCCTCTCAGTTTCCTCCTGAAAGGAGGTGCTACATGTCATTCACTAAAGGGGAAGCACCTCCTGTCCCTGGTTACTTGGAGAGAGGAAGGAAGGGCTAGCCCCGGGCCTAGGGAGTTTTCCTCCCCAGCTTTTCCACGTTCCTCCCCTCTGGTGGCATGTCTCAGTCTTCCCGTAAGTTCAGTGCCTGCTGCTTCTCAGAATCAGCCAGTTCTTTAGCTTTAGTGCCTTTGATGGTGTTTTTTTTTTTTTGGGGGGGGGGGCTTGGCCCAGCCCCATAGGATACTGCGTTGCTCCATGTGAAATCTCAAAGGAGCTAAGTCCGCTCTTCAGTGGGAAATGCTGGATAAACACAGAACAGAGATGCAGCCTCACTGTCCGTCTCCAGGCCTTGCAGCTGAGCCGCAGCGGGCTGGCTCAAGCAATCCTTCTCACTAGAGGAGACCAAGACATGTTCCTGGCTTTTGCCACAGCCTCAGAGATGGTGTCCAAACCCACGGTGGCCACCGCCATCCCAGTTGCCAGGAGGCAGCCATCAGGGACTCCACTCCCTGTCCAGTCTCCTGTTGAATACAGCTGTCTTCAGAGGCCAAGATCCCAGAGGGAGTGGCCAGGTGCAGGGGAGATCTGGGGTTCTAGTCTTGTAGCCAACCAACCCCCAGCAAAGCTGAAAGCCAAAGAGAAAGTTCCTTATGGGGAAAGGCAGTTCTGAGCAGCGGCTGTGACCGTGCATCATGGCACCCCACCATCTTCTCGTTGGCTTCAGGAAAGAAAGGAAAGAGTGTGCTTGACGACCTTGCATCTTCATTATGCAAGAACTTTCTCCTATCAGAGTATACTGCACCAGAATACAAGAGTGTCCTCTACGACGGGCCGTTGTCTTAGTCTGTTCTCTACTTCTCTACCAAAATACTGGAGATTGGGTGATTTCCAATGAACAGAGATTTAGATATGGCTTATGATTGTGGAGGCTGGGAAGTCTGAAGAGCCCAGCACTGTCATCTAGTGAGGGTCTCTGTTCCTTCCATGGTAGAAGGTGGAAGTCAAGAGAAGGCAAGAACAGAGAGTCTGAGGGGCCAAACTCACCTTTAAACCAAGGCCTTTCTTAGAAACAAACCCCCTTCTGTGTTAGCATTAGGCCCCATGTCCCAACACTGTGGTCTTGGAGATTAAGTTCCCATCACAAGAGCTTTCAGGGACACATTCAAGCAGTCATTAAATCTACCAGGCCTATGCTTTTTATTTCTAAGAACTTTCTATGTCTGTATTTTTTTCAATAGCCCCAGCTCTTTTTAATGGCTTGTTTTTTGAACTTTATAAGGTACTCAGTTATCATCTTTTCCTTCTTAAGGTCTATGTATTGTCTGTCTTTAGATCCATTTTTCTTTTTTCTTTTTTTTTTTTTCATCTGTCATGCTAGTGCCTTTCTTAACTACATGGTGGTCCTTGGCCTTCAACTTTAATAATAAGACACTGGAAAGTCACTGGAAAGGCTGGGGTGAGGTGGGGCCAGCAGGTGGCTGGGCTCTAGGGTGGTCCAGCTGGGCCCTTTCATAGGCTTCCTGCTCTCTCTGTCCACATGTCTTTTGGGGGGCCTGGCTGGTTTTCCTGGGGAAGAGTCCTCCTGTAACCTCCATTATTTGCTCAGTTTTGACTGGTTCACTGTCTCTGCTGTCCCGCCAACACTGGAGATGAGATATCAGAAGCTGAGGTGGAGTCAGAGCCCACCTGTCTGCAGCCCCAATGACGAGGCTCTTTCCAGGCTTCTCACCACCTCAGTTCTCTGTCCCGGGTCACTCTTTTGTCTTCATTCTGTTTTTTTCTTTTTTTCTGGTCTTTTTGAGACAGGATCTCCCTGTAGCCTCAGCAAAGCTAGAACTCACTACATACACCAGGCTGGACTTGAACTCACAGAGATCCACCTGCCTCTGCCTCTCAAGTGCTGGGGTTAAAGGTGTGTGCTGCCACACCAGCTTATCTTCATTTTGCTTTCCAAGTTCTATAAACCCCACCTTTGGGAAGGCTGATGTTTTTTGAGACAGGGTCTCCCTGTAGCCCCAAGCTGGCTTGGAGCTCACTGTGTAGACCAGGCTGGCCTCAATCTTACAGAGATCCACTTGCCTCTGCCTCCTGCGGGCTGGGATCAAAGGCATGGGCCACTAGGCCCAGGTCAGGGAAAGACTTTTCTAATATTCAAGTAGGATTCTTGGGGTAAACCCAGAAGTTCAGTTTTACATTTTCACTCCACTTGCTTGCCTTGGTGTCTACAAGGCTTCCCTTCTGAAAGCAGGCTGGGAACGAGGGATAACGTCAGGGGAGACCAGCCGAGGTCTGCTGTCTTTCAGTGAGTCTGGACTGAGTTTCCAAGGGAGAGCATCTAGAAGAGAGGGTAGGCCAAGTCCACTGGAGGCCTGTCAAATGCCCAGCATGGGGGCAGATGCCCATCTGAGCAACCGGTGTTTCTCTGCTCAATGCCAACTTTGCCTTTCAGACCTGGGGCTGTCCCCTCACCTCACAGCACTCATGGCAGGTGCACAACCCCTGGGACACAGCAGCAGCACCGGCGACACCGGCTTCAGCTGCTCTCAGGACTCAGGTAACCTTCATGCTTGCTCGACCTCTCACCTGGTCTTCTCTGACACAGGTGAAATTGCTGGTCATCTGTTCACTGGGAATGTGGAAAGAACTCGGGACGGGCAAGCCTGGGAAGCCTGGGTTTCTACTCAAGACACTTAGCCCTGCAGCTTTTCTATGCCCCTGTTCCCCCCTCTATTAAATGGGCCCCTCAGTCCCTTCTCCCCTGCCACATGGTGTTACAGGGAGGCTGAACAAAAGCCTTTGAAAAGTTAAAGTGTGAAAATCCTATACAGTACTCTAAATATAACCACTTGGCTGGTCAGGCCGTGGAGTCCACCCACCTTATCCTCGGCTGTAGAGTCCACCCACCCTATCCTCGGCTGTAGAGTCCACCCACCCGATCCTTGGCCGTAGAGTCCACCCACCCGATCCTCGGCCGTAGAGTCCACCCACCCGATCCTCGGCCGTAGAGTCCACCCACCTGATCCTTGGCTGTAGAGACCACTCATCTGATCCTTGGCCTCCTGCTGGCCTTTTGGAACCTGTGGATCTCAGGCAAGTTCCTGAATGTGTATCCATACCTTAGTTTCCCCATTTGGGAATGGTGACAATTACTCCCTTATCAAAGGGCATCGGTGAGAATTAAAGGTGTAGTGAGTATGAAAAATCATCTGAGGCCCTGGCACAGAAGCCCTCTGCCCGGGTCAGCCAGCCTTGCCTATTGCATGCCCTGTTCCCCGGGAGAAACTCCGGCTATCTGAAGAAGCCTATCTCCACACATCCTCCAGCCACCTCCCTTTAGCTACTGCTGGCAGAGGCTTGCACACAATCAGCTTCATGATGCTAGCTGAGCCTGCTTTTGTGTTTGTGGGGAGCCCTGAAGGCCACAGCCTGTGGTTATTGAGTAGCGCTGGGTGGGAATCACATGGACTGAGGCTGGCCTCAGAGTTTCCTTACCCACTCAGTTCACAGATCCATGTAGCAGAACAGAGACGCCTGGCCACTTCTGAGGCCGATGTTAGTTGACGCTCTGGGCTATCAAGGGAGTGGTACCATATCCCAGAACGCGCAGCAAGCTCTGCACTGGGTGCTTCTCCACAAGCTCCCTGAAGCCTTTGGGAAGTCGTCTCTGGGACTGGGGATGCAGCTGTCAGTAAAATGCCAGAACTGAGCTCAGGCTCTGGCCAAGGCAGGGCTCAGTAAGTGAATGAGGCAGTGTACGGAGCTTGGCTGTCTGAGCCTGAGGAAACAGCCTGGGGAGGCTGAGATTATCCTTTTCCTTCACATCACAGAGGGATGCAGGTCTAGGGAGCAGTACAGCCAGTGGTTCCCTGGACACTGTGTTCTGAACCTCCTGGGCTGCTAGATAAGGGGACATCCTGAGGGAAGATGTGCCAGCCACAAGGCCTGCCCTCTCCCTGGCAAGGGTTTCATGACACAGTACCCTAGGGTGACAGGAAATAACCCACAAGTAGAGATGATCGTGTGTGTACATGCACATGTCTGTGCAGTGCATGTGGAGGCCAGACACAACCTCCCCTGGGTGCTGTTCCTCAGGTGCTGTCCATGATTTTTCATTTTGAGACAGAATCTCCCCCAAGCCTGGAACTCTCTTAGTGCGTTGGCTAGCTGGTCAGCTGATGTGTGTGGCGGCCCCACCACTGTCTGCAAACTCCCAGGATGAGATCACAGCCCGTTTTATCTTAGGCAGATGCTGCAGGACAGTTAGTTGCACCTGCTTATGGGACTGAAGGTGGAGGGAGGAGGGAGGAGGAGGAGGAGGAGGAGGAGGAGGAGGAGGAGGAGGAGGCGGCGGCGGCCTTGGTGTCTCCAGTTCTACGTGTACAGTCTGCCCTTCCCCTTAGGGACAGATGTAATGCTGCTGGAAGACTGTGCGTCTGAGGACAACCCTCCGTCCCACTGCACTTGCCCACCCAAGAGGAGGAGCTCTGTGACATTTGAGGATGAAGTGGAACAGATCAAAGGTGGGTTTATGGGACTGCTGATGTAAAACACAGGGGCAAGGAGGGAATCTTGGGAAGTTCCCTTGGCTCAGCCTTACCCTTGCCCCAGGACCACACCAAGGCTCATCACCTCTGTCCATCCCTAATTAGCACAGTCCCATTGACGCGACTTGTCTCCAGTCCCCACGAGCACCTGACTCAGAGCAAACAGCAACCACAGCTGTGGAATATCACACACACACACACACACACACACACACACGCACGCACGCACACACACGCATGCGTGCGTGGTCCAGATTCCAATTTGAATCTCCCTGGGGGGACAAAATAGTTTCTGAGCCCTCCATAGTTTCTTTCCTCTATGAGTGATGAGCGCTTGTGAATCTGAACCTGTTCCCTGGGCCTGCTGTGCGGGTAGACAGTAGAAATAAGGCCCAGTGAGTGGAGGCCAAACTGTCCTGATGTTTATCTCAACACTGACGAGCACACCCTGGTACTGAGTCCTAAGGACATACATCCACTGCCCACACTCCTCACTCTGCCTATCAACTCCCAGCACCCTGGTGGCCTCTGAACCTGGGTCAGTTTTCCCTTCTGATATGCCACGTAGACAGTGACAGAGGCTGCCCACAGATGTAGGGATCTCTTTTCCCTTTAATCTCACCAAGTGAGAAAAACCACTGGCATAATGGGCGAATGAGACAGAGCCTTGGGGCTTTATGATGTAAATGCTGAATATGAATATGAAAATAAATGTGGACTCATTGTTAATTTCTCCTTTCACCCTCCTTCCTGAATTCAGAATGAGGAGGTGGTCCAGGAGGAAGACATTTAAACATCTGCTTCTGGCAAGGCAGACTTAAGAACAGAGCTAACCAGCTGCCTTGCAGGTTTATATAGTCAGACTCTTTCCCAGACCAACTACATACACAGCCATGCCACACGTTTGTCTCTCTGTCAGGGGGCAGGTAGGTCCAGCAGTGCCCTCTGCTGGTGCTAAGAGCAAGGTGCTAGCAAGAAAAGGAAGAGTCCCCAAACCCCAATTATAAAGCAATACTTGTTCAGGAAACAACTCTCCAGGGACCCCCATAAACCCCAACCATAAAGCAGTTTCTATTCTGCAAACAGGTCCTTCTGAGACCCTTATGGAAGGGAATAAGGGCCCTAAATCCTCTACCCAACCCCCAGGACCCTATTTACACACACACACAGATACTTCCGCTCTGCTGTTTTGGGCCCAGTGGCAGACTCCCCTTATTGACTAATAAAGGTCATTTGGGTTGTTGAGGATGAGGTTGATTGCTTTTCCTTTCCATTTGGTGCCAGAACCCCCAGGAGAGAGTTCTCAGTTCAAAACTTAAAGAAAGAAAAAGCAGGCGGATCTTTGTGAGTTCAAGGCCAGCCTGGTCTACAGAGTGAGTTCCAGGACAGCTGGGGCTACAGGGAGGCCCTGACTCAAAAAGACCAAAAAAGAAAAAAAGAAAAAGAAAAAGTGTATTGCCTGCATGTGCGTAAGTGTACCGAAGAAGGTGTCAGACGCCCTTGGAAGTGGACTTACAGAGGGTTGTTAGCCGCCTGGTGAGTGCTGGGAATGAACCATGTCCTCTGCCAGAGCATCTGCTGAGTCATCCTCCACCGAGTCACCTCTCTAGTCCCTCTGTTTATAACTCCTAGTTCCTAACAGCAAGGAATGGCTCCTTGGTGGTGGTGGTGGTGGTGGTGGGTGGAGCTGTGTCTCTATTCTTTCTGCCAGGAGAGTGGGATCCAAATCGCCTATTCTCCAGAAAATGTGAGAAGTTATTCCCCAGAGATCCTAAGCAGTTAGGCAATGAAGTCTGCAACAACGGGTGCTGGCCGTGGGACTAAGGGCCACCTCCCCTCCTCTTTTCTGTTAGTTTAGTACTCAGGGGTCCTAATACTGCAAAGGTATAGGAATTGTTAATGTGACTTCCAAATGTGAGGTTCTCTACATTTAGGGGAGCTCTAAGTGAAATGGAAAGCAGGAGGCATAAGATTTGTTTCAGAAGGCAAAAAGAACAGAAATCATTCAAAGATGTAAAAATTGTGATTAGCATTAGTGGAAATGTTAATCAATCTTTTTCCAAGGTCCAGCCCTAGGGTAAACATCTTAGAGAAAATTCCCTCTTCATCGCTATAAACCTATGAGGTAAGGGTTCTCTTTACAGAGGAGGAAACAAAAACACCTAGCATTTCTCAGGGAATAAATTGGGAAATCCAGATGTTTCGTCTGGGGAATCTGACTTCAAAACCCGTATCTGGGGGCTGGAGAGATGGCTCAGCAGTTAAAAGCACTGACTGTTGCAGAGGACCCAGTTCCCAGCACCAACATAGCAGCTAACAAACGTCCTTAACTCCGTCCAGTTTCAGGGGATCTGACACCTTTTGACCTCCAAAGCATTTACATGACACAGGTGCACTCACCATACACCCAGGCAATATACTTGTACACATAAAAATAATAAAATATTTTTTAAAAGCCCATATTTGTAGAGCCGGGTGTGATGGCACAAGCCTTTAATCCTAGCACTCAGGAGGCAGAGGCAGGCGGATCTCTGTGAGTTCAAGGCCAGCCTGGTCTACATAGCGAGTTCCAGGCCAGCTCCCCTCCCCCGCCTTCCCTGAGGCATCGAGTCAACAGCAGCCGTATTTCTGAGACTGTTATGGGTCCTCCTCTGCTCACCTTTCTGCTTCCCCCCCCCAGAGGCTGCCAAGAACTCCATTCTTCATGTGAAGGCTGAAGTCCACAAGTCCTTGGACAGTTATGCAGCCAGCTTGGCTAAGGCCATTGAGGCTGAAGCCAAAATCAACCTATTTGGGGAGGAGGCCTTGCCAGGGGTCTTGTTCACAGCACGAACTGTCCCAGGGGTTGGCTTTGGGGGCCGCCGAGGCAGCAGGACTCTTATGAATCAGAGGCTGCAGCTACAGAGCATTGAAGAAGGGAACGTCTTAGCCGCCGCAGAACAGAGATGAGGGGCTCGGAGGGGACTGAGGCCAGAGGAGCTACTGCAGTGTGGAAGGGTTCCCACTGCCGCCTGTGCCAGGGCCCTGGAACACATCATCTCTCCCAGTGGCCAGATGTGGGGAAGGAAACATCTGGTGTGCAGCCACCAGAAGGACTGGAATTGTCTCCAAGCCTGACTTCAGTGTCTGCTGTGAGAGCACATGTGAGCTGCTTCTAGATCCCAGGGATGGAACCAGAGGCCTTCAAAGCACACAGAAAAAGCAGATGGAAATGTGACTAGGGCTGGGGAGGTGGAGCACACAGGTGGACTAGACGACAGAGGCTTAACCGGAAGCCACCTTGTGGAACATCTTCACAACCTGTACCCAGCCAGTCTGGCCACACATGCAGAGAGAGGCCTCTGGAGGTGACCCCTGCTCAGTGACCTAGTGGCAGTATGGGGCCACCTGTACTAGATGATCCAGAGAGCACCCAGGAGCTAAGTACTCTAGATAAATACCCTTTATTTCCTGTCCTGGTTATGACTTAGCCTTGGTGGTACCTCCTGTTGGTGCAAGTAGGAACAGCCCACAGGCATCCACGATGGGCCACAACCACCCAACTCCTTGTTGACACATTATTTGGTATTTGAAAAGGGAGAAACCACTATCAAAGACAGAATGGAGAGCATCAGGAATTTCATCTCTAGAATTAAAAACAAAACAAAAACAATTGAATAAAAACAGCTGATTAGGTCCCATCACCAAGACTGGGGCTGTGATGCCAAGCAAAGCAGTGAAGTATCTGGGGGAGGTGGGTTTGTGATGTATGAAATGAGATGCTTGAGTGACTGGTGAACATAGGTGGCCTCAATTCCCAGAAGCAATAGTGACTGTCATTGAAACTCTGTGGCAGGCCCAAGCAAGGTGCAAAGAGCAACCTGCGTTCTTGGTATAGTTTGGCCTTTGTCTGCGCCCGTCATCTGGCACATACAGTTATGTCTCGTGGCCGTTTGTGAAATGAGAAGAGAGAGTGGGGAGTTGGAATGAGTAATCTGCAAGAAAATGTCCAGCTCTGATCTTTAATGTCTTCCGAATTTGTAGCAGAGATGGGAACAAACTGAAACATGACCGGAGGACCGTGTGGTCCTAGTGAATGCCAGAAGGGTTTCCTGCCCCGCCCTGGTCTCTCTTTGAGCTAGAACCTGTAGTTGGGTTTTCAGTGCTTGCTGTGGCAACCCTGGAAGTCAGTTAGTCCCCTTCCTGAGTCTGGATGCTCAAATAAGTCCCTGTCTGGGTGCTTAAATAAGTGTTGCTCAGGACTTTCCTTGCTTTGGTGAGCAGAGGTAGATGCCAGAGAGAGCCTGCTCTGTGTGCTAGTAGGCAGCTATTCCAGAAAGTAAATTACCTTTCAAGGATTTTCTCTGAGATCCACCTGGCTGCTGGCGAGGCAGTGTCTTTTTTCCTGTGGCTCCCCAGTCTACAGTGACAGAAGGCTTTTCATGAAGTATGGGGCCTGCTTCTGTGCAGGTGACTTCATCAGCAGCACCTACTCAGTAGTGCTGGTTCTAGATGAAGTGATAGGGGTAGAGGCCAGGTGCTGCTCTTCCTCCTGGCCAGCATTCCCAGGTCAATGTTTATATATTCTGTATATACCTTTTAAGCACTTGCCCAGTATCTGAAGGGACCATGTTTCTGAATAACCAGCTTGCACAGAAGGTGGAGGACCGAAACGGTGACCTCTAGGATGGGTCGACAGTTAGTGCAATAAACTGGCTTAAGTCCCAAGGGCTGGAAAAGCTCCTTCCTGATTGCCATGGCTGGGCTTTATGGAAAGGATTCCAGGCCTCTGAGCCCTTCTGACTGACCCCAGATTTGCTAGGATAGAATAGGATTTAGTCTAAACTGACTTAAAACCCTGCATTTCACTGCGTCCCCCCCCCGCTTTTTTTAAAATTGAGGCCCATTCATTCACTCATCTACCTGACACTGCAGGCCTACTCAGCACCTCACTAGGCACTGGGGTAGGGATACCAGTGTTTGCCATTTCTGAGCTGCCTGGGAGATACTGATGCTGATGCGGAGCTTCAGGCAGTGACTGTAGAGCTGGGTTCCAAATGGGATGGGTATTCAGCAGGGTGCTAGGGATAGGCCTGTGAAACAGGTGACTGACGGAGCTGTTTTCGAGTTTGTTTAGAAGCTAGACCCTGTTTTTTTCATATTCAGGAGTTCTGATTTTCCCATTTGAGTTAGAGGGAAGTATATAGTCTGTCCATTCTTTCATCCTCCTTTGGAGGACAGCTGCATCTGGACAGAAGCCCAGCACCCCAACTAACCCCAGCACCCCAACTAACCCCAGCACCCCAACTAACCCCAGCCCCATTAGCTGCACACTACTGTGCAGTGGCAGGCTTGAGGTTTCCCTGAGGGGTCCCACTGGTAGGGGGAGGTGGGACATCTGCCCACTTGTTTGCTCAGTACCCCAGCCATGACTCTGATTCTGAGGGTCACTTTTAGGGCTGTGGCCCATCTCTTTTACCAAGATTTCCCCCTGCCTTGGTCCCTGTGCTGTGCTCCTGATGTTAGCTATGGGAGCTGCTGTATCCCAGAAGGCCTTGGGGTTCCCCACTACAGTGTATACAATCAGCAGGCTTTTCAGTGGCCAGACATCAAAACTGGAGTTATGGACCTCAGACACTAGGTGGCAGCAGTGTGGATGTGAGGAGTGAAAAGATAAGGTTTGCTGGCTGCTGGGAGCTTTCCCTCTGAGCCCAAGGAATATAGTCCTTGGCCTTGGCAGCTGATCCACACCTTAGAGTTCACAGATTCTAGCTGAAGGCACTGAGCTGTGTGATCTTAAGCAAATTAACACTCCTGAGACAGGGGACAGGGAAAGTGGAGGACCCTTAGAACAACTGGCGCTACTGTCTCATTTGCATAACTGGTTTCACCTCACAGCAAAAAATTAGATCACCACCAATAAGATTAAGTCAGTAACTACAACAGGGCACTAATGCTTGGGCAGGACAAGAGAAGGAAAACAGTGTAGACAGACAGAGAGAGAGATCTTGCTAGTCTGTTGATAGAGCAACGAGGTTTCCCCCCCCTCCCCCCAATGAGCAATGTGCTCCTGAGACAGATGACAGCAAATTAGAGACTTTCCTCAGATGGACTGTAAGATGGACTATGTCCAGCCTTGAGTCTCATTGGTCTCCTGTCTGGAAGGAATAGCGAGGATGATGTGGCTAAACAAGAGGTCAACAAGCAGCTTGGACATCTAAGAGCCTATTATGGGCTAGATACTTGGTTGGGAACTCGAGATACTCTATCTCCCCTTGCTTCAGTGTAGATGGTACAGTGGGGTGGTGCTGGTGTGGGGATGGTTGTGAGTGCAGAGCTCTGGCTGGCACTAGCTAGTGTTCTTGGGCAAGTGACTTGGTATTCTTGCATCTGTAAAATGAAATCTTGTGATCTGTTTGAATGTGGGGACACAATGTAAGAATGCTGCCCTCACAGGACGACTGTTGTGGACTCTGGGAACGCAGGTGGAGCATCCAGCACAGGAAGGAGGGGACTGATGGAGCTGAGTGAAGCCTTCTTGTTCTACAGGGATCTTTAAAGAAGTGAGACTCTTGGAAAGGTAACTAGCCAATGTAGGATAACTAAAATGATGTTGAGGGTTGTTGCCAGGGGAATTATTTACTATGCAGTACAAAGACTTTTGGAAATTGAAGGACATGGTATGGAAGGGAAGGCAATAGAAAGGAGAGAGCAAAGACTGAGCAGCATTTAGAACATAAGAGTTTTAGAGGAACAAAAAACAAGCTTTCCTATTAAAGTCTTCCATGTTAATGGCGTGTTCCCACAAAGCTGAACTATTTCTACATTGCTGAGTTAAAGATGACATGTCAAGTCCCAAATGACATCAATTCAGCCTTGACCTTCCTTATGCACAGAAAAGAATTCTGCCCCCAAAGTCCCTTTAGGTGCTGAAGACCACTCTGTGCAGCAGAGACAGCGAGTTGTAGCTCTTGGTACCCAGAAGCACTAGTCTTCCAGGCCTCCGAGGGAAGAGGCAGAGGGGTGCATGTGTCCGTACCGTTACCAGAATGTGTACAAACTGCAGGAAGACTGCGGGAGGGAAAAGAGAAGCCATCTTCACCTGGCCACAGGACGGTGACTGTGATTAGCCCATCAAGGACTACAAAAAGGGATGGGCTGGCATTGTCCCATGGGTCAGTGAGAAGAGATGCACAGAATCTAGGATGGTCAGGGGGACCAAAGTCTAAGTGAGGTAAAACAGTTGGCCAAATCCCATCTTGGTCATGAGGCCATGAGAAGCAGCAGCTAGCTTTGTTGTTGGAGGAAGATGAGGGATGGGGATTAAAAGTCATCTTTATCATAGTAGGCCAGCTGGACTTCATTAGCTTGGGGAAAAGAATCAAGGAGTTTGGGGGGTTTTGGTATCTGTTGGCCAGGCTTAAAAGAAATTGAAGGTCTTAGCCGGGCGTGGTGGCACACGCCTTTAATCCTAGTACCTGGGAAGCAGAGGCAGGCAGATCTTTGTGAGTTCAAGGCCAGCCTGGTCTACAGGGCAAGTTCCAGGACAGCTGGGGCTACAGGGAGACCCTGTCTCGAAAAAACAAAACAAACAAACAAAAATTGAAGGTCCAAAGTAAGGTGATTGATTTGCTGAAAAAAATTCAAAGCACAGCACCAATCTGCACAAGATTACCGAGAGCACAGTTTTGGTCAGTGTAATTTTTAAGAGAACACAATATGCCAAGATATGTTTATTTCATAATGCATTTTTTAAAAGTATTAATGGCTTGGGGATTAACAACCACTTTTGGTTCTTTTTGATATCATTTGAACCACCAAAAATGGTAGATGAGTAGCTCCTCCCAGAGGAAAAGAATGTCCCAGAGGACTTGAGGGAAGGACCACGCCAAGTGTGGTAGAAATCCTGTGTGGCTGGAAATGGATCTAGCCATCAGTGGTACAGGCATGCTTAAAGAGTCTGTGCTGTTCTGATGATGGATACCTCAAAGAAAATGTGGTTAAAAACTAGGAATGGTGGCACACGCTTTTAATCCTAGCACTCGGGGAGGCAGAGGTAGGAGGAACTCTGTGAGATCAAGGTCAGCATGGTCTACACAGTGAGTTCTAGGCCAGCTGGGGCTAAAGGGAGACAAAAAATAAAATAAAATAATCCAAGCTAATCCTGAAATATATTTAACTTGAAGTTTTTGGATGCTGTTTTTGAAGATGTTTAGGGTTATATATAAATCAATATTTATGAAAAAGTAAAAGTGTATTTAGAATAGTTTTGTTTACCTGATTAAATTTTTTGGAATGTATGTAGCTGTGAAAATTGTCAGTTTGTACTTGAACTTTTCTAGATTCCTGCCTCTTTCCCCCACTTTCTACAGCCATATTCCTATCTCAACTCCCCGTGAACTAAAAAGAGGACAAAGTAAGGGGGAGCTTACACGACAGAATTGGGGGGTGGGGATGCCCATATTAAAGTCACTTGGATATATCCATCTAAGACATTTTTCATTAATTCCCCAAGGCAATTAAATTAATGGATTATTGGCGTTTTTTGTTGTTTTTTGGTCTTTTCGAGACAGGGTTTCCCTTTAGTCCCAGCTGACCTGGAGCTCGGTATGTAGACCAGGCTGGCCTTGAACTCGCAGAGATCCGCCTGCCTCTACCTCCCAAGTGCTGGAAGCCATCTTTTTTAAGTTAAACCCTGGGGCCCAGTCTCCCACATTTCTACTACTGCCTTCTCCACTGAATCTTGGCAGTAGCCAGGACTCTTAATTGTGTCCTTAAGAACCACTGAAATTGTCTATAGAATTGCTATGGCTAGTAGGGGACCTAATTACTTTGATATAAATCAGTAAGAGCCGTTTCAGGTTCCTAGGACAATCAACTCATCTGTAGTTCCCATTCCCGCCACCCACCGTCATGCTCCCCTCCAACACCGCACCAGTGCAGACACCTGCCACCTGCCTGTTTTGCTGCTTTTCCTGCCCAGAGCTACCCCCTGACTTAAGACTCCTAGTAGCCTCTTCTCGTTTTATGATGCAAATCCACACTACTGCTTTAGTGTTATGGATATTTAAGTGACATCACATTGTGTGCTTCAGTCCTAACAGCCCCTCTTCTGTAACATGGAAAAGGACTAATATGATTGTCCCCACTTTACAAACCCAGAGAAAGCAAATCAACTGAGCAGACAGCTTTTTGGGAATTGAATACTGAGACCTTTGACCTTTCCAGAAACCAGGCAGTTACCCTGTGTGGCTACAGCTCTGATTACTTTACCCCTTCCCACTGACCATGTTTTCTAAAGGCAAAAGCTGGATGCCAGAAATTCAGCTGAACCCCACGGAGTAAACTGGAGTTACTTTCTTCCATGACAAAGTAACAATCCTATGGAGAGCATGTCCCTGTTCCCTATACAGGAGAGATGCTTGTTACACCTTTAAGACAGATCATGGCTCAACTGGAGACAGGTTACATATTACTCTTAGCACCTGACTAATCAATTCTTCTGTGGAATGTTGATTTCTGAAAACAACAAAAACATTTAAGTTACCTATTAATTAAACAGAAAGTGATGAACTTACTTTCAACAAAAGAAGGCAACTGTTAACAGCAAATACAATAAAAGCACCTACAGGGGCGGACAAGGGGGCATGCTTGAGAAGACTTTGGCAAGCTACCAGATATGCACTGGCCTTTGAGCCAACATGGAGCTATGGAGGTCTTGTTACCACTTCCAGCCATGGCCGAGAGCCAAAGCTCTTGGCTAGTGTGGATGGCGATGGACAGAATATCACATGATCTACAGCTTTATCCTTCACAACTCTAACGTTTTCTTTCCTGTGTCAGTGTTATAGTTCTGACAGCACTGGATGGCTGTTTCAAGGTGAGGTCAATGATTAGTCCAAGTGTGTAATTGAATTTCTTCTCCAACTACTGGCTGCCAAGGAGGTATGGAAGAAGTAGCTTCTATCTTTTATAAGTGAGACATTTGCCAAGGGCTCACTAGGAAATCACAATTATATTTTTAATTCTATTCCATCTTGGAAAATAATCTGTTTAATTTATGATTTAAATGAAATTCTAAAACTCATTATCCAATAGTGTCTTCCAGTTACATTTCTCATTTCAGTCATTCTTTGTGGGCTTCTCAGAGACACTTTTTTTTGTTTGTTTGTTTGTTTTGTTCTTAATTTAGAAATTCTTTTTAGGGGCTAAAGAGATGGCTTGCTCCTCAGGCTCAGCGGTTAAGAGCACTAACTGCTCTTGCAGAGGATCCAGGTTCAAATCCCAGCATTCACATGGTGGCTAAGTACCATCTTAGGCCAGGCATTGGTGGTACACGCCTTTAATCCCACCACTCTGAAAGACCCCCAGAAACTGGAGTGACCCTCACTCAAATCTCGGGATAGAAGGACTCCCAAAAAATCAGCCAAGACCATTCTCGCTGCAATTACATGAGGTTTATTCGGGAAAGAACCAGTGCACTGGGGTCGGACTCGTAACCCAAGCAGGGGCAGAGGAGACCGACCCCCAGGACTGGAATAGGGAACTTTTATAAGCAAGGACCCCAAGGTATGGGGAAATGGAGGAAGGGTTTGTGTAATAGTAAGAAATCATCTTGGCACGCAGGCCAGCGACACACAGGCAGGTGTGACTCAGTTAAGCATAAGGTATGAGGAAGCAGTGAGGGAAACCTTATCTCGACACACAGGTGGGCATGACTCAGTTTAAGTACCACCCAGTATGAGGAAGTGGGGAGGGAAACCTTATCTTAACACACAGGTAAGCATGACTCAGTTTAAGTACCACCGGGTATGAGGAAGCGTACGTGAATTGGAGGCCTTATGGGATGGCGGTACCATGGTTCCTAAAGACAGATCTTAAGGGTGCATAAAACCTTGGAACAGGGGTCCTTCACTCAGGAGGCAGAGACAGGCAGATCTCTGTGAGTTCAAGGGCTGCCTGGTCTACAGAGCAAGCTCCAGGCCAGCTGGGACTAAAGGGAGACTGTCTCAAAAATACCAAAAAAAACCCCAAAACAAAACAAAACAAAACAAAATCCCAAACCCTTTTTAAGGATTAAAGACGTGCCACCACGCCTGGCTTAAAGACAGTTCTTAGCTGCCATGTGAGTGCAGGGAATCAAACCGGATCTTCTGGAAGAGCAGTCAGTGCTTTTAACCGCTGAGCCATCTCTCCAGCCCCAGCAATGCTTTCTTTAAGAAGAAACATTACAGCCTGGCGTGATGGCGCACGCCTTTAATCCTAGCACTTGGGAGGCAGAGGCAGGTGGATCTTTGTGAGTTCAAGGCCAGCCTGGTCTACAGAGTAAGTTCCAGGACAGCTGGGACTACAGGGAGACCAGACAAAGTCTCGAAGAGACAAAAAAAAAAAAAAGAAGAAACATTACACTGCAAAGGCTGTGCAGGTTGGGGAACTTGGAAAGGGAGTGAACAGCAAACTCACATTATAGGAACAGTGACAAATTTTACATTATTATTGAAGCTTGGTAGTACAGTTTTGTCAGTGAACAATATTCAAAAATTAAGGTAGACATATGGAATTTCAATTTATATTCTGATATAATTACAGACAGGTGTGTTGGCATACACCTTTAATCCCAGCACTCAGGAGGCAGAGGCAGGCGGACCTTTGTGAGTTCAAAGGCCAGCCTAGTCTACATAGCAAGGTCCAAGCCAGCTGAGCTACAGAGAGACCCTTTCTCATATAAATAAATATATATAATACTACATATTTTAGTTTGAGAATTATATCAGTTTAGTTATTATAGTACCTTCTGTTAGGTCAGGTGGGGGCAAAGCCAAGACAGGAAAGACCCTCCTTTTCCGGTCAGGCCAGATTACCATGAGACCTCTGGACCTAAGACCCACCTCCAGATTTGGAGCCCCTGGCCTGGTTTAATTGGCCAGATTCCAATAAGTTACCATCTCCCCTCCCCCCATAAAAGGCTTTCCCCGCCTCTCAGAAGCGGATGGCTGGCGGCCCATGGATTCACCCGAGAGAGATTACATTTCCTGGAATAAATGCCTACCTTTATATACTTTTTAATTCGGACTGATTCGGCTTTTTCTTAGCGTCGGTTATACTTCTCACCTTCTATTTCTTTCTTAACTTCCCAGACTATGATTTTTATGTCTAGAAGTTCAATTAGGGCATAGGAGAAGCAATACTGGGGCTGTAGAAGAGTAATAGAAAATATGGAAAATCTCTTAGTGCCTAGTAATGGGAAAGGTCCACTATCAACACCTAGATACCCAGGACCACATGTGGAGTGAGGACCACTGCTGGGCCTCAGGAGAGGTGGGAGGTCCATTCCAGAGAATTAGTCCTCCCAAGACCACAGCCTGCAAACAACACAGGCCTCCACGTTCCCAGCATAAGAGGCAAAGCCTCTGTCATACACAGCCTAGGTTGTGGGGAATGTAGTCACTCAAAGAAGATTGAAACTGATGCACATCAGGGAGTCTACCATGATTTACTCTGCTCCACAACCAGCTGACGATCAGAGGAATGTGAAACTGTGGTTCACAGTAGGGGCCCAAAGCTTCTGGCACACGTGTTGGGGACCACAGCTCCAGCTCACAGGAGGGGACCAGAACTCAGGCACACAGGAAGGGGACCACAGCTCCAGCTCACAGGAGGGGACCAGACCTCCGGCACACAGGAAGGGAACCACAGATCCAGCTCACAGGAGGGGACCAGAGCTCAGGCACACAGGAAGGGAACCACAGATCCAGCTCACAGGAAGGGAACCACAGATCCAGCTCACAGGAGGGGACCAGAGCTCAGGCACACAGGAAGGGGACCACAGATCCAGCTCACAGGAGGGGACCAGAGCTCAGGCACACAGGAAGGGAACCACAGATCCAGCTCACAGGAGGGGACCAGAACTCAGGCACACAGGAAGGGAACCACAGATCCAGCTCACAGGAGGGGACCAGAGCTCAGGCACACAGGAAGGGGACCACAGATCCAGCTCACAGGAGGGGACCAGAGTTCAGGCACACAGGAAGGGGACCAGAGCTCAAGTGCTTAAGCTCACAGGAGGGGCTGGCTTAAAGGGGGGGCAGGGCATATCGCTCAACTCCTAGGATGGATCACATCTCCAGCTCACTAGAGAACACAGCTCCCTCTTAAAAAGGAGAGTCAATATCCCATCATCCACAGAAATCTGTAACTGCAAATACTGTGTGAGTGAGAGAGAGAGAGAAAGAGAGAACAAGAAAACACAAACACTTGCTTTGAAAGAGTTGCTTTTGGGTTACTAAAAATGGGTACACCACTCTGCCATATTTTTGGCCTCTTTCTCTTGTGGCAGATCTGGCTTCTGAAAGAGGCTTTCAACGTCAGGAAAATGGTAAGCAGCAACCATAGATGCTCATTTAAATGACAGATGCAATATATATAAACATAGAACCTGGCATCAAGAAAAGACTTCATTTTGCAAATGGACTGGAGTGATGTGAGCATATAAAATTAAAGAAAATAGGCCGGGTGTGGTGGGCACGCCTTTGATCCTAGCACTGGGAGGCAGAGGCAGGCAGATCTTTGTGAGTTCAAGGCCAGCCTGGTCTACAGAGTGAGTTCCAGGACAGCTGGGGCTACAGGGAGACCCTGACTTGAAAAGACAAAAAAAAAAAAAAAAAAAGAATTACTGTATCATAATAAGCATATAACAACTTTGAGGGACACAAGGAGACAGTGGAGGAGGTAGGAAAGGTGAGGTCTGCAGAGCAGTTTCAGGTCACACCCTGTAAGACACCAAGGCCTGGGTAGAAGATATGGAGGCATGGGTGAAGTGGAGTTAAGACCACCAAGAATTGAAACAGGACAATCAAAAGCTTGCAGAAAAATCTGGAATGTGGATAGAGAGGTCGATCAGAAGCCAGTGCCTTCAGTAGTTTGCAGTGATGTGAACAACCCGTGAGGCTCAATGACGGACATGGATGAGGTACCAACCATGAAATACAAGAAACGGGTGAGAGAAAATACTTTGTAAGGAGAAATGAAAAGGCCCTTTTCTGTTATTCAGTCACACACAAGTCAAAATGAAAAAGGCAATAATTAGTCTTTTTTGTTAGAGAAAAAATTGGAAAATGCTGGTCAGAATAGCACAGAAATAAAAAGTCAAATGCAGGATATCTTAAAACAACCAACTTCTTTAATTAGAAAGCAACAAACATGCAAATGGCAAGTGTAGAAATTTATTTGAACCAACATTTTCACTATACTGAAAATGACTTTTCAACATTGATCCAAGCTCCCACATTTAAAGGTTAGGGAAAATATTGCACTTTGCATTTTCCAGCACTTCATAGACAGCAAAAAGTTTCAAAAACATTTTGCTTGTTTGTTTTACACACTCTCCCAAATTCATGCACACACTCACTCCAAACCAATGTTTGGTTATCCCCCCAAAAGGGAAAACTTCCAAAAAATCATAGCCTTAAATTGCATTAAAGTTCTGTAAAGAAAAAAATATAATAAATGTATACAAATTTCAGAACATCTAAGTGCTTGCCAAAGAGCTGTTTATTCTTCATCCTCATTTTCATTCTCCTGACCAGAACCTTCTGATCTGTCACCCTCCAAACGGTCTGAAAAACACAGACATAAGAATCACACACACACAAACATACACAAATACATTTAGTACCACTGTTATAAATAATTATCAGTGCCTTAACTAAAACCAATAAAATGTATACAGTTTAAAACATTATGTAAAAATCAGTTCACTAATGTGTATAAACAAGCTTTAAATTCTGCTTCTAAAGGTAAATGAAGAGTGAATACATTAACACCATGTATACAATACCATGTAATTCTAAAGCATACAAAAATTTCAACATCTTGATAGAGTTCGTCTCTTGCAGTGGTTTTCAAACAATGTTCCTTGGAGTTAAGTTTTAAGAATGGGTACCAGCCGGGCATGGTGGTGCATGCCTTTAATCCCAGCACGTGGGAGACAGAGGCAGGTGGATCTCTGTGAGTTCAAGGCCAGGCTGGTTTACAGAGGGAGTTCCAGGACAGCTAGAGCTACAGGCAGACCCAGTCTCAGACCAAAAAAGAATGGGTACCAGGTACTATCAAGGTGGCCTGGAAGGTAGGATGTGAGAGACAATACTAGAGACCACACAAAGGTATGTTCAACCTTTTGATATTGTGACATGATATTGTCATCCACAAAGTTCAAGCTTGCTAACAACAGAGCAATCAAAGTTGTGAAAACAAAACAAAACAAATACCTCATACTAGTTTAAGTTTATGACTTTCCATTGGACCACATTCATAATTATCCTGGGGTGCTCACGTGGCCTGTGGTCAAGAGGTTGGATGTGTGTGTTTACATGCATAATTCTATTTGTAAAGAGATTTCTTCAAGGGCCTGAGAAATGACTCAACAGCTAAGAATAGTGGCTGCTCTTGCAGAGAACTTGGGTTAAGTCCCAGCAACCACACAGCAGCTAACAACCATCCATAACTCCAGTTCCAGGGATTCAATGCCTTCTTCTGGCCTCCATGGGCATTGCATGACTCAAGTGCCCTTGCATGCATGTAGGAAAAACCCACATACATAGGAACCAAAGTAAATATGGTTTTTTCCCTCAAGGTAGAGCACTTATCTGGGCAAAACCCTTAAGTGAATACAAGTAACTATACACTGTGCTGAGCGAGTGTAAAGTGCTACTAGATTCATGTCATTAACACCTGCTATTCCTTCGCTTAGGGTAATTTTGCAAAATTTGTTAGCAATTAAGATTCTGCCCAGTACAACTATTATCCTCTTTGTGAAAATTTCCCAACTTCTTCAAAGATCCAGTGTATAGAGGTGTAAATTCCTTCCTTCAATTCCAGAATGCTCTTTATGAACCTTATAATGACAATCCCAGTTACAATAACACTTGTCTTCTTACAGATAAGACTGTGAGCTTTTGGGTGACAAGAATTACTTTTGTTTATATCCAGAGGTCCTAGTACAGGAAAGTCTGATAAAGCTATTTTGTACTCTTGCCTTGTTTCTACCATACTGGGGGCTGAACTCAGAGTCTCATACAGGCTAGACAAGTACTATACAACTGAGCTCTAGAAAGATTTCCCTAAGGTAAAAGTGGAAAAATATTAAGGTCAGGCATAAGGGAATTAGTCTACAGCAAAAGAAAACGTATCCCCAGATATTTTTTATAGTATCTATAGAAGTTTAAATGTTCTCTCTGAATCCTAGCACCAAGGGCAATATATAGAAAAGGCTGTAATGCACAATTGTCCCAGGGACTTGAGGCTAAATCTCCTCCATGCTGACTACCTTCCAATGTTAACAAATGTGTATGCATAAAATTTATAACTCATATAAAATCTGTTATTATGTACTTACATATTTATATATTTTTATTTTATTTTAAAATCATGTGTAAGTGTGTCTGTGTACATGAGTGCAGCTGCCTGCAGAAATCAGAAATACTGGATTCCCCTCGACCTGGAGTTACAGGGGACTTGAGCCTCCTTACGTGGATGCTGGGAATTGAACTCAAGTCCTCTCTAAGAGCAGTATGTGCTCTTAACCACTGAGCAACCTCTCTAGCTTCTCTTCATTTGTAATGTAAATGAATACAGTAAGATCTGAATAGACCTTCATAGATCGTTATGGACTACAGACATAATAGAAGATTTATTTATTTATTTATTTATTTATTTATATTTTTTGTGTATGAGTGTTTTGTGTGCATGTAAGTGCACCCACGCATGAAAATGTCTATGGAAGCCAGAAGAGGGTATCAGATCCCTTGGAAGTGGAGTTAGCCAACATGTGGGTACTGGGAACTGAATCTGGAGAACAGCCCATGCTCTTAACAGCTCAGACACCTCTTCAGCCTCAATAGAATTTTTGACTAATAAGACATTTAACAAAGATACTAGTATTAAAAAGAAAACAGGCATAGGGTGTAGCTCAGCTGTAGAGTGCTTACCCAGCACATATGAGGATAGGCTTTGATCCCAAGCACCACATAAACTGGGCATGGTAACACAGGCCTGTAATTCCAGCACTGGGAGGTAAATGACACAGGAAGACAAGAGTTCAAGGTCATCCTTAGCTACATAGGCAGTTTGAGGCCAGCCTGGGCTGCCTGACATCATATCAAAAAATTTTTTTTGGGTGGTGCTAAGGACTTTCAGCATATCAGGCAAATGCTCTACCAAGCAGCTATACTACTGGCCTATGAAACTGCATTATTTTTATAGTGTGATATATGTTCATGAAAGAATAAACAGGGGCTGGAGAAGGCTCAGTGGTTAAGAGCACCCACTGCTCTTGCAGAGGACCTGGGTTCAGTTTCCAGCACCCACATGGCAGCTAAGAACTGTCTTTAAGTCAGGCATGGTGGTGCACGCCTTTAATCCTATCACTTGGGAGGAAGAGGCAGGTGGATCTCTGTGAGTCCAAGCCCAGCCTGGTCTACAGAGTGAGTTCCAGGCCACTGTGGCTATAGGGGCCGAGGCCAGCCTGGACCTCAAAAAAAAAAAAAAAAAAAAAAAAAAATTAAAGTTGCAATTTTGTTTAAGTAGATCTGAGTGTGGTGGCATATGCCTATAATCCTAGGACTCTTTTTTTTTTTTTTCAACATAAATTATTTACTTACCTATTTATTTATAAAAATCTAGAACCCGTGTTCCCTCAATTCCCCCACCCAACAGAAGCTCTGCATTCTGCCAAACACATGCTTTTCATTCTTCTTAGCTTTTTCAATATTTTCCATGGGGAAGTTGACTGTTTTGAGTCAGAAGTTTCATGTTTAGTCAGTTTTTTGATGCTTTAGTCTTTTTGCTTTTGTTTTGTTCCAAATGATTACGCCCAACTGCTGTGTCAAAAGCTCAGGGGGCCCTACACAAGAAATACTTACAACTGGTAATTGGCACTAGCATCCAAGATAGGGATACCATTCGTCGTTTGTTTTTCTGCGGACTGTGTTACTTCACTCAGCATGATGTTCCTAGCTCCAGCCATTTTCCTGCTAAAGCTCGTTGAGTCGTCTTCTTTACTGCTGCATAGAAACTCAATTTGTAGATGTACCACATTTTCTCTATCCACTCGTCAGTTGAGGGGTGTTAGGTTGGTTCCAGCTCCTTGCTATTGTGGAGAGCTGCAATAAACATGGCCTGCATGTTCTTCTGTGGTGGCGTAAGTCTTGAGGTACATGCTCAGGAGTGGTATGGCTGGGTCGGGTGGCAAGTTCATCCAAGTCTTCCAAGGGTTCTCCACACTGCTTTCCATAGTGGCTGTACGAGTTTACATTCTGCCAGCAGTGGATGATGTTCCCCTTTCCCCACCAACCTCTCCAGCACTGGTATCATTTGTTTCTCGATCTAGCCAGTCTATTGGAGTAAGATGATAATCTTAAAGTGGTTTTTTGCATTCCTTAATGATTAGTGGATGTTGAACAGTTCTTGAAGGTGTCTATTTCTCAGACATCTCTAATTCTCACATTGTGAAGTCTCTGTTCAGTTCTTTGCTCATCTATTGTGGGTCATTTGTTTCTTGTTTTCTTTGTTTTTTGAGTAGTTTTATATATTCTGGAACAATAATGCTTTGTCGATGTATCTGCCAGTGAAGGTTTCCTCCCATTCTGTGGATTTCTCTTCACTTCCTTGATTGTTTCTTTGATGTCAGAAGCTTTTGATTTGATGAGGTTCCCATTTGTCAATTGTCGACCTTAATTCTTGGCAGCTGCTGTCTATTTAGGAAGTCTTTTCCTACACCTATGTCTTGTAGTCTGCTGCCAACTTTTTCTTCTATCACCTCAGAGTTTGGGGTTTCACGTTGAAGTTTTAATTCATCTGAGTTGAGTTGACTTTTGTTCAGGCGAGAGGTAGGGGTTATAGGGGTTTAATTCATTCTTCTACAAGTGGTGATCCAGTTTTGCCAAAAACCACCTGCTGATGAATGATCTGTTTTTCTCCATTGTGGCTTTCTTGGCCCCCTTGTCAAATATGAGATGTGCTGAAATTGTATGTGCTCAGATTTGGATCCTCGGTTTTGTTCCATTGGTCAAAAGGTTGTTTTTGTTGCCAGTACCAGGCGTGTTTTTATGACTATAGCCCTATAGTATAGTTTGAGCTGGTAAAGAGATCCCCCTGTGTAGCTCTTTTCACTCAGGGTTGTTCTGGCTATTCGGGGTCTTTTGTTATTCCAAATGAATTTAAGAACATTTGTTCCAAGCCTTGTAGAAACTCTGGGGATTTTGATTGGGATTGCGTTAAATCATACAAGAGTTTTGGTAAAATGGGACATTTTTACAATGTTAATTTTTTCCAATCATGAGCAGGGAGGTTTTTCCATCTTCTGAGGTCTTCTTAATTTCTTTCTTTAAGGTTTAAAATTTTTGTTGTAGAGGTCTTTGGTGTCTTTGGTTAGGTTGTTCCAGGGATCTTATTGTTTTTGAGGATATGTGAGTGGGAAGGTCTCTTTGAATTCTTTCTCCAGTGCTTGTGTTGGTTGTAAGAAAGGCCATTTATTTTTTAAGGTTAATTTGTATCTCGCCCTTTGTGAAGCTGTTAATCATTTCTAGGAGGGTTTTGTGGAGTTTTTTGCATCCCTTAATTACAACTATATCATCAGCAAATAGGGATAGTTTGACTTCCTCTTTTCCAATTATACTCCTTTAATATCCTTTCTTGCTTTATTGCTCTAGCAAAGTGTTTCAAGCACTATATTGAGAGAGGAGTGGTGACAGGGGGCAGCCTTGCCGAGTCTCTACCTTTAAAGGGAATGTTTCTGTCATTTCCCCATTTAGGATGATATGGCTGTGGGTTTCCTGTATATGGCTTTGATTACATTGAGGAATGATCCCTCCAATCCAAATTCCTTCTAGGACTTTAAGCATGAAGGGATGCTGGATTTTGTCAAAGGCTTTTTTCGGCATCAATTGAATGATGGTTGTTTTTTGTCTTTATTCCGTTTTGTGTTTGATGATGTTTATGATTTTCGTATGGTTGAACCATCCCTGCATCTCTGGTAGAATCCAACTTGGTCATGATGGATGATCTTCTTGATGTGGGGCTTGTATGCGATTTGCCAGTTCTGTTTGAATTTTGGCATCTGTGTCATGAGGGAGATGGGTCTATAATTCTCCTTTTTAGTTGGATCTTTGCCTGTTTTGGTAATAGAGTGATGTTGGCTTCATAGAGGATTTGGGAGAATTCCCCTCTGATTGTATACTTCTAAAACAGTTCAGTAATATGGTTGTAGGTCTTTTTAAATGTTTTATAAATTCTTCTGTGAAACTCTGGGCCTGGGCTTTTTTAGTTGGGGGCTTCTTTATACCTCCTCTATTTTTCTATATTATGGGTCTGTTTAAGCTGCTGGTCTCTTCTGCCCGAGCTTTGGTGATTCCCCGGATTTCAGAATTCATCCATTTCTTCTAGGTTTTCAAACTTGTAAAAATATAGGTTCTTGTAATATTCCCATATAATTTTCTTGTCTTTTCCTTGTCTGTTTGAATTTTCCTTTTCATACGATTTATTGATTTGGAGTTGTTCCTTCTTTCTTTTAGTTAACTGGGCTAGAGTGGTCTATCTTGTTTATCTTTTCAAGAACCAACTTTTGGCTTCATTGATTTTTTTTGTATGTGTTTCTTTTTTTTCATTTCATTGATTCTGCTCTATTTTTGTTATTTCTTCGTCTGTTGCGATTTAGGGTTCATCTGTTTTTGCCTCTCAATGCTTATAGCTGTGTGTTAGATCATTTCACTTGTGCTCTTTCTGTTTTTCTAATGTAGGCACCCACAGGGATTATAACTTCCCTCTTAGGACTGCTTTTAAGGTATCCCAATAGGTTTTGTTGTGTTGTATTGTCATTGTCATTCAGTTCCAGGAATTTTTTATTTCTTTATCTCTTCCTTGACCCATTCATTGTTTAAGAGTGTGTTTTTTAGTCTCCATGTGTTCTTGTAAGCAGGAGGGCTCCTGGTGTTATGTTGACTTTATTGCACTGTGGTTGACAGGATGCATGAAATTAATTCAATCTTTTTGTATTTTGTAGAGTTTCTTCTGGTGTCCAGTTGTGGTCGATTTTGGAGAATGTTTTGTGGGGTGATGTGTAGAAAGTGTATTCTCTGTATTAGGATGGAATGTTCGGTAGAGGTCTATGAGGGTCCATTGTTTGTGTATCATATTGTTCAGTTCAGATGTCTCTCTGTTTATTTTTTGTCTGTTGACCTATCCAAAGGACTCAGTGTGTATTGAAATCTTCCACTATGAGTGTTCTGGGGTTAGTGTTGTGACTTGTGGTCCTGGAGAATTGTCTTTATAAATTTGGTGACACCAGAATTTGGGGCACATATATTTATAATTGTGAAAACTTCTTGAAGATTGAGATCTCCTGAACCCAGCGAGGAAAGAGGGAGGAGGCGACCAGGTAGGAACTAGGTGCCTCAGCAAGCTGATTGCTGATCCTTTGGCCTGCAGTCTTTGGCTTGATTGGGCCTTTGTGGCTGTGAGGTTGGAGTTATTCTCCTCCAGCTGGGATTAAAGGTGTGGTCTTTGGCTTGATTTGGATCTTGTGGCTGTGGGGGCGGAGTTATCTCCCAGCTGCGTATGGTATTAAAGGTATGCTTGTGTGACTCTTGAGATTTGGGATCTCTGAGCCCAGCGGAAGGAAGAATCCTAGCACTCTGAAGGCCAACCCAGAGGATTACTTGAGCTAGCCTAGGCTACGCAGTGAGTTTGACAACAGCCTAGGCTACACAATGAGAACGAATTTTTTTTATAATAATTTTTTTTTGGTTTTTTTTGGGACCGGTCTCCCTGTAGCCCCCCCGCTGTCCTGGACTCGCTCTGTAGACAAGGGCTGGCCTTGAACTCACACAAGATCTTGCCTGCCTTCTGCCTCCTGAGTGCAGGATATTAAAGGCGTTGCACTCCACCACCACACCTGGTGAGACCCCACTTTCAAAACAAAACATTGTTAGCGAGGCATGAAAACGCAGAAGCAGCCTATTTCAAAGTCCGTGAGCTGCTTAATCAAGTTTCTTTTGTTTGCCATGCTGCAAATGAAATGGGGGAACAAAGAAGCAGCACCACAGCCTCTGTGCCACGGGAACACAGCAGAGCTTAGAATTCTGCAGGGCAAAGTATGCCCCAAGGAGATAAGAGGGCAGGGGTCGCTCATTACAGCTTCCAGAACGGCTGGCATGGCTGCTGGGATGAAGAGCTCCTCTGGCTGCCCAAGAGCCACTTCAGAATGTAAACTGAATTTTGAAGAATTAAATGAAGTAATTTATGTTCATGAAGTACTACTTTACTACAAACACAAAGCAGCTCAATGCTTTCACAATCTTTAGTTGGCCATTATAGTCCAAAGAAATCTGAAGAACAGTTCTTAAATAAGAACTAGAAATAACAATCACTTCTTTATCTACAAATTTCAATAGCAGACAAAGCCAAACTGATCCTATAAGATTTGTAGTTGTAGGCCGGGCGTGGTGGTGCACGCCTTTAATCCTAGCACTTGGGAGGCAGAAGCAGGTGGATCTTTGTGAGTTCAAAGCCAGCCTGGTCTACATAGTGAGTTCCAGGACAGCTGGGGCTACAGAGAGACCCTGTCTCAAAAAGAGAGAAAAAAAAAATTTGTACTTGTTATTCATTATTCTGTTCCTTCAGGGTGTGTGTGTGTGTGTGTGTGTGTGTGTGTGTGAAATTCATTTACTTTTTGCTAAAGAAGATATGAAGATACTAAGTTCACTGGAGGAACTAAGACCTACCTACCTACCTACCTACCTTCCTTCCTTCCTTTTTTTTTTAATAATTTTTTTTTATCTTTTTGAGAAAGAGTCTCCCTGTAGCCCCAGGTGGCCTGGAACTCACTCTGTAGACCAAGCTGGCCTTGAACTCACAAAGATCCGCTTGTCTCTGCCTCCCAAGTGCTGGGATTAAATATACACTGTTTTAGGAACTGTTCAATGACCCAGTTACAAATAAGTCAAGTTGGGGCTTGAAGCTCAGTGGTGAAGTATTTACCCTGCATGTGCAAGTGTTAGGTTCAATCCCCAGCACTACAAAACCTAGGCTTCTGCTCTTATAAGCTTATTTTTTGGAAAAAAATATAAGTAAGCAAATGTTACTTTTCTCACTTAATCTAAAGCAGTAAGTAAATGAAAAGTTAGATTAAGCACATAAGGACAATAAGAAAATGAGCAGAGAGAATAAGGAAGAAGAAAGATAAAGGCATGGAAAGCAACTTTAGATTGTGTGGCTGAGATGACTTCTAGGAAAGTAGAAACCCTGGAGCTAAGACCTCACACATACAAGATTTCTGGGGCATTTTAAAAACCCTGAAAAGGGAAAGGCAAACATTAAGAGAAAAGGCTCCTAACTGGTAAGAAGTTTTGTTGAGGAAGAAAAAATAGGCCATTATTCCGAAAATGTAGTACGCTGAAGGAGAGCTGAAGGAATAAAGTTAGAGGCTGACAGATTTAAGTATGTAGGACCGTGTAGACCAGAGTAAGAATCTGGGTTTGAAAAACAATGGGGAACCCATGAGAACTTTGCGAGGAGGCGATGTAATTGAAGGAGAACAAAGGTAAATGACTATGGGTATATAAGGAAGGAAAGCTAGGATAATTTGCTGATACAGTGAGTAAGCTTGAGAGTGGCTAAATGTGTAAGCTCAGTTTGATGACAGGCTCTGCAAGTCCATCAGAGAGAAACCATGGCTATGAGCATCTCATATGCTAAGGTCTGAAAGTATGAAGGGACAATTTTTTTTTTTTAATATTTAAAGCTGGGTGTGGTGGCTCACACCTTTAATTAAAGCACTCAGGAGGCAGAGGCAGGCAGATCTCTGTGAGTTCAAGGCCAGCCTGGTTTACATAGTGAGTTCTAGGCCAGCTCGGGCTACAGGGAGACTCTGTCTCAAAAAGACAATAAATAAATAAATAAATAAATAAATAAATAAATAAATAAATAAATAATTTTTTTTTTTTTTGTTCTTTTTGAGACAGGGTCTCCCTGTAGCCCCAGCTGTCCTGGAACTCACTCTGTAGACCCAACTGGCCTNTAGACCAGGCTGGCCTCGAACTCAGAGAGATCCGCATGCCTCTGCCTCCCAAGTGCTAGGATTAAAGGCGTGCGCCACCACGCCCAACATTTATTTCTGTATGTATCGATGTACTGTCTGCATGCAAGTTTGTGCACCCGTGTCATGCATTGCCGTGGAAGTCAGAAGAGGGTGTCGGATTCCCCTGGAACTGGAGTTCTCCTGGAATTGGAGTTTCAGATGGTTCTCGGCCGCCATGTGGGTGCCGGGGATCGAACCCGGGTCCTCTGTAAGAGCGGTCGGTGCTCTTAACCACTAGGCCATCTCTCCAGCCCATAAATAAATTTTTTTTAATGTGAATGAGTGTATTACTGCCCACATGTAAGTGCATTCATGTCAAGCAGCTCCCAGTGAGTTCAGAAGAGGATGTCATCTCTCCAGGCTCCATAAGGGATAATTTAGACTCTATCCTAAGAACATGAAGAGGCACAGAGAACTTTTAGGCTGAGAAAGAACGTATTCAGATTCTAAGACATTGTGAATCTGTAATGTTCCATATATACACACTACTGCCACCTTTCTAAAGTCTCTTAGAGCTGAAAGATACAGGGCAAAACATTTTGTTAGCTGACTAACATTTTTTGTTTATACTTTTTTGTTATACATTCTTTCCTCTATGGTTTGGGGAAAAAATATCATGCACTGTTTACTTTCCCTAGATACTTGATTTCCCATCCTCTACTTTGTATGAGGAAGAGATATTTAACCTACTGTTTCTGTGAACTTGAGGTATGATAAGTAGAATCTATCTTACCAAAAAGTAAGGATGAGCCAGGCATGGTGGCGCACACCTTTAATCATAGCACTTGGGAGGCAGAGACAGGCGGATCTCTGTGAGTTCAAGGCCAACCTGGTCTACAGAGTGAGCTCCAGGCTAGCTGAGACTAAAGGGAGACCCTGTCTCAAAAAGACCAAAAAGAAAAACAAAAAACAAAAAGTAAGGATGAAATGTGAGGGTATAATCAAAAGGCATAGGTGGGAAAGAATTTGGTATATATCCCCAAATCGAAAGAGCATTAGCATGGCTGGTTACAGTTCATGTACGTGAGCTAGAAAGGTAGTGAGGGAACAGATCACAGAGGAGGCTGAGGTCAGAGTAAGGACCTGAGCATATGGCTGTATGTGAAATCTGTAATAAAAGGCAGTGAGGGCTTGGAAGGCAGTTTCAAATTCAGGCTTTAATATTTAACAGGTGAGTGGCCTGGGGAGGTTATTA
This sequence comes from Rhizomys pruinosus, assembly GCA_009823505.1. NCBI lineage: Eukaryota > Metazoa > Chordata > Mammalia > Rodentia > Spalacidae > Rhizomys > Rhizomys pruinosus. The sequence continues at coordinate 985,580 of VZQC01005131.1, read as the reverse complement.
AAAATAAAACCTAGGGCTGGAGAGATGGCACAGTAGTTAAGCTCACTGACTGTTCTTGCAGCCCAGGTTCTATTCCCAGCACCCACATGGCAGCTAAGAACCATCTTAGGCCAGGTGTGGTGGCACACTCCTTTAATCCCAGTACTCGGGAGGCAGAGGCAGGCAGATCTCTGTGAGTTCAAGGCCAGCCTGGTCTAAAAGTGAGTTCCAGGCCAGCTGGGGCTATAGGGAGACCCTGTCTCAAAAAGACCAAAAACAAACAAACCTAGTTTAAGAGGTAGAGCAACATGAGGCAATATCCACGAAATTATTAGCACAGTATTTGATATACAGGTACTCTATAAATGGTAGTTAAGTGATATATAATGAACTCAGCAAAAAAAGTGGCAAACACTGGATAAACATGCTTATAATGGATAGTGAACCTTTTTTATTGTCTGAATATAGATTATTCAATTTCCCCTTCAACATTAGTTGTGATGTAGTTTTTGGATCTGTGTCATTGATCCCCAGTTTATCACTTAAAAAGGTGCTGAAAAATATACACTAATCCAAATTGTTTTATCCTTTTACCATGTTACATTTGTGTTACGATAAGCCTGTGTTTTTGTTGCTTATTTTTTATTTAGTTACACTAGATATATGAGGCAGGATCTTATGTCTCTCATGGCTGGCCTTAAACCCACTCTGTAGCCTAGGGTGACTTTGGACACCTGATCCTCCTTCCTCCACCTCTCAAGTACCGAGATTATCAGAACATCCCACCATGCTCAGTAGTACAGCATATCTTAAGTTCTGCAGTATGATCCTGTACTATTAGAAGGGCTTCCAGTAAAGAATTTTCAAGTGACTGTGCTTTCATTTTATCATTTTTCAATAAACAGTTCATAAGGAAATAATTCACTGTGCTATTAAAAGTCAGTCACAGAATTCATAGTTCTGAAGTTGTTGCTTTCATTTTTTGACCATTAAGGTTATATTAACTCTTACAAAATAGGACTCAAACATAACAATGATTGTAATGGTACACTGGGAAGTCTTACCAGCTCGGATATGATTCAGTGATGCTAACATCCTCAACATGAAAGAGGCTGGAACAGTAATGGTGTTTCTAGTCTCTTCCAGCATGAGTTCATTACGAGTTATAACCTACGACAAGTTAAACAACCATGTCAAAGGATGGTAACAGTATCTTTCTTTGCCTTAAAGATTAAAAAGATTAAAAACAACATAAAAAATTATCAAGTCCCAGGAGAAATGTCTTCATTCTTTTTATTCATGATGTCTGTAATTCTTAATGGTACTTAATATCAAAGGAAGATTAGTGACTATCACTTTTTTTTTTTGGTCTTTTCGAGACAGGGTCTCCCTGTAGCCCCAGCTGTCCTGGAACTCACTCTGTAGACCAGGCTGGCCTTGAACTCACAAAGATCTGCTTGCCTCTGCCCCCCAAGTGCTAGGATTAAAGTTGTGCGCCACCACGCCCAGCTCCTACCACTCTTTTTTTAAATTTGTATTTGTTGTAGCTGGGTGTGGTGGCATAGGCCTTTAATCCTAGCACTTGGGACGCAGAAGCAGGCAGATCTCTGTGGGATCAAGGCCAGCCTGGTCTACAGAGTGAGTTCCAGGCCAGCTGGGGCTATAGGAGACCCTGTCTCAAAAAGACAAAATAAGTAAGTAAACAATTTAAAAAAATAATAAAAATTTATATTTGTTGTGCAAATGTTGGGTTAGAAATTAGGAAAACCCCATTCAAAGAGCACCAAACACACAAACACAAAGCAATAAACCAAACAATAAACACTAGCAATAAACCTAACCAAGACAGGGAAAGACTTACACAATGAAATCTCTCAAAATTTCAGTGAAGATATTTAGAACAAGACCTGTGCTCATGGACTGTCAGAACTAATACTATGGAAATGGCTATATTACCAAAACAATCCACACATTAAATATCATCCCCATCAAAATCCCAATGTCATTCTTCACAGAACTAGGAAAACCACCACCACCAACAAAATTCCCTGAATTTCATATTGAAAGGACCAATAGAGCTGAAGTACTCAAATCAAGTACTGAAGTACTATAGAGAAAGCACAATGCTGGCAGTGTCACAGTATCTGATCTAAATAACAAAAAAGAGAATTGCGCTGACATAAAAACAGATACACAGCTCAAAGAAACAGAAAGAGGTCCCAGAAGACCCAGGAATAAACCACAGAGCTTTAGCCATGGAATTATTAACAAAGGTTGTCAAAAACATACACTGGAGAGACAGCCTTTTAAGCAAATGGTGCTGGGAAAACTGGAAGTCCCTATGTAGAAGTATAAAAAGACATCTATATCTCTCACTTTATACAACATTCAACTCAAACTAGATGAAAGACCTGAATGTAAGATGGGAAACTGTGAGGGGAAAACAGTTCAAGGTCTTAGAGCACGGGGAAAGATCCTGAAAAGGACTCAGATAGCTCAAGAAATAATTCCCAAAACTGACAAGTGGAATTATATAAAATTAAAAGCCTTCTGCCCAGCAAAAGAAACCATCAGTAGAGTGAAGAGACAAGCCTACAGCATGGGAGGAATTCTTTGTCAATTTTAAATCTGACAGGGGACTAATTATCTAGAACATTTAAAAAGCAGCAAAAATTAAAACATAAAACCCCCCAAATCATTCAACCACTAAATGGACAAATGGAACAGATAGTTCAAATGAAGAAATACAAGTGAATAAATATATAAAAAATGTTCAACATCCTAAACTACCAAGGAAATAGAAACTTTTTAAAACTATATTGGGATTGTTTTTAAACATTTTGTCATCTTTATTTTATGTACATAGGTGTATTGCCTGCATGTATGTTAAGTGTAACCAATCATACAATGCTCACAGAGGACAGAAGAGGGTGACAGATCTCCTAGAACTGGAGTTGGGGATGGCTATTAGCTGCCATGTGGGTGCTGGGACTCAAACCCGGATCCTTTGGAAGAGCAGTCGGTGCTCTTAACCGCTAAGCCATTTCTCCAGCCCCTATATTGGGATTTTTATTTTATGATATTCAGAACAGCTATCATCAAGAAAACAATTATAACAAATGCTAGAAAGGATATGTGAAAGAAGAGGCTGTGTGCAAGAGCTGCTTACACACTGCTAGTGGCAATGTAAACTGTTCAGCCCCTGTGGGAATCAGTATAGAACTTTTTTCAAAAAAAAAAAAAAAAAAAAAAA
>VZQC01005131.1:966933-981656 GCA_009823505.1 Rhizomys pruinosus | reverse complement strand
TTTTTTTTTTTTTTTCACTCTGTAGACCAGGCTGGCCTTGAACTCACAAAGATCCAACTGCCTCTGGAAAAGTATATTTTTTAAATATTTACTTTACTTTAAATTATGTATATGTTATCTGTGTGTGAGTATGTGCACATGAGTGTAGGTGCCTGCCGACAACCAGAGGGTATTGGATTCCCTGGAGCTGGAGTTACAGGAGGTTGAGAGTTGCTTAATATATGGGATGGGAACCAAACTCAGGTCCTCTGCAAGAGCAATACATATTCTTCTTTTTAATTTTTGCTATTTCTTTTCTTTTTTTTTTTTGGTCTTTTTTTGAGATAGGGTCTCCCTGTAGCCCCAGCTGGCCTGGAACTCACTCTGTAGACCAGGCTGGACTTGAACTCATAGAGATCCACCTGCCTCTGCCTCCCAAGTGCTGGGATTAAAGGTGTGAGCCACCATGGCACATTCTTAACAGCTGAGCCATCTCTCCAGCCCTTGCACTATGTATTTAACTGTTAATTAAATTATCATTTTGAATATTACCTAAAAATAATGGTAGAACAAAATTTTAAGACCATCTTGAAATCACCCAAATTTCTTATTGTTCTCTTATGAAACACATGGTAATTTCAAATGGAAGGCAAGAGCAAGCCAATGCTCTTTTCTCCTAATGAAGTAATTCAGATGTGAAACCTTTAAAAGGCATGGAGGTTTGTTCTAAATAAATGATGAGTTCAGTTGTGACAGACCTCTAACAGCTGATCAAACTGAAATATTAGAATACCTTTTAGCCTGTTTCTTTAGACTTTCTGCCAAAAGTAATTTTTCTTTTTGAAGTTGGGAACTTTAAAATATTTTATTTATTCGCTGAGAATTTCACACATGTATACAACGTGCTTTGATCAAATCTACCCTTTATCTCCCCTCCAACTCCTTCCAACCCACTGCCCCAACCGTATCGCCCTCCCAACTTCATGCACTTGTTTTTTAAACCTTCTTACTCCAATTAGTGCTGCCAGTCTGTGCACAGGTGTGGGCCATCCAGCGCAGCACAGGCAACCTATATGGGGCTATGTCTCAGGAAAGCTGACTCTCTACCAGCACCCATCAACTGCCAATAGCTCCTCACCTAGGAATGTAGTTTTGCCAACCCACGTAAGCAAATTCTGTTTTAAGCCCCAGTAGAGCTGTCTCTAGCAGTGCTAATTCAGATTCTTAAAATGTTAATTAGAGCTGATGAATGGAAATACAATTTCTAGTCCTTGTCCTATAAAACCTATCTTACTTGGGTCAAATGGATGAGGCTGCAGGCAGTTGACCACATGATTATCAGCTTCCAAAAGCATCAAGTGCTCAGCTGTGTGCCGATCCCAGATGAAGATATGGCCACAGTCAGAACCACTCATTACAAAGTTAGCACCCCAGAAATTGGCTTCTTTTATCTAAGAGATTTTGAGAGATACAAGAACATCCAAGTTAAAGTTATCAAGAGAAAGATAGATTCCATTTTTATGCTAAAATAATAGAAATATAACACTGAACTCTTTGACTTCTAGTATCTTAAAATCATGACGGAAGTTCCCCGGCAGGAATAATATGGCAGTAAAACATGAAAAGTCTCCCACGAGAATAGAAATCTTGCTTCTGTTCAGTACTTCAGTTACAGCACCTGAATAGTATTTGGCATACAATGGGCAGGTATTTCATAAATACTAAAAGACTAAATGGGATTTCTGGGTTTAAGACAGTATAATGGAAGCACACACACATATGCCCACCCCTGAACTTAAAAAAAAAAAACAAAAAAAAACCCAAAACCCAACTGTTTCATTTGAGCTTTTGAACTTTATGAGACAATAAAAGGAATTGTCTTTTGTACTTTACCAAAAGCAAAGAGTATTTATTTATTTGCTACTAAAAGTTCACGTAATTAAAAAGGAAATGATATAAACATCTTTAATCAAGCCTATAGACAAAGGAATATGACAGATTAGAGTAGCTGTGATATTTTAATAAACATATTTGGAAGAACCATAAAAAAACTCTTTGTACTTCAGATGAGGATTTTAGAAGCCACTGCACCTGCAGCTGAGACCTGGCTTCTGGGTGTTTACTCAGCAGAGGGGCAGCCCTGCAGCTAGCTGCTGTGGGCACAACTTAGTTTTACTTTATTCTAGTTCTCCTTTCTCTTTTTTGTGGTACTAAGGACTGAACTCAGGATCTTGTGCATGCTAGGCAGCAGGTACTCTATCTCTGAGTTATAGCTCCAACCTTCCCTAATTACTGTCACCTAAAATTTTAGTCAACAAAGTGCATAAAATGCACATGGGTTACTTTTATTACTAGTGAGCACCCTTTTTAGGATGATGAAATCGTAACTACCAATGACCTAATTATTTCCTCACTTCAGTTAATTTTTTACCCAGACCCTAAAGAAAGCAGATTAAACGTGATCTGCAGACACTTTATGGTAACATTATTATAAATATACAGAACATGTTCTAGACAGGAACTGTTTAGAGAAAGAGTTATATAATCACTTTGCTTTTGATGTATAGTTTATGTATTTAAATTTTAATTTAAAAATTAACTTATTTTTATTTTATGTGAATATTTTGTTTGCATGTATTCAAGTATAACCATGTTGTGCAATGACCACAGAGACTAGAAGAGGAAGTCAGATTCCCTGAACAGTTAGCTGCCATTTGGATGCTGGGAATTGAACCTGGGTCTTCCGTAAGACCAGTCAGTGATGTAGAGCCATTTCTCCGGCCCAGATTTTAAACATTACATAGATCTTAGAGATCATTTGGTCTAGGATTCCCATTTCGTAGATGAGGAAATTAGAGACAAAATGATCAAAGAAAATTTAATCTTAAAGTGTTATAAAATATGGTAAAACAATAACAACTTTTTAGGACATCAAGCATAGAAAGGAGGGAGGAGCTGGGCATGGTGGCACACACCTATAATCCCAGCACTCGGGAGGCAGAGACAGAGACAGGAGGATCTCTATGAGTTCAAGGCTAGCCTGGTCTATAGAGTGAGCTCCAGGTCAGGTGGGACTAAAGGGAGAACCTGTCTCAAAAAAAATAAAAATAAAAAGTACTACTCTTAGCAGAGCATGGTGATGCACACCTTTAATCCCAGCACTTGGGAAGCAGAGACAGGCGGATCTCTGTGAGTTCAAGTCCAACCTGATCTGCCTAGTGAGTTCTAGGACGGCTGAGGCTGCAGGAAGACCCTGTCTCAAGCACCCCCCCCAAAAAAAAGGTCTTCTGCAATGTATTAAAAGACTAAATAGCCAGGCTTGAATAAAGAAATAACCATGAAGGTTTTATTAATGTTATACTGAAATTATTATGGAAAAAAATATGAAATTGCAATTTGACAAAGAATGCCATAAGCATTGGTACCATTGTCCTGGAGTTGCGATGGCCCTTATAAACCATCTTTACTAATGGTCTTCTAATGCTCAGAGTATCCAATTCTTCCATCTCCTTCCTTTCTTTTCTTCTCCTGAAGAACTCCTGAATGCGGGCAACAGCAGAGCGCCTATGTATTACATATTAAAACAAAAACCAAAAATAAACATTTATGGGCTACTTCTGAATGACAATGAAAAACTTCAAAATAAAGTAGATTTATAATATATTTTATACATATTATTTGAGTAAGGCATCCCCAACCAACAGCATAAAAAGGCAGATGCAGCAGTGAGACTTCATCAGACTAGTTGAGTTACTACAACAAAATATTTTAGTTAACAGATCGTTTAGAAATCTGGTACTGTTTGAAAAAGTAAAGGAAATGGCATGCAACACACTAGTTTCTAAAGGGCTATTTTTATAAAATCTTAATACAGACAAAATTCATGTACAATTTTACTGCAAATAAAACATCCTACTCTACCTAGCATGGTTATATAAGCTTGTGATTGCAGTCCTTGTGAGGTGGAGGCAGGAGGATTAGGGGTCTAGGGCCAGCCTTGGCTACAAGGTGAATTTAAATGAGGCCAGGGCTGAGATGCTGCTTTAAAAACATCTTGCTCAAAAAAAAAAAAATCTTGCTCAATTTTTAAATGCTTCTCATCACGTTAGGAAAGTAATCGTATAAAGAGATACCAAAAGAAACTAAGAATAACAAATTAACAGTGTCAACTGTGTGTGGTGATGCATAGTCTTGATCTCAGCACTTGGGACTTGGGCAAAGTCAGGGGCAGAGGCAGGTAGATCTCTGTGAGTTCTAGGTAAGCCAGAGTTACACAGTCAGACTTTGTCCCCCAAAAGAAAGAAAACAGTAGTAAACTAGTATTTTGACATACTTTAAAGATGTTTCATGAGCAGACTAATCAAGAAAAAGAGAATAAATATTAGTAAATAAGACATAAAATAAAGCCCTTCAATTAGCATCTTTTTTATATGGACTCCATATCAAAGAAGAAATTTACAATTAGTGAGGCAGATTCTATTCTCCGTAAAAAGCTGGTGGAGGATGTACATATTCACAAATAAAACTTTTTAGGACTCATTTTTTTTTTAATTAAGGGAAACCTCTCCTTACAGTATTACTTAATTCTGTAGCTTGAATTTGTTACTTAAATCATATTGATATACAGTAGAAAGTCCAAAAGATTTAAAAAGTATACAAATCAGTAAGAAAAACAAATGACAAAACAGTGACTAAAGACACAAAAAGTCTCACCAATAAACAGACTCATCTTTTTTCAAATATTTTTTGTCTTACATATTTTTCATAATTTTAGATCTGTCAGTGTGCCCAGAGCTTGGAAAATTAGGAGTTTAATAGTGTTTTATATATAAAATGTGCTATTTTATTTCAAGCTTTTCAGTCAAGTACTATATATATATATATATATACACACATATGTACAAATAATTAACTTGACAAAGTCACAGCGATGGAATAGATTCACTTAACCAGCTGTAGTACTGAAAACAGCATCATCAGAACTTTAGAAGTCTTCCAAGTGCCCCATTCCCGTAATTTCTCTCCCCTTGAAAAAAACTTTCCTGACCTCTAATCCTATTTCGTTTGTCAACTTTATTTCAGTGGAATCATACAACAGGCATTCATTTGTCCAGTTCCTTTGTGTGTGTGTGTGTGTGTGTGTGTGCGCGCGCGCGCGCGCGCACTGTGTGTGCATGTGCCCGCCTATGTGTAAGTATGGGCACATGTGGGGTACGCATGCAATAGAGGTCAGAGGACAACCTCAGGTGTTCCACTTTGTTTGAGACAAGCTTGCTTTTGTTGTTTGCTTTTGTATATGCCAGGCTAGCTGGCATATATAGTTCTAGAATTTTCCATGTTCTGCCTGCCATCTCATGGAAGCAGCACTAGGGTTACAGACACACACTACACTGCACCCAGCTTTGGATGAGTTCTGGGGAATGAACTTGGGTCCTCGCGCTTGTGCAAGCACTTTACCCACTGGGCCACCTCCCCAGGATCTGTCTAGCTTCTTTTGCTCAACATTGTAATATTCATCCATGATACTGTACTGGGTAAAGTTCATCATCTTCACTATAAAGTATTAGTATGCATAAATGTGATTTATTTATCCCTAATAATATTGGATTCATTTATCCCTAGTAATATTGTATGGTTTACAGTTTCTGATTATTGAAATTGGGCTACCATTAACATGCAATGTTGGATATATACATACATACATACATACATATATACATACACACACACACACACACATATATATATATATATGTAGAGAGAGAGAGAGAGAGAATGAATGAACTGCTGGAGCAGAGTATGCTCAGCTTTAATAGATACTCCCAGTTTTAGAAAGTGAGCACATAGATTTATACATTCACCAGCAATGTATCAGAGTTCCAGTATGATACATTTTGGAAAGAAATTAAATATATCTAAAATTTTAAAATATGGTTAAATCTTGGACTCAGAAGTTTTATATTTAAAAAATGTCTTGTAGCCGGGCATGGTGGTGCACGCCTTTAATTCTAGCACTTGGGAGGCAGAGGCAGGCAGATCTTTGTGAGTTCAAGGCCAGCCTGGTCTACAGAGTGAGTTCCAGGCCAGCTGGGGCTACAGGGAGACCCTGTCTCAAAAAGACCTCCCCCCAAAAAGAAGTCTTGTAGAAAAACAAATATGCAAATATATAAATATGTATTTCTTAACCATAAAACTATAACTGACAATAATATTAACTGTTCAAAGAAAAACACAGGTTAATAAATTATGTTATCCATAACAAAATTACATATATATTTTTTGGGGGGGGATCTTTTTTGAGATGGTCTCTCCATAGTCCCAGCTGTCCTAGAACTTGCTACATGGACCAGACTGGCCTCAGAACTCACAGAGATCTGCCTGCTTCTATCTCCCAAATGCTGGGATTAAAGGCATACACTAGCATGGCAGTCCATACAATGAAATATTTATGTCATCATAAAAAAAAGGATAAAGAACCATTAAAAACTACATGAAAGATATTAGCATTTTATTGCTGGTTCTCGAACATGGGCTACAAAATAATGGGAAATTTATACATATATATATATAAATATATATAAACATAAATGGGGGTTGGAACATGGCAAATTATTAGTAAGAATTTTTAAATAATTATATAACAATTATATTTCCACTTTGTGTGTCTTTAAAGATTTCTTTAGAAAATGAAGCTATAAATTAATGTCAACTATTCATCTCAAAGTTTACAAAGTACCACAACATAAGCTAAAACAGTAGGAGAAAAAACATGTATATTTAAGTACTGAATGTACTGATTCAGAAAACAAGTGAGAAAAAAAAAGTATCAACTAAGACTAAATGCTACTCTTCAGGAGAGAAAAGGTGCACAAAACTGATAAATGTCTGGTGAGTTTGATTGCAAAGCCAGCAAGCATATATAACTCATTGATATTACTCTTTTATAACAAAAGAGATATTTTGTTTAAGTCATTTAAACTAGTTTAAAAACTGTTGACAAAACTTTTCTACAGCTATGAGAATAGTTCAGTGATAGAATACTTGACTAGTATTGCTTGTTAAAGGAATAAATTAATATAAAATTACTTGATCTATAACTTTCAATCACTCATGTATCAGTAACTCAGTAAGAGTGTGAAAATGTGCCAGAATAAAATCAACCCCCAGTCATGATAGAAACTGTTAATATACTAGCTGGGCATGGTGGTGCACACCTTTAATCCTAGCACTTGGGAGGCAGAGGCAGGCGGATCTTTCTGAGTTCAAAGCCAGCCTGGTCTATAGAGTGAGTTCCAGGACAGCTGGAGGCTACCGGGAGACCCTGTCTTGAAAAAGACCAAAAAAAAAAAGAAACTGTTAATATACCAAAACATAAAGGCAATAATCCTACATTGATATAAGCCATTTACAAAAAGCCTACAAATCCACCTAAACATAGGAGCGCGGCATTATTTTAAAAATCAGGAATAAGATGTGAAACCTAATATGATTATTATCTGGTACAAAAGAAAAGAGAGGGAAGAAAAATCACATATGTATATCACATAACTTTCTACACTGAAAACAAAGCTCAAAAGAATCTATAAGTTAAGTACTAGAAATACCAGAAAAGCAATGTGGCTAGAGATATGATCAGGATACAACTCAAATGCATTGTAAACATCAGCAACATATAATTAGTATAAATTTTCAAAGAACATATTTGTAAGAGCAACAAAAATTTAAATGCCTCTAAAAGATTTATAAAACTTAAGTTTTTAGAAAATGTTACTGAGAGCCATCTTTGTGTATGTGTATGTGTTTGTGTGTGTGTGTGTGTGTGTGTGTGTGTGTGTGTATACAAGTATATGTGTACAGGTCCATGCATGCTTACGTAGAGGCCAGGGGTTGGCCTCAGGTGTCTTCTTCAACACTGCTCCACCTTAGTTTTTGAGACAGTGCCTCTCACTGAACTTCGCTCAGCTAGAATAGCTGGCTAGGGAGTCCTTGGGAATCATCTTTCCACCTAGCTTGGTGCTGGGCTTGCTTTCATGGGAGTGCTGGGGATCCAAACTCAGGTCCCTGGTGCTTGCTGTGCAAGCACTTTACCCACATAGCCCTCTCCCCCAGCCCCTGAAAGACAATTTTAAAAAGTTTACATAAGCAAAGAAATAACTTTGTATCATAATCAGGTTTTACCAAAATTTACATATTTATAACAATCATATTCATTGTTTAAGGATTTATGTGTGGAACCTGAAAAGTTGATTATAAAACAAATTGAAGGGCCAAAGGAATGGTAGAACGCCTGCAGTCCCAACTACTCTGGAGGGTGAGACAGCAAGATGCTTGAGCTACGCTCACAGGATACCCACTATCAAAACGGTGACTTCTGAAAAGCAGGAGGATCAGCAGGCTGCATGTGAGATTGCATATGTGAAATGGCACTATAGTGCGTCTTGGCCAATCCTGTCTCTTTAGAAAATAAATATGTAGAGCTGATGAGATTACTGCAGAGTAAAGAGCAGATGATGACTACCATCTTATTATTCAAAGAAATAGATATCCTGTATGTGTCATTTGCAATACAGAAGACACATTGAAAAATACAAGACTGTCCCTAATGGGGACTAGCTCTATGTGCAGTAGACAATCTGTGACAATTTTATTTTTCTAATTTTAACAGAAATTTAGATTCGTTGGGTATTCCTGACTGCTAAAAGGGGATGTGTTCAATGATCAGGAAAATACTGTGCTATAATTAGAAATGTACCTCTATAATCTCTGCATAAAAACTGAGGTAGTTTTAATTTATTTTAATGGAGGGGAACAGTCACATTTTCTGTTTCACGATTACTGGTTCTGTCTCATATTGTTTTTAATGTTTCAGCATTTCTAAAACTAAACAGCATGTTCCCTTTAATTGTAATCTTCACTGTAAGAGCAAAACTCGGCTACAGGGAGACCCTGTCTAAAAAAAATAAAAAAAAGAGTAAAACTCAGCTTTGAGTAGTTGGGATAATGTAAGTCAAAAACATTAAAAAGCCCTGAAATTTTATTTTGTTATCTAAATTGACAAGTGATAACCATTAATAGACTATTTTGCAAGAGAGGACTTCAAATATTCCTTAATGTTAATAAAACAGCCTACAGGGCTGGAGAGATGGCTCAGCGGTTAACAGTGCTGACTGCTCTTGCAGAGGACCTGGGTTTGAGTCTTAGCACCCAGATGGTGGCTAAGAGCCATCTTTAACTCCAGTTCCAGGGGAATCTGACGCCCTCTTCTGACCTCCGCAGCACTGCACGACACAGATGCAGAAACCTACATGCACACACACACACACACACACACACACACACACACACACACACAAAACAGCCTAAGCCGGGCGTGGTGGCGCATGCCTTTAATCCTAGCACTCGGGAGGCAGTGGCAGGCGGATCTTTGTGAGTTCAAGGCCAGCCTGGTCTACAGAGTGAGTTCCAGGACAGCTGGGGCTACAAGGAGACCCTGTCTTGACAAAACCAAACCAAACCAAACCAAAACAAAACAAAACAAAACAACCAGCATAAAAAGCAAACACAAGGTCTGGTGAGATGGCTTAGGCAGTCACCATGCATAAGCTTGTAACCTGAGTTTAATCTCTGGAACCCACATAAAGGTAGAAGAGAACCAACTCTAAAGGTGTCCTCTGTTCCCCATACTCACAATGTGGCATGTGTGCCCACAGACATACACATGTACACAGACAATTAACAATAACTTTTTTTTTTTGTATTTTTGAGATGGGGTCTCCCTTTAGTCCCAGCTGGCCTGGAGCTTGCTATGTAGACCAGGCTGGCCTTGAACTCCCAGAGACCCACCTGCCTTTCCCTCCCCAGTGCTGAGATTAACAACTTGAGAAAACATTAGCATACACAGGGAACAGAAATGGATACACATTCAAATACCTCCCTCCCGAGTGCTGGGATTAAAGGCGTGCACCACCATGCCCAGCTAACAATAACTTTTTTAAAACAAAAATGAGTTTCAAACTTACTCTGGAGTCCTGATTTTTAACCATGAAGTACTACAGACTTATAATACTTTTCAGCTTATTATTTCTGTATTCCCTATACAAAACTAGCAATTTTACATTTTTGATTTTGATATATATTGCTATCTATATATTTCTAATTATTTGACTTTACATGTATGAATGTTATGCCTGCATGTATGTAAGTGCACTTATGTTGTGCAATGCCTGAAGATCCTACTGTTAAGAACAGTTTTTAGCTGAGTCTTCTGCAAGAACAGCCAGCACTTAAGTCTTAACCATTGAGCCATCTCTCTAGCTCCCAATTTTTGCTATATATTTTATATGCTACTTTGTTTTAGAAAGTTATAATAACAAAAACATGTCACTAAGAATTGGCTAATTTTGTCAGTAAACGAAGTTCTGGGGAGATGACTGACGGTCATTTGAGGTTCACTCTAAAGTTCTACTAAAAAATGCCTATCAGCCTTTGAATTAGAGATGTTTTTAAGAATTTTACATCTTGGTTGATATGTGATACTCAAAATATTTTAAGCTATTTGTAAGAAAAGAGCTTTAAAAAATCAGAATCTTGGGGCTGGAGAGATGGCCTAGCAGTTAAGAGTGCCGATTGCTCTTACAGATAACCCGGATTCAATTCCCAGCACCCACATGGTGGCTGAGAACCGTCTTTAACTCCAGTTCCAGGGGAATCTGACACCCTCTTCTGACCTCCTCGGCATTGCACAACATGAGCGCACAAACCTACATGCAAATGGTACATTCATACACATTAAACAATAAATAAAAGTAAAAAAAATCAGAATCTTAAAACCTATGCATAGAATTAGACTTCGAGAAAAAGGAATATGTATGAATAAAACTGCTAATTATTATGCCAATCAAGTTTAATATTATTTTTTCTTTATTTTATTATTTTTTATGTGTATGAGTATACTGTCTGCATGTAGGTTGGTGCGCCCGTGTCATGCAATGCCATGGAATTCAGAAGAGGGGGTCAGATTCCCCTGGAACTAGAGTTAAAGACGGTTTTTAGCCGCCAGGTGGGTGCTGGGACTCAAACCTGGGTCCTCTGCAAGAGCAGTTGGTGCTCTTAAATGCTGAGCCATCTCTCCAGCCCCATATGCCAATCGAGTTTTAAAGAAAACATATGTTACACTCTTCAACCATCAAAACAAGTAACCAATATTTAAAGGACCTCATTCTAGAAGGTAGTTACTTTGTCAGAGCACACTCACAGTGAATAGCAGTTATATCTGCACACAAGAATGTCTTTTCATTCTACTCCCATGCAGTACATGCAGCTAAATGCAGTTTGTGAAAAGCAACCTGGTTTTACAATGCTTAGCACTTAAAAGTTCAGTTAAGTTCAAAGAATGTATTAACTGTTAATAGGAAATAAGGTTAGCTGTGGAAAAAGAGGACCTGGCAAATCGATCATAAAGAAAAAATAATGAAGGAACATACTGAATTACCTCATTATTCTAGCACCTATCGTTGTTCCTCTGATATTAAGTCTAGTGAAGGGAACACAATAACTAAAGTCACAACAATTTTAAAGAATCAAATATGTAAAGCATTACAGTCAACACTTTTTGGGTCTTTTTGAGACAGAGTCTCCCTGTAGCTGCAGCTGGCTGGCACTACCTATGTAGACGAGACTGGCCTCAATATCAGAGATCTGCCTCCCTCTACCTCCCAAGTGCTGGGACTAAAGGTGTGTGCCACCACACCAGGCTTACCACTTTTGTTATTCATCATCTCACTCTAAAGACTTTTGTTTTCCATTGTGACAATGCACTGAGGAATGTCACCCAACTAAACATGTAGAAAGAAATTAAGAAACATTCACTGAATTATGAATTACTAGAAGGATGAGTGCACCAAGTCTCTTTTACCTTTTATGTAAGTCAAAACCTAATCTATCACAGGTTAGGGAAGTGCACTTTGAACACATCCACTGAAGCGCACATGCTGTTCCTCAAGGCTGAGCAGCACTTTGGGTAATGACTCATTTGCCCTAACCACAAAACTCTTTAACAGGTAAACAAAGAGTAACAGGGCTTTTAACTCCCTAGGAATCCAGGTTTTTCACTTTGATGATTTTCTTTAATAAAGCAAGTGGAATCATTAAAAATATGGAACAAGTGGTTACAATGAGAGAAGAGATGATGGCACATTTATAGTATATAAAATTCTGGCTCCACAGAGTCCAGAATGGCTAGATGAACCCAATTTTCTACGCAAACAGTATGTACTTAAATAAAAAAAAAAAAAAAACAATTAGCAGGCAGTATGAGAGTAATGGAAAAAACCCATTAGAACATCATAACTGAAGCTAAAACTAACACTAAATAAGGTCTTCTTTACAAAGTTTTATTTACTTATTTTTTGTCAGAGCTATTTTGTTTTCTTCTTGGATTTAGCAAAAGAAGGCTATCATTCAATTTATTCCATGTTTCTATGAACATTCCTGATGGGGAAAACCTAGTCACCCTCCTCTCATTCCATGGGTATACACTGATGTTTACAAATTCAGCATATTAAATTAATAAAGGAATACACATATATTAATTTTACTTATTTTAAATACTATGATTAGAGAACAATAGATTTTTTTATCAATTTATTTTGCATTTAATGTTTTATGTTTTTATCCTAGACAAAGACCCAAAAATGTGTCAAATCATATCCATTCTTTTAAACTTTGAATTTCTGCTGGTAAAGACATTTTATAATAGATACAACTTGGTTCTCACTATAAGACTGATTTACTATAAAGCAGGCATCAGCACACTGGCCTTTAGGCTAAATCTTGGTCAGCTGTTTTCTTATGACTGTTAAGCTGAGGACAGATTTTATATTTTTAAATGATTTCATTTTAAATAGTTATGTTAAGTACCTATTAATAGCCTCCATTTTTATCTCCTGGCCAGCAAAACCTAAAATACTATTGGGACCTTTAGGGAAAAAGGTCTGCTAATCTCTGCTACCCAGGGTCCCAGTTGTAGTTATATAGGCTTGCTATATAGTTAATGAGAGAGCACTCCACATCTGGGCTACATGAGACTGTTGAAAAAGCAAACAAGTGAAAAGAATGAAAACAGTTTTATTAAATAAAATTTGGCAATGCAAGGAACTGTTTCAGTATTTTAAATGTGTATAAAAATGGCTATATGATGGTTTTCAAGTTTCATTTTAGAGTTTAAATGTAAAAAATAAAAATTGAAAGTAAAATTGGGACAAAAAATTGTGAGATATCTATAGAGTTTTTCATAATTAAAACAGATTTAACGAACTACATACTTTAACCCTACTTACTATAGAAATCATTTCTCTACCCTAACTAAACTGAATGGGCTTTTCAAATGGCAGCAAGAACCTACTCTGCTGGACTTCTAGACTGAGACTGGAATGGTCAAATGACAGCAGAACGACCTCAGTGACATGCATACTGTTAGCCAAGCATTTCATTCACATGTACGTTCTATCCTTAGATTCTGAGAACCAAATGTTCGATTGTCACAGGAGAGCTTCAAAACCCCTAGTCTCTTCAGATACTCAGTCTGAGGCCATGGGGAGTATAGAGTATTCCACTAAGAAGTAACAGAAACCTCTGAGAAAAGGGCAGAAACATTAAAAGTAGTCTACAGGGAGTTCAAATTAAATAGAGAATGGCATTAAAGAAGGTGGAAACTACAAAAAGATGGGAGTCTTTTTGTTTGTTTTACTGTTTACAAGCAAAGAAGAGGAGTCAAGAGGCTTCCTTCCAGTTCAAGGGCCTCTAGACTATAAAGTGAAACCCGTGCAAACAAACGAGCAGAAACAGAAAAAGGGCTGGGATAAAAAAAAAAAAATAAAGCAAATCCCTGAGGAAACTAATATAAGGCTAAGCACTACCATCACACTAGCATGGCCTCAGTGGGTTATGTATGTATACACAGGCCATTCTATTCAGTCTCAGACCTTATTTTCTTTTTCTTAAATTTTATTTGATATGTATGCCTGCACGTGTAGAAATGCACAGACCGTAGACCTCAGAAAAGAGTGTTGGATCCCCTGAAAGTGGAGTTACAGATGATTGTTAGGTGCCATGTGGGGGCTGGAAATCAAACCTGGGTCCTCTGGAAGAGCAGGCAGCATTCTTAACTGCTGAGCCATCTCTCCAGCCCCCTCAGATCTTCTTTTCTTTTTTTTTTTTTTTTAATTTTTATTTATTTCTTTTATGTGTATGAATGTACTGTCTGTATGCAGGTCTGTGCACCCATGTTGTGCAATGCCGCAGAGGTCATAAGAGGGAGTCGGGTTCCCCTGGAACTGGAGTCATTTGGGTGCTGGGAATTGAACCCGGGTACTCTGCAAGAGCAGTTGGCGCTCTTAACTGCTAGGCCATCTCTCCAGCCCCAGATCTTATTTTCTAAGCTTTAAATTGCCTCTGTATTTTTTTCTCAAGCTTGTTTTTTACTTACTTAATCTATGTGTATGAGTGTTTTGCCTACATGTATGTAAGTACACACATGTCATGCAATGCCCACAGAGGCCAGAAGAGGGTGTCTAACCCCAGGAAGTGGGAGTTTCAGATGGTTGTTAGCTGTCATGTGGGTGCTGGGAATGAAACCTGGGTCCTTTAGAAGAACAGCCAGTGCTCTTAACTGCTGGCCATCTCACCAGGCCCTCAAATTAAGCTTTTTGAAAAATAATTATTTTACTATAACTATTATTATTCTG
>VZQC01005131.1:920510-966468 GCA_009823505.1 Rhizomys pruinosus | reverse complement strand
GGGGGAGGGGAGGAGAAGAGGAGAGAAAGAGAGGATCCTGGGTTTGATCCCCAGCTGAATCACCAAAAACAAATTCACAAGCCTATAAATTTAGCACTCAAGGAGGCTGAAGCATCAGGAGGGTAGAGTGTGAGGCCACCCTGTGATACCTACTGAGATGGCCAGGTGCTCACAAGAGAGATGGCTCAGTGGTTAAGAGCACTGGCTGCTCTTGCATAGGACCTGGGTTTGGTTCCCAGCACCCACATGGTGGCTAACAACTGTCTGTAATTCCAGTTCCAGTGGATCCAATACCCTCTTCTGGCCTCCTTGGGTACTACACTACACAAGCACGCTTACATATATGTAGGTAAAACATTCACATACATAAAATAAAAATAAAGACACAAAATACTTTTACCCTCCTCCCCCTCCAAAAAAAATGCTGGAGAGATGTCTCAGTGATTAAGAGCATGTACTGCTCTTTCAGAGGATCTGAGTTCTATTCCCAGCACCCGTGTTAGGTGGCTCACAACCCCACCTATGACTCCAGCTCCAGGGGACCAGTGTATCTGGCCTCTGCAAGCACCCACACCCACATGTACATTCCTCTCACCCCATACATTCACACGGTTAAAAGTAAATTTTTTTTTTTTGGTCTTTTTGAGACAGGGTCTCCCTTTAGCCTCAGCTGTCCTAGAACTCACTCTGTAGACCAGGCTAGCCTTGAACTCACAAAGATCTGCCTGCCTCTGCCTCCCAAGTGCTAGGATCTTTTTCTTTTCTTAAGACAGGCTCTTACTATGTAGCCCTGGCTGCCTTGGAACTCAATATGTAGACCAGACTGGCCTGGAACTTACAGGGATCCACCTGCCTCTGCTTCCTAAGTGCTGCAATTAAAGGCATGCAGCACAACACCCTGGCTAATTGCCACCTTTTGACTGGACAATAATCTTATTATATATGCATAATATATAATATGGCTAATTTTATATACCAGAAATGCCAATTAAATATTTTATAAACAGTAGTATGTTGAACATATAAATATGTGAAATGGTCCAAAATAGAACTTTACTCTTGTGTGAAATAGGATTTATCTTTAAAGATAAAATGAATTTTCTAGACTAAGATAGACTGTACATATCACACATGATGGCACTAATTATGCAAAATAGTTTTTTTAGACATATTGAGCACAACATATACATACTTCTATACTTTCCTTTCCTGTGGTACAAGAGGTTGAAGCAAGGGCCTCCCATATGCCAGGCAAGTGAGTTCTATGCCTACTCCTTTTCCTTTTCCTTTTGTGACAAGTCTCACTAAGTTGCTCAGGCCGGCCTTGAACTTGTGATCCTCATGCTGCGCCCCCCTACAAGTAGCTGGAATTACAGGATTGTCCCACCAGGCCTAAGATTTAAAAGATTATTAAAAGATATTCTATCTCATAAAAATGTGTCCTCATCACTTAATATGGAAAAATAGTATGAACATGTTAATGATTGAAATCTTTGTTATTGCTAGTATTTATTATCCATTGCTTTCTAAAATGAGTCATTCCATTTATTAAAAATGAGAGAAAAAACAATGTTCTCAATATTCACATTACCAGGAACAATAATAAAGGGAAAAAAAAGAATATTAAAAGAAAACAAGACCAAAAAGCCACACAGCATCTAACAACTGAATAGAACCTTGACTTCACAAATAACATGGTCATTCCTGGCATCTCTTTCTCTTGATCTGTAAACTAAGGAGAAAATCTTTGCAATGGAGATATTGAGCAAAAATACTTTTTGTTCATTTCTTCATACAATTTGCTCAAAGAATACAGTGTATAAAATCATTTACAGTTTAAAAATTCTATGGGTTTCCATGACTGAGAAACCTTTGCATGAAGCAAATGTTAAAAATGGAAAGTAGTGTCATTTGACCTCAAACAAAACACTTGTGAAATATATTTTAGACAGTCTATGATAATTAAAAATGTACCAACCTATCACCAGGTCCTGTTCGATATCTTGCCCCTGGGATCAGGACCGGGTCGTCATCACTGTCATCTGTGTCTGGAAGAGCAGAGTCCCTGGCTGAAGTTTCCTCATGAACTAAAGGCCCGATGGCTTCTGTTTGGCATAGGTGCTCAGGATTGGTGCTAGTCTGATTGGTAGCACTCTCATTGCTAGTCTGATCTGAATTTTCCTTGCCTTGTTCAGACAAGGTAGATTCTTCTGGAGCCCCACAAGGGCTATCAAGACCAGGGTCTTTCCTTTCTTCTGAGTTAGAATCCAATGGCTCAGCAGCTGTGAAGTTATCTAATTGTGCTGTCAGAAAATAAAGCAGCACAGAACAGTTAGCCATGTATATGTTATTACTTATTTAACCTAACTCATAAGATAGACATTTTCTAATACAAAGTCTAACTCCCTTATGAGAGGACAATTGCATAGCACATAAATTTGGAAGAGACCTTTACACCTAGAGAAGATTTTGCACAGATCATTTATTTTCACATGCAAACTAATTTTCCCAAGAGAGCAAGACAACTCACCTCTGTCTGCCTGGTTTTGAACTGAGTTTTCTGCAAATGTACTTTCCTCAGATGGTTCTTCAGGAGCTCCTGGAAATACACCAAAGTATCATCGAATCCAGATTTATTTATTTATTTATTTATTTATTTATTTATATTTATTTCTGTATGTGTACCAATGTACTGTCTGCATGCAAGTCTGTGCACCCGTGTCGTGCAATGCCGCGGAGGTCAGAAGAGGGTGTAGGATTCCCCTGGAACTGGAGTTCTCCTGGAATTGGAGTTTCAGATGGTTCTCGGCCACCATGTGGGTGCTGGGGATCGAACCTGGGTCCTCTGCAAGAGCAGTCGGTGCTCTTAACCGCTAGGCCATCTCTCCAGCCCCCAGATTTATTTTTTAAAGAAAATTATATGTGAATTTAATACTCCAACTTCCCTATAGATAAGTGGCTATTAATTCTTTCTGGGTCAAAGAAACCTCTGACATTCAAATAAAACTTCATCCTAGGGCTGGACAAGATGGCTATGCAAGCTTAGAGACTTGAGTTTGATCCCTGGAACCACAAGAAGATGGAGAGAACTGACTTTATAAAGTTGTCTTTGGACTGCCACATGTGCATCTCCCAAACACAACATGCCCCTCCCAATAATCAAATAAAAAAATAAAATTTCACCATAGCACAATACAAAGACATATTAGCACATAAACCTGTATTACTAGGGGCTAGAGAAATGGCTCAGTGGTTAAGAGCACCAACTGCTCTTGCAGAGGACCTGGGTTCAATTCCCAGCACCCACATGATGGCTAACTACTGTCTTTTTTCAAAGGGGGGGGGCTAACAACTGTCTTTAACTCAAGTTCCAAGGGAATCCAATGCTTTCTTCTGACTCCATGGGCATTGCATGACACCAGTGTACTTACATACATGCAGGCAATATACTCATATACATAAAATAAAAAATATTAAAAAAACTGTGTAACTATTATCAGTGATGGATAGGCCCAATACCTCTTTCCAAGGCCTTCACCTCCATGATGTTTATGTGCAGAAGATGCCATCACTGAATAGTATTATTTTTTTTCTAACTCTCTCAAAATCCAAACAAGACTTAAAATCTTGGGTCTAGAGAAATGGCACAGTGGTTAACAGCAACTTTTGAAATCTGTGGGCATTGCACAACATGGGTACACTTACACACATATAGGCAATACACTTGCACACATAAAGTAAAAGTAATAAAACATTTTTTTAAAATATGGATTATCTTTATGCCCTTCATCATACATTGGTGTAATATGAACTATTACAAAAAAGTAGAAAAATTGACCCTGCCATAAATTCTGCCTTGACCACTGCAAGTACTTATATTTAACTGGAAGACCTGTAGAGTCTATGTTGTCTTTGTTCTTCACTGGACATGAACTCATCAGATAAGTTATCATACACATATTTAATTCACTCTGTTACAGTGAGGTCCCTATTCATTTTCTAAGACTTTATTTGTTCATTTACCAAACACTTATTGAACATCTACTGTGTCAAAGAAATTTATATAGTAATGTAAAAATACTCTATTTGGGAAAGGAGTGTGAAACACTCCCTAAATAGCATTTTGTGAAGGAAACTGAATCATTCAAAGCATGTTTAGATTTTAATGCTCTCTGTCAAACCATCTACATTCTTTGAAGAATCAAGAGTGGTAACACGGATTCTACATTTTACATGTAAACCTAACAAAAACAGTTCAGCATCTTACATGTTTACAGGTTCCTGACTATCATTTTAACTGCTTAAGACCCTTGTCTTTTGAATTTGCTGTAGAGGAGGGTGTGGTGGGTGTGTGGTTGTTTTGTGTGTGTGGTGTAGGGGGAGGGGATAAAATAATTCATTAGAGATGCGCCTAGCGGTTAGAGCGCTGACCGCTCTTACAGAGGACCCGGGTTCGATCCCCAGCACCCACATCGGCCGAAACCGTCTGAAACTCCAATTCGGAGAACTCCAGTTCCAGGGGAATCCGAGACCCTCTTCTACCCCTCCGCGGCATTGCAGCGACACGGGTGCACAGACTTGCATGCAGACAGTACATTCATACACATACAGAAATAAATAAAATTAATTAAAAAAAAATAATTCATTAAAAAGAACAAGAAGCAATAGCGGGAACAGAAAAAGAGGTAGACCTCTAGCATTTGGGTTTTTCATAAAGAAAAAAGGAAAATAACAACTTACTTGTGTCATTGTCTCCTTCTGGTGACTGAGCAGAGCTCTGTGGGACCAGGGGTTCTCCCTGATCCTCAGATTTGCAATGACCACCATTTCCTCTAGAACTGGAGGCTGTACTGCTCCTAGTATCACAAGAGGATAAGTGGTTCCGCCATAAGTTAATGAATATGAACTCGAGTACTTTTTATATTTTACAACTATATCAGAAAATTCACAAAGGAGTAATTTTCATAGTACTTGCAAAAACATTTTTTTAAAGAAATCAAGACTTCTAATACACTTTCATTCTTAAAAAAATTTTTTTTAATGAGGATACTTTGTTCGCTATATGGGTATTTCTGTTTCCAGTATGCATATGTATGTGTCTTAATAAAACATGTGTGCACATGCGGGCGCGCTCAATTGATCAAACCCAAGGGTACACACATGCTAAATATGCTCAACCCTCACCCTCAGTTTCTATGGAATTTTAAGTGAATTATGCTTCCCTTATTGTCTAGAGAAATTACTGATGGTTTAAAAGAATTTTGTCATAACCCTTTTTAGGCTGTATTACTCTAGATTATTTTTATTCTCACTTTTTAAAATGAATTTTATTTTTTAATTTTTTAAATTTATTTTTTATGTGTATGAATGTACTGTCTGCAAGTAGGCTTATGCACCCTTGTCGTGCAATGCCGCTGAGGTCAGAAGAGGGTGTCAGATTCCCCTGGAACTGGAGTTCTCCTGGAATTGGAGTTACAGACAGCTCTCAGCCACCATGTGGGTACTGGGGATCAAACCCAGGTCCTCTGCAAGAGCAGTCGGTGCTCTTAACCGCTAGGCCATCTCTCCAGCCCCATGAGTGTATGAGTGTTTTGCTTGAATGTAAGCATATATCTGTTATAACCTAAAATCAGAAGATGACTTTGGATCTCCTGGAACTGGAGTTATAGGTAATTGTGACCTGCCATGTGGGTTCTGAGAACTGAACCCAGGTCCTATGCAAGAGCAGCCAATGCTTTTAACCACTGAGCCATCTCTCACCACCACCACCACCACCACCACCCCCGCAAAAAAAGGCTGTTTTTAGGTTTACTGCTCAAATATGGCACCTCTTTTTTCTGAGCATTAGTTTTGTAGAAAGAAGTGGCATTTTCTATTTTAGATTTAATACTCATCTGATGATGACCACAGTCCCAGTAGTGTTTTTTTCTTTTTTAGATAGAGAAGATAGTAGGCTAATTTAAATAATTTTTGGCAAGCATTCTGTAACAAATCATGGAAATGTATATAAGGGGATTGCAAAGGAAAGCAGAAAACTCCTAACAATCAAATATTAAAATTCAGTTCAGGGCCAGAGAGACAGCTTAGGGGGTAAAGGTACCTGCTGCCAAGTCTGATGACCTGGGTTTGATTTCTGGAACCTACATGGTGGAAGGAGAGAACCACTCCTACCAGTGATCCTCCGACTTCTACATACGTGCTATGGTGGGTGCCACAGTGTGTGCACCATGCACAAAAGAAATAAATATAAAAACAGACCCTTAAAATTAGAATAAAAATACAGTAATTCCTTAAATTTAGAATATGAATAAGAAAAAAAAAGAGATACAGTACCATAAAAGCTAATAGCAATGACTCAATAAAAAAAGAAAAATGTCATTTTTTTGGCCAAGATTTTATTAAATCCCATTTAGTCAATTATAGGAGTCAATTTCATATTTTTAAAACATGTATGTGTAACATGATATTATTCTAAACCATAATATATATCTACATGACCACATACATGTAAATATATATTATATAATATAATAATAACATAATATATATCTACATGAGCACATATGTTAGGAGGTTTATGACCCAGGCTTAAGAGTCATCTAAGTAGGAATATTTCAGTTATACATTTTATGCCAAATTTTTGTAATGAGTATGCATTTCTTTTTAACCAGAAGGAAACACATATTAAAGCAAACCAAGTATGATACAAAAGCATTTTTTCTCTCATAAAGAAAGCTGATAGAGACATAAATAAAATGCTTAGTGAGCAGTAGTTATGATGACTACATGGTACTGACATGGGAAAAGATAGTGGAAAAGACACAGTATTCAAGAAAACACACTTAGAATAGTTAATATGGCACTTGCAATCACAGAGAAATGAGAAGAGTGCACGCAAAGGTACTGGGACAAAGAATGTGGAAAGCTGATACTGTAACTCAGATCGTACTTTATAGCAATTCTGGAATTAGTGAGTAGGCAATTTTTACTATAAAACTATAGAAACACACACACACAAGTTAGATGAGAAAATATTTTCCATAACTCTTGGAAGGACAAGGGTTTTCTAAGCAAAAAGATTATAGGCAAAAGCTGGGCATGGTGGCCCACAACTGTAATCCCAGCACTTAGGAGGCAGAGGCAGGCAGATCTCTGTGAGTTCAAGGCTAGCCTGGTCTACATAATGAGTTCCATTCAGGACAGCTGGGACTACAGGGAGACCCTGTCTCAAAAAGACCAAAAAAGCAGCACAATCACTATAGTAAACTGAAAAACAAACAACAAACCTGGAAAAATATTTGCAACAAATGTAAAAAAAAATTACCTGCCTAATGCTATAATAGATAGTGCTAATAAATCAATAATACAGTAGAAAACTGGACAACATGTAAGAGGTAAAGTATAAAAATGAACATTATAGCCAACAACTACATGGAACTTACATGCCAACATGCTAAGTTTAAGGTACTTTCTCTGCAAAATTCCATTAACTCTTCAAAACAAACTTCAGAAATGGGTTCTTTTAAAAGTGCCCATTTCGGGGCTGGAGAGATGGCCTAGAGGTTAAGAGCGCCGACCGCTCTTACAGAGGACCCGGGTTCGATCCTCAGCACCCACATGGTGGCTGAGAATAGTCTGAAACTCCAATTCCAGGAGAACTCCAGTTCCAGGAGAATCCGACACCCTCTTCTGACCTCCGCGGCATAGCACGACACGGTGCACACACCTGCATGCAGACAGTACATTCATACACATACAGAAATAAATTTAAAAAAAAATTTAAAAACAAGTGCCCATTTCTGGGCTGGAGAGATGGCCTAGGGGTTAAGAGTGCCAACTGCTCTTGCAGAGGACCCGGGTTCGATCCCCATCACCCACATGGCGGCTGAGAACTGTCTTTAACCCCAGTTCCAGGGGAATCCGAAACCCTCTTCGGACTTCCGCAGCATTGCATGACATGGGTGCATAAACCTGCATGCAGACAGTATGTTCATACACATACGAAAAAAAAAAAATCCTTAAAAAAAGTGCCCATTTCCATGTTAGAAAACTAGGATTTAGAGATTCCTCAGGTTGGCAAACCTCAAAGTGTGCTTCATTACTTCATCTGTCATTAAAGAAACTAAGAAGCAAGACATAATACCGAAATAAAAAGATGCATCTTTTTTGATGTTTTTATTTCTAACAATGAATGTTGAATGTTTTCAAAATAAAAATGGTAATTATTGACAAAGAAACTAATGAATGACTACAATTTACGGTCGGTTTTTAATGAAAAGTATTCAAGAAAAATATCTTTATCTTAAAAATGTTTAATAGCATTCTTTATAAGAAGGTGGTCTGTTTTGCATAGAAACAAGAGAAAAGATATGACATAAATGATAAATGACAACCTTTTGTTAAACTGCGTATTAAGGAACAGGGCCACAGATAACGTGATTTTTTTTTTATTAATTTTATTTATTTCCGTATGTGTATGAATGTACTGTCTGCATGCAAGTCTGTGCACCCGTGTTGTGCAACGCCGCGGAGTTCAGAAGAGGGTCTCGGATTCCCCTGGAACTGGAGTTCTCCTGGAATTGGAGCTTCAGACAGTTCTCAGCCGCCATGTGGGTGCTGGGGATCGAACCCGGGTCCTCTGCAAGAGCGGTTGGCGCTCTTAACCGCTAGGCCATCTCTCCAGCCCCAGATAACATGATTTTAAAACGTTATGCTAAAGTACGTGGGTTCATAAAGAAATCCTACTGACAGAACTTCAAATACCGTATCTAGAATCCAATTATTGTTATGACCTCTGCTGCTCCCACCGTGGCCCATGACTACCTCTTATTCTGTTTACTATAACAACCTTTTCTCTGGTCTTCTGGCTTCTCCTTAATGGCACAACTTGAACACAGAAATAAAAAATAACGTCTATGTTTTGTTTCTTTTTTAATTTTTTTAAAATTTTTATTTCTATATGTGTATGAATGTACTGTCTGCATGGAGGTTTCCACCCGTGTCGTGCAATGCCGCGGAGGTCAGAAGAGGGCATCAGATTCCCCTGGAACTGGAGTTCTCCTGGAATTGGAGTTTTGGAGGGTTCTTGGCCTCCATGTGGGTGCTGGGGATCGAACCCGGGTCCTCTGCAAGAGCGGTCGGAGCTCTTAACCACTAGGCCATCTCTCCAGCCCTAACGTCTATGTTTTTAAACATCCTCCTCACTTTCCTGGCTGCCCTTACCTGTCACTTGTCTCTCTTTTGGTCACTCCATTTCAGCTACGCAGACATGACTCTTAAAGATCCCTGAACATAAAGGACTTCTCTCTGCCTAAAATGCACTTCCCCTACACATATGATTGACTCAGTCTTCAAGGTTTTGCCCAAATGTCACGTTCCCATTGATGACCAACCCTCGCTTAGTTTTCCTAATTATCCTTACCTGCTCTATTTTCTTCCACAGTACTCAGTGCTGTCTAACATGCTATACAGTATACTTATTTATTATGTTTATTTCCTGTCTCCTCCACCTAGAATGTAAGCTCCAGCAGGGCACAGACATTTTTGGGGGGTCTATTTTTTCACTGATGCATTTCCAGTATCTAGAATAGTCCCTGCAACATAGAAGGTATTCAATAGTAGTTGAAATCCTATTTAATCAAAGATTTTACAATAAAATACATACAAACATGACAAAATGGAAGCTTGTGAACTGAATAAAGTTGTTATGGAACGTATAATTATATATTAATAAATAATATATAGCATGTTATATATTATTTATATATAATATACTTTATATTATAATAACAATGTGATACTATACTAACATAAATTTAATATATTAACTGTGGATAATTACAAGTGATTACAAGTAATAGACATATTATATGATTATGTCAGCACATATTTATATATTAAAAAATACCATACTGTCAACGAACATTCATAAATCACTGATTAAATAAATTTAAATAAAAATTTTTGCATAATGTCTCAATCAAAATGCCTGTACAAAGACAGTGAGCAAGATTATAAAATATTTACATAAATTGCTTTTTCAAATGCAAAAATTAGCTAAAACAAGTAAACATAATCAGAAATACCATTAAAGACACCTATATGACCATTAAATGAGTATAAAAGTTCAGCCTTACTAGTAATAAAATAACAAGTAACAAAAAAAAAAAAAGTTAAAAAAAATAAAGCCAGGTATGGTGGCGTACACCTTTAATTCTAGCACTCGGGAGGCAGAGGCAGGCGGATCTTTGTCAGTTCAAGGCCAGCCTGGTCTACAGAGAGTTCCAGGACAGCTGGAGCTACAGGGAGACCCTGTCTCAAAAAGACCCCCAAAAATAAAAAAATAAATAAAATAACAAGTAAAATTAATTTAAAAATCATGAGTCTAAAATAAAAGAATATGCTAAATACAAGACATAAAATATGTTCCTTCATATACCAACAGAAATATAAAAAGAGGCCTTTTAAAAATAACTTGGTCTCACCGGGCGTGGTGGCGCACGCCTTTAATCCTAGCACTTGGGAAGCAGAGGCAGGCGGATCTTTGTGAGTTCCAAGGCCAGCCTGGTCTACAGAGTGAGTTCTAGGACAGCTGGGGCTACAGGGAGACCCTGTCTCGAAAAGAAAGAAAAAAAAAAAAACTTGGTCTTGGGTGTGGTGGCACATACCTTTAATCCCAGCACTCAGGAAGCAGAGGCCGGTGGATCTCTGAGTTCCAGGACAGCTAACTAAAGGGAGACCCTGTCTCAAAAAGAAAAAAACAAACAAAACTTGGCAATATCTTTTGATCTAAGTATTGTTTCTGGAAATATATCTCAGAAATAATGCTAAAGGCAGGAAAAGCTTTATAATGAAGGACATTCATTACAACCTCATCTCATTAAAAAAAGATAAATAAATCTACTTCCTGATTAAACAAAAATGACCAAGTAAACCATATCTACTGAATTAACTAGTAAAATAATAGAAGCAGCTAAAGTTTAGTTATGTTTAGTAATAATGTTTAGTTATTCTTAGTAAAATGGGAATATTTATTATAAAGTTTAATAAATGCAGTGAATAGAGTATATTCCGTATTAAAATTATGATATAAAATTCCAAAACAAAAATCATGCATATACATATACATATACATATACATATACATATATTTATGCTTAGAACTAAGACTGAAAGTTTTTTTTTTTATGGTCTTTTCGAGACAGGATCTCCCTGTAGTCCCAGCTGTCCTGGAACTCACTCTGTCGACCAGGCTGGCCTTGAACTCACAAAGATCCGCCTGCCTCTGCCTCCCAAGTGCTAGGATTAAAGGCGTGCACCACCACGCCCGACTAAGACTGAAAGTTTTTAAACTAATGTTTTGTGGGTGATTATTACAAACAATTCTGCAGGTAGGGTCCATTTATCTGTCTTCTGTTTTTATTTTTATGTGCCTGTGGGCATCATATACTGTGTCCATGCACAGCTGTACATGTACTTGAGCAAGCTCTCAGCCTTATTACCTTGAGTTAGGGTCTCTCAGTGAAGCTCATTTTGGCTAGGCTGGCTGGTGAGCTCACAGGATCTGCCTGTCTCCATTCTCCATGCTGGGATTAACAGGCAAACACAGCCATGCTCAGCTGTTTATATGGATGTTAGGGGTTTCAACTCAGGTCTGCATGCTTGCTTAAGCAAGTGCCCTTACCCTCCAAGAATAAGCCATCTCCTCAGATTCTTCTCATAAAGCAATTTTGAAGCAAACAGTTTGAAAACCAATACATTACAGCAAAACAAAACAAAGATGAGGCACAGAAAAAAGTCCATCTAATACAAGCCTACAAAATGGCTAAGAATGTCTGTACAAAAATGTGAACTTACCATTCATCTGTAAAGTTCAGTTTTATTGTGCTTGTGGTTGTTCCTTCTGTGCTGTAGTGCAAACTTAAAACTGGTTCACCTGTCCCTGGTTTGGGGCTCAGCTTTTCATTATTGTTATCTGAAAATCGTGTTTAAAACATTTGAAAACATCTCTGAAACCAGTAAAAATGACATTTTCTAAAACTTAAAAAAACTTAAATTAGGATGTCCTTGTCATAATTCTTTTTTCCATGTTAGGGCTCTCATTTACAGTTCAAAGCAACCCTGTCAAATTCTAGCTTTGTGTACACAACTCCCTCAGATTTAGAGGGAGATCAAACACATTGAAAACCATATCTCGCCATTAAGGAATAAAAAACTATTAACATGCAATGACATACGGGTACCCTTATTTAATGGAATACTCATGACATATTCTTCATTCGCTTGATCATCAAGAACAATTTACATTAGCTTCTTCAGATACAGTAAGATTTAAGATGGAAGGGCTCTGCATGAAGTTGCTCAGCACTAGGTCTGGTGTAATGAAGTGCTATTCAACTCTTTTTGTTCTTTCGAATTTATAATTGAGGGAGGATCATGGCCTGCAGTGTGGAACGTCAATGGTTATATGAAACTGTTTGTTGTAACATTTTAGCATATTCCAGCTTTTATTCTTTACTATTGTGAGGAAGTTACTTATTTATTTATTTAGGGTCTTTTTGAGGTGGGGTCTCCCTGTCGCCCCAGCTGTCCTGGAACTAACTCTGTAGAGCAGGCTGGCCTTGAACTCACAGAGATCTGCCTGCCTCTGCCTCCCAAGTCCTGGGATTAAAGGCATATGCTACCACGCCTGGTGGAAGTTATTTCTTAATTATGGACAGTAGTTTTACCTTACTAATTTATAGTGAATGCCCAGAATATATAGTCTTTCTCTAATGGAACATAAAGCTGGGTGTGGTGCTCAGGCCTATATAATTCCAGCACTCAGGAGGCTGAAGCAGGAGGAACTCTAAGAATTCAGGACCAGCCTGTGCTCCATAGTAAACTCTAGGCCTACAAAGTGAGATTCTGTCTCAAAACAAAATAGTAATTCATTTTTAGCTGGGCATGGTTGTATACATCTGCAACCCCAGCACTCAGGAATCAAAAATATGGGCATCACTCCAAGTTTCGTCTACATAGTGAATTCTAAGTCACCAGCACTACTTAGTTAGACCCTGCCTCTAAATGAATTCATTAATAAAATAGCAAATAAACACAGAAATTTGATATAGACTATTCAAAGTCCCTCCCTCCAAAGAGTACATGAATATTCAAAGACAAAATTAAACAGTTTTAAAACTTATTTTTGGTCTTTTTGAGATGGTTTCCCTGTAGCCCCAGCTGTCCTGGAACTCACTATGTAGACCAGGCTGGACTTGAACTCACAGAGATCCACCTGCCTTTCCCTCCCCAGTGCTGAGATTAACAATTTGAGAAAACATTAGCATACACAGGCAATAGAAATGGATAAACAATCAGATGCCTGACACTTTGGCTAATTGTTTGGAGAAAGAAAACTGTTCTGGGATAGAATCATTTTCTTGCCTTTAGTTTCAAGACTGATATAAAAATATGTTTCTTTAAAAAATAACAAATTACAATGTAATAAAACCCAAACTACTCAGGCTTCTCTCCCTCTTTTTAAACAGTGCTGAGAATAGATCGCAGGTGGAACCGTGATACAAGGGTTCTAACCACTGAGATACATGCTGTGCCCTCCTCGGGTTTCTGATCAACAGTTCAAAAACTTCCCCCAAGTCCCTTGAAGATGTTGGAACACTTATTAAAGAAGAACCTCACAGAATCTTATAGCCAAGGAAAAGTAACAAGATTTCACAAAGAACTGTAATAGGAGAAAAATCCTCCCCAAGAGATGAGGAGCAAGTTGAGAAAACTCAGGAGCAGTTTTCTTACATTGGGTCTTAACTATAAATCACAACAAATCCTGATCTATACAATTCATTCTTATTTGAAAACAAAGATGTGAAAAATAGGGCTGGCACCTGAAATGACAAAAATCACTTTATTTCTGTTGTTCTGAGTATGTTCTAGATATAAGTAGTCTCTAGGACTAGACTAATAACTCATCACAATTTTCAAAACTTCAGGATTATATTTAGTCTTTTGGAGGACGTGTTTTATAAAAAAAAAAAATGTCTAGGCTGGGTGTGGTAGCGCATGCCTTTAATCCTAGCACTTGGGAGGCAGAGGCAGGCGGATCTTTGTGAGTTCAAGGCCAGCCTGGTCTACAGAGTGAGCTCCAGGCCAGCTGGGACTAAAGGGAAACCCGTCTCAAAAATACAAAAAAAATACAAAAAAAAAAAATCTCTAATAAAGTAACAGAACTTTAAGGAAAAAAAAAATATATTGCCAGGTGTGGTGTCATACACCTTTAATCCCAGCACTCTGGAGGCAGAGGCAGATGGATCTCTGTGAGTTTAAGGACAGCTTGGTCTACAGAGTGAGTTCCAGGACAGCTGGGGATAAAGGGAGACCCTGTCTCAAAAAGACCAAAAAGAAACAAAAAACAAAAAACATCCAGAATGAGCCGGGCATGGTGGTGTATGTCTTTAATCCTAGCACTCGGGAGGCAGAGGCAGGCAGATCTTTGTGAGTTCATGGCCAGCCTGGTCTACAGAGTGAGTTCCAGGACAGCTTAAAACAAACAAACAAACAAACAAAAAACCCCACAACCCCCCTCAAAACAAAAAAACACATCAAGAATGAGACTTTCATAGCATCTTTCCAGTTCTCTGTCTTGAATGAATTCATTGTGCTTTCATTCCCCCCCACATTTTTCCCTTATGCTTTACTTATGCTGCTGATGTTGGTCCCCCTGATGACAAAGTCCACTACTGTAAGTGACCATATGTGGCTAAAGCTCATGATGATCACAGCAACTGAGAGGCAGAGTTGGAACCAGTTCTTTCATAACATCTTATAAATATTTTGCTATTTATTTTTCCTTTGCTAGGAAGAAGCAATGGAAAACAAAAGCAGGTATGAGACAACTGCAGGATTGAACTTCTTAGTTCTATCTTGGATACAAACAAGTTATAAGAAGTTTTGTGGGCAGGGCATGGTGGTGCACGCCTTTAATCTTAGCGCTTGGGAGGCAGAGGCAGGCGGATCTTTGTGAGTTCAAGGCCAGCCTGGTCTACAGAGTGAGTTCCAGGACAGCTAGAGCTACAGGGAGACCCTGCCTCAAAAAGACAAAAAAAGAAGTTTTGTGGAATTTATATACCATATGAAAACATTCTTTTTGAGGAAAACAAAGAGAGTCATATATATTTTATGCTATTACTATGGAAATATAATAGACAAAGAGCTAGAAAGAGATAAAGGGGAGAAATCATTTCATTAACATTTATACAACTCTACAACCCCTTCCCAGCAAGAAAGCCTCCAAGATGATCAACAGTTAAATAACTTTTTTTTTTTTTTTTTTTTTTTTTTTTTCAAGACAGAGTCTTTCTGTAGTTCCAGCTGTCCTGGCGCTCACTATGTAGACCAGGCTGGCCTTGAATTCATAGAGATCTGCCTACCTCTGCCTCCCAAATGCTGGGATAATAACTTCTTTTTCTAGTGTATCTATCACAAAATATTTAATTACCATCACATAAAATGGGGTGACATTCATATAATGATGAGTTCAATTGACAGAAACTGTTCATTTGCATTCATAATGAGCTCATCAGCCTTGTGTAAAACTGGCCAATCACTATACAAATGGAATCCTCAACTGGTTACTAGACTCCTGAATCTAGTGACTTACATATAGCCTGAATGTAAGTTGTATACCTCTGACAGAAATACTACACAACACAGAACCTGGCTTCTTCAAGTGAATTGCCAGTGGGAGTTTATATCCAAAGAACAGAATTTATTCTAACTTTCCTCTATTCCACTCTTCCTAGCTCAATGTTTATTTGATTATAAGCAATCTATCAAGATGAGTTTTCAAACAAATATAGATTCCTGGGCTAGGGAATAGACATACTTCACCACGTCTGTGGTAAATGCATTATTTTAAGCTACAAAAGAAAAATCTACTTTAAAGACATACAAAGTTTCACTTTTATATTATTTAAGGGCATTTATGAACATTTAAATCTTCTTCCCTGCCTTGTTTTAGTTGTTACAGGTTGGATGAGCAAAGACATTCGAAAAACCATCTCAAAGCTTTGCTCATTACATAATGTAGTTATATATACCACTGAAATACTTTATTAAAAAGGTTTTTATTGTAAATCCACAAGGTTTAGAACCTCCCCTATACAACTGACTTCATGAAAAAGCATCATCATAATGTTAACTGCCCATTATTGCACCTTATTGTACACATGTATGGGAGTGTTTACAATCTTTGTAGCAGGAATTATCTCCATTTTAAAGATGATGACAATACATTGGATTTTTTTCTTTAGTCAAATAGATTTTCTTTAATATAAAGTTTTTACTATAGAATCATGGATATAATCTGAATATAAATAAAAACTATATTGCTTGTTATTTATCCACACAAGTCACATATTCCTATTTTACTGTCAGGCTTAAAGAAGAGCAGTACAGGAATAAACAGGAGAGACAGCCATGCTAAGCCCTACCCAAATCCTCTAAAAAGTAGACAGAGATAAAGGTTTTTCTTGTCCCCCTGTCCCCCCCGGTCTTTCCGAGACAGGGTCTCCCTGTAGCCCCAGCTGTCCTGGAACTTGCTCTATAGACCAGGCTGGCCTTGAACTCACAGATTTCCACCTGCTCTGCCTCCCAAATGCTGGGATTAAAGGTGTGTGCCACCACACCCAGCCCCCCTCTTTTTAAAAGTTTTTTATTGAGCTTTTGTACATTTTTTACAATAGTTCCTTTTTTTTTTTTTGGCTTTTTGAGACAGGGTCTCCCTGTAGCTCCAGCTGTCCTGGAACTCACTATGTAGACTGGGCTAGCCTTGAACTCACAAAGATCTTCCTGCCTCTGCCTCCCAAAGGCATGTACCACCATGCCAGGTGAGATAAGGGTTTCTTTATATGACTGTTTACTATATTCACCTTGTGAGAAAAATGGAAATCTGTCATACATATAGCTTGATAAAAAGTTTAATGTTAAAATATATCTTCCAAATGAAACATACGAGGTAATGGGCTTAGGGGACCCTCAACCTGGGCACTTTACCTTCTTTATAGTCATGAAACATGTTTCATGTCCACTTCTCTCTGAAGGCCTGTCCCTAGACTCCAGTGAAACTGCCCTTCTAGAGGTCAAACATCTCTATCTGAGAGTTTTAAGACACCACACCCTTCCACTTTGCAACCTTTTCTACATGCTCCTTTCTCAGCCTCCTATCAGCTGGTTGTCCCCATAAAATCTTTTTTCTTGGATTTTCTTGTGATGCTGTAGAGGCCCTCCTCCCACCTCTACTTTTTGCGTTCATCAGGGCTGATTTCCTCTACCATCTTGACTTATTACCTCACTTACATATAGAAAAATTTCCAATTTACTTGTCAAGCTCTGACATCTTTCCTGACCTCCACATGCCCTGGAAAAGTTGTCATAATCAAAATGGAGTTACTATGTCCAAAATAGAGTCAGAAGACTATAAATGAAGAAGGCTTTCATGCACACAGGGCTATGATCAAAACTTAAAATGATTCTCTGAAGCCATGATCTTACACAAAAGTCACTACAACACAAAGAATAACTATGAGGACATCTGCCCAGCAACCTCCTGTTTAAGCTGGATATCATTCTTGTTATTGACCTTGGTAGACATGGATTATTACTAAAGAGAACTTCACTCAGGTGTGAATCCTGCAATCTACAACTATTGGCTTCCTAAGTCTTTAAGTTTCTAATCAATTCTTTAAACTCAACAGACAGTTTCAGGTCACTCTGTAATTGTGACATTCTCATTCGCTTCCCTTTATTCTTCTATTTAAAACTCTGAAATGTCCAAAGGGTCCTTTTCCACTTGGGGCCATGTCACTGCCCAGCTATTACTGAATTCTCCTGGTCTAACATGGCATCTCAGAGAATCTGCACAGGCAATCCATGCTTCCATTGACAACTTCTCACCTCTCAGTGATGCTCTATGTGGCCATCTGCCCAAGGAGGTGAAAACTCACAGGTGTGTTCCCCACTGAATTCTGTTATCTATGCTTTAATTTTTTTTTTTTTTCTTTTTTTTTGGTCTTTTCGAGACAGGGTCTCTCTGTAGCCCCAGCTGTCCTGGAACTCACCTTGTAGACCAGGCTGGCCTTCCTTTAACTATCAGACAAGACAAAGCAGAGCAGCCATAACCATATATGCTGGAGCCGATAAAGTTTGAATCACGTTTCTAACATTTAGCAACTGCATATTGTCTTAGTTTTATATATAAAACTTGTCTAAGTTTTACAACTTTTCATTGCCTTAGTATCATCATCTAGAAAATGAAGATATATGTACCTACTACATAAGGATGCACTGAGGATTAAGTAAATTAACATATAAAATTGCTTAAAGCAATGTTTGATATAAGAAAATGTGATATTACCATTTTAATTAGCAGAATTAAATGAGTTTAAATAGGAAATTAAATATTTATGATAAAAAAAAGAAAATGTGATATAAACTATCTAGGCTATTGGCTTCAAGAACAGACTATTAACTTTTTTTTTTTTTTTTTTTTGGTTTTTTCAAGACAGGGTCTCCCTGTAGCCCCAGCTGTCCTGGAACTTGCTCTGTTGACCAGGCTGGCCTTGAACTCACAGAGATCCATCCACCTGCCTCTGCCTCCTGAGTGCTAGGATTAAAGGCATGTGACACCATGCCAGGCCCAACTATATTTTATATATACAAGCATGTGTGTGTGTATGGAGTGGAACAAAGAGTATAGAGCATTGAAAGAGACAATCAGACACTGAACCATGGAGCAGTCAGTGCTAGGATCAAAGGCGTGTGCCACCACACCCGACGAGACTATTAACTTTTATTCATGCATTCTAGTGCCTAGCCCAGAAATTCCCCACAGGTAGGTTGGCATTTAATTATCAGTTGAATTAATGATATACAAATATGATTCCACTATGTATTTTGTCTTTATATCACAGTTTTGATTTCTATGGGTTTTTTTTTTTTTTTTTTTTTTGAGACAGGGTCTCATTATGTAGCCCTGATTGGGCTGGAACTTGTTATGTAGATCAGGATTGACTCTGGGTTCAATCTTCAATACTGCAAAAATAAATATTACTTAATGTAACATTCTCATGACAACATTATTAAATTAAAATTTCAATTTGGTAACAGTATGCTAGGACTAGAGGCATGTGCCACCATGCCTAGCTGTAAGTCTGACTCTTAAGTAAATACATATTTAATTCATAACAAGTTTAATTTTATACTTCTCAATCTATCCCAGAAAAATGAGTTAAGTCTGTTTTAGTAGGTTCTGATTTTCTACCAGTCTCCTATAGATGAACGCTTACCACCACAGGAATCTTGCTTATGTACCACGATACCAAGTGGACAGCTAATGTCTTGTATTCCTGAAGTCTTCAAGTTAGCATATTTCTTTCAGTTGAGAATATAAAAAGTGTGTGACAGATACACAAATGCCTACAGGCTTCTAAGCTTAAGAACATTATCAATTTGTACTTAATGGCTATCAACTGTAATGAATATAAAGCAAAATGCTACCATCATAGACAAGGCTTAAAAATCATAAAAAAAATATGAGGAAATATAAGTTTAAATAATATATAAATAACAGTATAAATATTAATATATATGAGGTTTTCCCCAAGGACAAAAAGCATAACACAATCGGATACATAAGTAAAAAGGAAAATTAAATTTCTCATTAACACCTTATTTTTCCAGACACATAACACATGCCTGTAGTCTCAGTTACTCAAAAATGCCTGAACCTAGTTCAAGGCCTGCATAGACAAGAGTCCCAATCTCTTTAAAAACAATAATTCAGGTGCTAGAGAGATGGCCCAGCAGTTTATAGAGCATTACCTGTTCTTGCAGAGGACCTAGTTTTGAATCCCAGCACCAACATGGTGGCTAACAACCATCTGTAGCTCCATTGCCAGGGAATTCAACACCCTCTTCTGACCTCTATGGGCACTGCACAACATGGGTACACTGACATACATGCAGCTAATACCTAAGTAATATCCTGAGGTAAAAACAATACAGATTATTTCAAATCTGATTCTGTGTAAAACATTTTTGTTTTTACAATAGCAATATAGATTATATGCTTACTCCCCTAACATTTTGTTTATTTTAAAAGTATTTTTATTAAAAAATTAAAACTGTTGAGACAGAGTCAGGTATAGTGCTATGCTCTTATAATTCCAGCTATTTGGGAGGCTGAAGTAAGAGAACTGTCTATGCACAGTCAGCCTGGGCAACAGAGTCAAGCCTCCTCCTAATAAACCACACAACAGGGCTGGAGAGATGGCCTAGCAGTTAAGAGCGCCGACCGCTCTTACAGAGGACCCAGGTTCAATCCCCAGCACCCACATGGCGGCCGAGAACCGTCTAAAACTCCAATTCCAGGAGAACTCCAGTTACAGGGGAATCCGAGACCGTCTTCTGACCTCCACGGCATTGCACGACACGGGTGCACAGACTTGCATGCAGACAGTACATTCATGCACATACAGAAATAAATAAAATTAATTAAAAACAAAAATTAAAAAAAAAAATAAACCACACAACAAACCTACTCATATAGAACAAGTAGCTGCACTAATGTCCAATGGTTTAAAATTAACAAGTTTTTTTTTTTTGTCTTTTGAGATAGGGTCGTCTCCCTGTAGCCCCAGCTGTCCTGGAACTGACTATGAAGACCAGGCTGGCCTTGAACTCAGAGATCCACCTGCCTCTGCCTCCTAGAATTAACAAACTTTTGTTACCAAATTTGTTAAAACTTCAAGATAAATATGTAGAAACATGGCTTACAATTCAATAGCTTGATATATAATTATTCAGCAAAAATTCTTCAGTGGACAAACTCATTTAAATAGAAAACTATTATTATTACCTTTATATTGGTAATCTCTCCCCTCCCCCCCAAAAAATCTTGGAACTACTATAGGAAATTAAGCAATATTGAAAGCACCTGGCCACCTGGAAGATCATAAATATTCTATCATATAAATGTTGTCATACAAATATAAAAAGAATATGAAAAATATTGTCTTTTTATAAGTATGAAAAATACAAAATACACTGTCATTAGTCAGAGGGAAAATGTACTAACTATTCTTCCCTTTCTACAGAGTAAAATTTGATAAAGATAAAAAATTTGAAATAACACATCTGGGACACCTGCAACTTATATCTTTAATGAAGAATCTTTCTGCTTATTCTGCTTAATCTTACCACTCAGTTTTCTACAACCCTCTCCCAGCCATTAACTTTTTCCGTTTTATCTTTTTTTTAATATGTATGAATGTTTTGCCTGCATGTATGTAAATGCAACCACGTAGTGCAATGCCTACAGAGGTCAGAAGAAGATGTTGGATCCCCTGAAACTGGAGTTAAAGATGATTGTTACCTCCCGTGTGGGTACTAGGAACTGAACCCAGATCCTTTAGAACAGCCAGTGCTCTTAACTACTGAGTCATCTCTCCAGCCCCCCTCCTTTTATTCTTAACTGAACTTACAGGGGAACACAATGACTATGTATCAATGCCTTTATCTTTTTTGGTGGGGGGTCTTTTTTGAGACAGGGTCTCCCTGTAGCTCCAGCTGTCCTGGAACTTGCTATGTCACCAGGTTTTGTTTTTCAAGAACAGAAAAAAAGCCTATAATACATGTTATTTCAGGTTTACAGTGAGTAATTTTAGATTAGAAGTCAGACTGGGCATGATGGTGCACACCTTTAGTCCCAGCACTTGGGAGGCAAAGGCAGGTGGATTTCTGTGAGCTCAAGGCCAGCCAGGTCTATATAGCGAGTTCCAGGCCAGCTGGGACTAAAGGGAGACCCTGTCTCAAAAAGACCAAAAAAAAAAAAAAAAAAAAGATTAGAAGTCAGATTTTAAAATCAATTTCTGAACATATCTCTAAAAATATAGTTAAAATTAGGTTTCATTTAAATGTTTTTAAATTTATTTTTATTTTATGTGTATAAGTGGTATGCCTGCATTTGTAAAAGTGCATCCATTTCCTGCAGTGTCCACCAAGGACAGAAGACGGTGTTGAATCCCCAAGGAACTCGAGTTATGGATTGTTGTGAGTTGCTATGTGGATGCTGAGATTCAAACCCAGGTCTTCTGCAAAACAGCCAGTGCTCTTAACTGCTGAGCCATCTTTCCAGCCCTCCAAATTAGATCTACTTCACAACAGATACTACAGAAATATTTAATTTCCCCATTAATGTTAAGAACTGAATTATCCCATGCACATCAACTTTCAGCCAACCTAATCTTACAGATTTTGTGCTACTTAAAATTAAAAAAAAAAAAACATAAAATCTACAAAGTACCCATCTGCCTTTTTCAATAGAGATAAGATCTGGGCCAGAAAGATTGCTCAGCAGATGGATAAAGGTGCTTATCACCATAACAGATCTTCTGATCACCATGCAAACATTCACCATAGCTTCTTGCCCCCAACACATCACACATACCTTACACACAGAAATTAAGTAAGTAAACAAATAATTGAAACATTTTAAGTTATTCTAGATGGCTTGAAGTCAGTAACATTATATAGTGTGTCACAAAATGTTCAGAATACTTAGAGAATTTTGAGTTGAGATAATAAGCCATTTGCCTTAATTCTAAATATAAGGTACTGTAGTTTCTTACTGTCTTCCTTTCTTCATTCTTTTTTTCATGTGCCCTTTTTTGTCAGAAAGTCTTCCTCTACCAATCTGGACTTGCTAGTAATACAATTTGATTAATAAGGAATCCATGAATCTCATCTGGTTCCTCTCAAGGCTTTCAGTTTGATTCTATACCTTTTATACTTCAAAAAAGCACATGTGGAAGTGGAAGATGTTTTCCCTGGTGACTTTCAGTTTGTCTCTCAATTCATAAACATGGTGCTTACAGTTAAAGGTATCAGAGCTGGCATGAGCAGCAGCATGACTGTAACCCTAGCACTCAAGAGGGAGGCTAAAGCAAGACTACTGGGAGTTCAAGGCCAGCCTGGGCTACATAGTGATACCTCAAAAAACAAAACAAAACAAACCCCCCAAACTATCTTGAGTTTCACGTTAGATAAGTATGACACAAACCCAAGTGTCATTACCATGACAAAGTAATAATGTGGAATACTACTATGTTAAAATGCTAATGTTAATATGCTAATCTTATACCCACAGTTCTATACACTATTATATATATCTAAAAATAAAGTTATACTAATTACAAACTGTTATAGGGAGAGACTTCAAAGTTGTTATTAAAGGTCAAAGGCAGAAATTAGCTTACAAAGAATATAATTTACATAGGCCAAGAGGGTCTTTTGTGCACAATACCATATAAGATAATTTAGTCCACAAAATACTGGCTGTTAAGACCATAATCAAAATGAAATGCTATGAAAAAGTGAGGAAGAACTTTGCTTATGCATTGCAATAAAACTACAGATGGATGGGCATAGCGCATCTCCTGTTGCACGCACCCTGTTGCTCATCAAGTGACATGGATCCGAGCTGTTTGTTAACCACAGAAGAAGGAGAATCTGAAACAAAAATGAGATTTCAACTTAAAAGTAAGCAGCAGAAAACTGCACAGCAATGT
This sequence comes from Rhizomys pruinosus, assembly GCA_009823505.1. Classification (NCBI taxonomy): domain Eukaryota; kingdom Metazoa; phylum Chordata; class Mammalia; order Rodentia; family Spalacidae; genus Rhizomys; species Rhizomys pruinosus. The sequence continues at coordinate 942,847 of VZQC01005131.1, read as the reverse complement.
CATGATTATCTCTAAGCTTAAGAAATCAAATGTATAGGGGTGGAGAACATAAGTAAGTACAGTGGTGTATTTTCCAAGCAGTGAGTAAGCAGGGCCATGTGCTCAAGATGTTATTCCAGGCAAGTATTTAGCAACTTTGAGAACAAGTTGAGAAAATAATTCTTCTACCTCCATGCACATACCTTCAATCACATTCATTTAGTACAGACATAAGGGGCAAGATAGATGTAGCAGAAATAGAGTATCTCCACAAACAGAAGATACTTAGTCCTTAAACTCCCTCACCAGCTCTTACAATGGCTTCCATCCTGTCTTGGGGAAATCAAAGCATGAAATGAGATGCTCACTAGACTTTGTGAGATGCTGTTTGCTGTACCATGAGCTGAATAAGGGATCAGGATGTTCAACAACAACAATGGTTTATAGGGGAAATATTCAATGAATTAATTACCTTTAAAGAAACATGTACCTTTAAAAACCACAACTGCTCGTAAATTGGTTTTACATGAAGGATGCTTATACTCACAGATTATCACCTACTGTTAAAAAAAAAAATGAAAACAAAACAAAACAAAAAAACAGAAAGACGCAGAAAAGTTATGGCAGAATGCATGATCTGGGATGGGTAGGGGTGGGGTGGGGGGAAGGGAAGGGGATATATGCCTGAACTGAATTGGAAAATGATGTATGAAATACACAAAACATCAATTAAAAAAAAAACTGTAGTATACTGTACATAATGAAACTAGATTCTGTGAAAGCTTAGGTTTCTGTATAGAGGTACCTGGTAGAAAAAGAGAGGCAAGAAGAAAGCTTAATGTTTGAGCTTTCCACTCTGGCTTCGAATAGTACATTTTTACTTTGGGTTTTTTTTTTGGGGGGGGGTGCACTGGGTCTTTGTGAGAATTTATTTTTATTAATGGGTTCTAGTATTTGAAAAACACTAGTATAAAGGACAATAGTATATTAAAATGGAAAGAGCACTTGCCTTATGTTAGTAACTCTTGATGTGATAATTAGCAACATTTTTAGCTTGTCTTTTCTCCCTGATCAACCTAAGGATCTACTAATCTAACAAAATTACTGAAGTACAGGCTAAATATCCCTTATTTGAAAATCTGAAAATGCTCCAAAACTCAAAACTTTTCTGAGTGCTGAGATGACACAAGTGCAAAATTTCCACAGCTGACTTCATGTGATAGATCACAGTCAGGATACAGGTACACTAAAACTACCATATAAAATTACCTTTGATGCTTGTATACAGGATATATGGAAAGCAAAATAAACTTCCTCTTTAGACCTAGTTACCATCCCTAAGACACTTTATTAGCTATATGCAAATATTCAAAAAGTCCCAAACAAATCTGAAATATTTCTGGTCCAACAGCATTTTGGATAAAGGATGATACCCAGCCCATAGACACTCAGGGGAAAACATATGTAACAGTTCTATTTCAAATGTAAAACGATTCCTAATTCCTAGTTATCCTTTGCTCCAGTTATTAGTTCTAGCTCTTTACTTATCACTGGCTATGCTCATAAGGAAATTTCATTTTTCCTAAATAGATGTGTCAAGTGAAGACCATCTTTAACTGAATAGCTAAGGGAAATTTTCAAATATATTCTGGATGCACTCCAATTTTGTATCATTTGATTGTAAAAGCCTGCTACCAGCCTGATTTCTATGAACTTCAAATCTTCCACCTTCTAATATCATACCTGTCTACTCATAGATGTTGATAAACCATGTTCATTAAGCTAAAATCTGAAGCTTTTATTTCATAGCACCTCTTCATCAGAACATTTGGTTACACTTACTACACAAGAGAGAAAGTAAGAATGATAGTGTTTTAACAAGGTATCCATCCATCCCTCTCCCCCAACTCCCAGTGCCACTTCCAGGGTCTTTTCTCTCCTTCCAGCATGTAGGTCCTGAGGATCGAACGCCAGAGGTGAGACTAGCAGCAAGCACCTTCACCTGTTGAGCCATGGCTAATTACTTCCTTTTTAAAAGAGCCCTCCCAGATTTCAGCCCTAACATTGCTACTTAGGTCATTTTGCAGGCAATTGCACTTTCTCCAAAGGGGTGACAGAAGTCACCGAATTAAATATTGGCAACCTTCCTTAAAAGTCTTTATAAAACATAGTTCATCTCTTTGGATCTGTTACACATCTCATTGTGGTCTCCTTTAATAACTAAGAGTCCTAAGACAACTATAAAGTCTCTAAGAAATGTTATTCACAAATTTATGAAATACATAAATCTTCTTGAAATAAAATGTATCTTTCAATAAAATTTAGGAAAGAAGAAATCACTAAAAATATACTAATGAAAATCTTTAATCTCATAAAACCGTGTTTTCAATCTTGAAGCATTTGAGATACTGACACAGTAAGGCTTAAAAAAAACACTATTAAGTAAAAGTGCTTCTTTTTATAGTTTTAGTTTGCCACAACTTTGTATTTCTTTTGTGTGTATATGTGTGTGTGTATGTGTATGTGTGTGTGTGTGTCTCCCTGTAGCCCCAGCTGGTCTGGAACTCACTCTGTAGACCAGGCTGGCCTTGAACTCACAGAGGTCCGCCCGCCTCTGCCTCCAGAGTGCTAGGATTAAAAGCGTGCACCACCACACCTGCCACGTGGGTGCTGGGAATTGAACCCGGGTCCTCTGCAAGAGCAGTTGGCACTCCTAACCACTGAGCCATCTCTCCAGCCCCACAACTTTGTATTTCTAAGAAATTATTTGTACTTAATATCTTTTAAAAATTTTATATTTTTTATAAGTTACATTTTAAAAAGTTAACATTTTTATTTTTATTAATTTATTTAGTGTACATTTATACACTATGGTGGGTATAGAGAAGTCAGAGGACACCTTGTGGGAGTCAATACTCTTCTTCTACTACATGGGTCTCAAGGATCAAACTCCAGTCATCAGGCTTAGATGACATGGCCTTTACTCACTGAGCCACCTCATTGGCCCAACCCCAACATCTTTTCAGTTTTTCATTTTATGTGGTTGAGTTTATTGTCTGAATGTATGTAAGTGTGTCCATGTCGTGCAATGCCCATGGAGCCAGAAGGTGTTGGACTCCCCTGGAACTGGAGTTGCAGACAGTTGTTAGCTGCCACGTGGGTGCTAGAAATGGAATCCAGGTACTCTGCAAGAGGAGTCAGTGCTCTTAACCACTCAGCCATTTCTCCAGTCCCCCAACATCTTTTAAAGGCTAACAAATATTCATGAAGAAACCCCTTTCAATCATTGCATTTACTGTTTACAATCTCGGGCATGCAACTGCTTTTAGAAGGACTATTTTCCTAACATAAACATGTTAAGTGACATGCTTTTGTTAACACTAGGTGTTTTCAAATGTCTATAACCCCTAGTACCACCAAATATTAACATAATAACCACCAGAAGAGCAAATACAAAACATATACAAACTCAACTGACTGCTGTAATTGTTTGTATATTCTACCCCATATCTAGGTAAAGTATTTTGGAAAGGATAATCACAGAATAAAACCCAAAATATATGATCCACCACTAAAAGCAATTATGATTAGTCAGAATATTTGAAGTGCTTAAAATTATTATGTTAAACAACAGATGATTTAATACTAAAGTCAATGTATCAATGTACATTACTGTATATTTCTGAAAATTTTTCAGTTTGATATTGAGAAAATCCTTTAGTCCCTCACACCAATTTTTTTTTTTTTTTGGTCTTTTTGAGACAGAGTCTCCCTTTAGTCTCAGCTGGCCTGGAACTCACTCTGTAGACCAGGCTGGCCTTGAACTCACTGAGATCCACTTGCCTCTGCCTCCCAAGTGCTGGGATTAAAGGCATGTGCCACCATGCCCAGCCTGCACCAAATTTTTTTAAACTGTAGACAAACAGAAACTATAACATATAGCAAGAATTCTTCAGCCATACTTGAATTTGAATAGCTTTTCACTCAGTAATATATTAACCCCAAGCAAGTTATTTAAATTATCTTAAGTCTCACTATATACATCTGTAAAATGGGGACACATATTCTACTTGTGGTGATAATCCATGTAAACTGCTTAACATAGAGAAGGGTTCATTTATGTTAGTAGTACTTTACTGTTTCTTTGAGCAATGGTACTGAGTCAAAAAGAATGATGCAAAAATGTTCTTAAAACTATGGCATATATACACAGTCAACAAAGCACTTTTCTTACTCCAGAGCCATCCCAAAATTCCTAGTTTTATGAATGTTACAATAAACAGGTTGGCAGAAAACACATTCAGTTACGGTTTCTGTTGAATCACAATTTCAAAGAAGTGTACTAAGAAGTGGCCTCATAGCTAGGTGTGGTGGTGCACACCTTTATTCCCAGCACTGGAAAGCAGAGGCAGAGTCAGGAAGACATCTTTAAGATTGAGGTCAGCCTGGTCTACATAGTAAGTTCTAGGCCATCTGGAACTACAGGGAGACCCTGTCTCAAAAAAAAAAAAAAAAAAAAAAAAAAAGAGACAGTAAAAATTAAAAAGTTAAAAAAAACTGGCCTCTTTTCCTTTATTAGAAATTGTAAGGTATAAAATGTTAGAGGGTATTATGGCATGCCCAAAACGACATAATTTTGTTACCTGTGTTTTTGTTGGATATTTATATGATACACCTTCTGTCATCAAACATACATGCATCTTACAAACCAACCTAGCAAACACTCTCTTCCTTATTTCACAAGGTCTAATAAGCATGGTATTTATCAGGGTAATGAACTAACACAATTTTTCATACAATATTAATATCCTCAATCCTGACAGTATGTGAGGGGCATCAAGAAAATGTAGCAGAAATGGTTTATTGTGTAATTATATAGTTAATAAAGAATGAACCAAGAAATAAAAAATATGCACTCATTTAATTGTCATTTAAAATTCTAAGAGATTCACCACTAGTTTTCCTTAGGACTCTGCCAGTCTGCACAATCAGACCAAAATTGTGTCTGATTTATTAACTAATATATGCTAAAATATAGAACAAACACATCCATTTGAGAAGGGCTACGAGACTCGCTATGAGAACTATAGCAGCTGAAGGTATACAGAGCGCCTGCTTGCACAGGACAAGTGCTTATTTTTTTCCAATATGGCTCAGTTTTGAAAAGCCCTTTTTCAAAAATAATCGCCAATGTTTTATACCCTAATTGGGTATAAAATTTATTTTTTTTCCAATTGGCAAAACCGTGCCATAAAGTGAAAAAACAGTTCCTACCTGACCCCTTATAGGCTGGCTCCATGCTCCAGTGGGGCTCTGCAGTGGTTGGGCCAGGACCAGCAGAATCCACAGGGTGGTGTCACTCTGAGCAGGAGCCAGCAACTTATGACTTCAGGGGATCTGAAATGGAAAAGAAAGATCTGAGCTTTAAATCAGTCCCAGGATGAATGTCTCTACCATGGCTGTTTAGGGCACTTATCTGATAAATGTCCAAACAGCTCACTCAGAATCCTCAGTGCTATCAACTTTACATGGTCTGGACAAGAAATTCAGAAGTAGTAAGTGAAAGATAAGATGGCGCTCTCTCACAAGTAGGAGAAATTGCACATACAGCAGTGTCTAACTCAGTTTCTAAAATTGTGTGTGTGTGTGTGTGTGTGTGTGTGTGTGTGTGTGTGGTATATGCCACATTCATGCAGGATCTCCTACACCTGCAAATTCAGGCCCTCTTCAAGTGTGGCAGTGCTCTTAAATGCTGAACCATCTCTCCAGCCCCTGACTAATTCATCTTTATGCCATCTCTGTAAATTGTGGTAATTTATCTAAATAAATCAATAATTGGGAAACTAAGATACAGTAACCAAATGACTTCCCCAAAGTCATCTAGTCATAAGGTGAGGGACAAGAATTCAGCCAGTCTGCCCCTCAACAGACAAGTAGATGGCAAAAATGTGGTACATCTACACAATGGAGTACTATTCAGTGGTAAAGAAAGATGGCATTGTGAACTTTGCAGGTAAATGGATGGAGCTCAAAGCCATTATGTTGAGTGAAGTAACACAGTCCCAGAAAAACAAATGGCGAATGGTTTCCCTCATTTGTGGATGCTAACACCAAATCCCCAGATGAAAGGCAATCTGAACAACATTATTGTTTTATTTCTGTTTATCTGAAAGCAACTATGTTGTTATAATGTGAATCTCTCAATGGGCTCTAGAATCCACCCACCACTTATTTTCAGATTCTGTAATTACTGTATATGGGTGGAAAGTATGTATCCACATTTTAGAGTAATATAAAATTAATGGAGGAAAATGTGAATTCCTAAGCATTAAAAAAAAAAAAAAAAGACTGGGAGAAAGATGCAGGACAGTTATGGCAGAATGCATGATCTGGGCTGGGGTGGGGGGAAGGGAAAGGGGAATATGCCTGAACTGAATTGAAAAATGATGTATGAAATACACAAAACATCAATAAAAGCGCACACACACACAAAAGAATTCAGTCAGTCTTGGGCTAAAGAGATAGCTCAGTGATTAAGAACACTGACTACTTTTGCAGAGGACCTAGATTTGATTCCCAGCACTGACATGGCAGTTAACAATCATCCTAACTCCAGTTCCAGGGGATCCAATGGCCTCTTCTGAACTCCTGCAGGCATTGAACGATATGGGTGCACCTACCTACATGCAAGGAAAACATCTATGCACATAAAGTAAAAAAATATGGGGCTGGAGAGATGGCTCAGTGGTTAAGAGCACCAACTGCTCTTGCAGAGGACCTGGGTTTGATTCCCAGCACCCACATGGCAGCTAAGAACCATCTTTAAGGCAGGCATGGTGGCTCACGCCTTTAATCCTAGCACTCAGGAGGAAGAGGCAGGTGGATTTCTGTGAGTTCAAATCCAGCCTGGTCTACATTGTGAGTTCCAGGCCAGCTGGGGCTACAGGGAGACCCTGTCTCAAAAAAGACCAATTAATTAATTAACAATAAATAAAAATATATAAATTTCATTACAAAAAAACTAGGGGCAGAAGACATGGCTTAGCAGTTAAGAGCACTGGATGCTTTTGCAGAGAGCCCAGGTTAATTTCCCAGAACCCCCCCTAGCAGCTAACTGTCTATAACTCTAGCTCCTTTTCTGGATTTCGTTTTTTGTAACTCATTAGTTTTTTGTTTTGTTTTGTTTTATTTTGTTTTGTTTTTTTGGTCTTTTCGAGACAGGGTCTCCCTGCAGCCCCAGCTGTCCTGGAACTCGCTCTGCAGACCAGGCTGGCCTTGAACTCACAAAGATCCGCCAGCCTCTGCCTCCCGAGTGCTAGGACTAAAGGCGTGCGCCACCATGCCCAGCTAACTCATTAGTTTTAAGTATAAGAAAACACCTCCCTATAGGGAAAAAAAATTATCAGAGGCATTTTTGACATTCTCTGTATTAATATAGCATTTTTGACGTTCTCTGTATTAATATAGCATTAAATTACAAACCAAGTCCATGAAATTTGTTCCAAACACTGTGTGTGTGTATTTATATATATATATATATATACAAAGAGCTGTAATTGTATTTTCTTCTTACACAATATATAACATGTTTTGCTACCATCACACTTGCTGCAACAGATATTTATAAAGTAGAGGCTGTCCAGTACTCATAAACAGTTTAGATGAATTCCAAGTAATTAAATCAGAGTTTTTAAAGTAATTAACACCCATACTCATTACTCCTTAGGGTGGCAAAGCAAAGTATGTCAATGGATTATAAACTTGTTAGTATGAGACCTTAGGTACACTTTCATTCTTCAATGAAGCTCCTGCTAGTGCACTTAGATGACAGCATTTATAGAACCTCTCATCCACTTTGGAAAATTTTGTCTATCTTTCATCATCCTTTTGTGTGTGTGTGTGTTTTCAAGACAGGGTCTCCCTATAGCCCCAGCTGTCCTGGAACTCACTCTGTAGACCAGGCTGGCCTTGAACTCACAAAGATCCGCCTGCCTCTGCGTCCCAAGTGCTAGGGTATCTTCTTAACAAATAATTCAGCATCATGGGCTTTTCTGATCTTAAATGAATTAGACCGTAATATATTGCAGGTGGCAGAGATTATTACTGTATCATCAGAATTTGATAGTATAAGATCAGGAAAATGAGATCATGGAGTCCTTTTGCTGCTCTATTATCAAGAAATTGATTATAGAACTGATAGGAAACTACTGAAACATCTCAAATAACGCCAAAAGGGGAAGGCTGAGTTAGCATGCTTGCATGGTCAAACAGTACTATGATTTTGAAACCTAACATTCCTAGGTCGATATAAGAAACAGGCATAGAAGCATAGATTCATTTTGGCATACAGAAAACTTCAACAGACATATCAAAGCAGGCTCAAAGTTCAGTAGATTTATTAGAAAGTATCTCAGCAGTTTTAAAAGTAATACATATTTGCCAATCTCCAACACATTAGCAATAAGATAAGGGATTGCTTTACTGTCATATCTCTAGTAAATGCTACTGTCAATCTGCCCCTCTAACATGAGACACTGAACACAAGTATTTGTGAGCAAGGGAGGGATAAGCAGCAAGCACATTAGCTCTCTTTTTGAATGGGAAAGGGGAAACACCAGATTACACAGTAGCAGTATTAAAAAGCAACTCTAGCAGCTGCTTAAGCACACTTGACATTAATAACCTGAAGCATGAGGGTCCTGTGAAGAGCCCTCATGAGAAGATTGACTGGAAGTAGAAGGCTGATGTTGAGCATGTGCAGCTAGCTCTTGCTGCCTCTGTTGCTCAGCCTTCTTAAGCCTCAGCTGCTGCAGACGCTTACGGAGCAAAGCTATCTCAGGCCCCCTTAAAAATTCTGACACAGATAATAGGAAAAGAAAGGTGAAAACAGTGTAATAAAATAGAAAATAGTAAGAAGTTGATTATACATCAAAAAAGGAAATATTTAAATAAAACCTGTCTCAGAGGAATACTAAACAAATTACTGATAAAAATAAATTATTCATACTTAAATTGAGATAATACATATATACTCAAATCCTTCTATTTAATAATGATGAATCAGATGCAGATAATATCTAAAATTTTTAAGTAACCAAAGATAATGAAAATGAAGTATTCCATAAGCAAGGACTATTTCAGTGTATTTTGAATGCAGGGCCTGTGTGTATTCACTCGACTACTGCACTATGCACTCAGCGCTTAAGATTTTAAATTATTCAATTCTTCGGAGAAACGATGGCTATGAAATATCAGTTAAATCACTTAACACAAAAATGTTACTGTTTTTATCAAATAATGAGACTTCAATAAAAGGATAAACAGTTACATATTTGGACACAACTCCTGCAATTCATTGGAGATCTCTTTTAAATGTTATTCTTAGCTAAATGGCTATTTGAATTGACATTTACCGGGGCTGGAGAGATAGCTCAGCGGTTAAGAGCACCAACTGCTCTTGCAGAGGACCTGGGTTCAATTCCCAGCACCCACATGGCGGCTGAGAACCGTCTGTAACTCCAGTTCCAGGAGAATCCGACGCCCTCTTCTGACCTCTGCAGCATTGCACGACATGGGTGCACCAACCTACATGCAGACAGTACACTCATACACATAAAAAAAATAAAAAAGAATTGCCATTTACCTCTTCTATTTTAGTTCAAAAAGATTTATATGATTTTTTTTTTTCGAGACAGGGTCTCCCTGTAGTCCGAACTGTCCTGGAACTCACTCTGTAGACCAGGCTGGCCTTGACCTCACAAAGATCCACCTGCCTCTGCCTCTGCCTCTGCCTCTGCCTCCCAAGTGCTAGGATTAAAGGCGTGTGCCACCACGCCTGGCTATATGATATTTTTTTAAACTTTACCCCAGGAAGTGATTCAGGTGAAAAGAAAAATACATGAAGTTCTACAAAGAAGTATTTGAGTACCTATGAGGCTTTGGACAAAAATGAAACATTGAACAAAATAATCCTTTTTACTCTGGCATTTACATTCTGGGAAGAACAAGTAGGGGTGTGCGTGTGTGTGCGTGTGCGTGTGGGTTTGTGTGTGTGTGTGTGCATGTGCGCAGCACATTGGGGTAAGTGCTATAATTAAACGACCACAGGTCAGGAAGACAGAGATGAGGGATTGTTGTTCTGTATAGTTGCTAAAAAAGTGCTCTATTACAAAGTGTCACTCAAAGCCAGGCATGGTGGCGCACACCTTTAATCCCAGCTCTTGGGAGGCAGAGGCAGGCGGATCTTTGTGAGCTCAAGGCCAGCCTGGTCTATAGAGTGAGTTCCAGGACAGCTGGGGCTATAGGGAGACCCTGTCTCGAAAACAACAACAACAACAACAACAACAAAAAAGTGTCACTCAAAAGAAGGCCTCGAGGAGAAGCAGGAGCATACCTATTATTGTGAAGTGTGCTCCAGGAAGGGAAGAGAGCAAGCACATGTGTTCAGAAGGAGATGCATTGAGATGTGAGGGAGATTTTTTTTTTTAAAGATAAAAGCAGTAGTAAAATGCTAATGTCTAGAGGCATAATGAAAAAGGTAAGGTCTAAGTAAGAGGAAAAGGAGTTGTCATTTGTTGTAGTGAAGAGCAATAAAGAATAATTCAGCCTGGAAGGAGATAAGAGACAATCAAATGTAGAAATTAAGCAGAGATTGAATATAAGATCCAAGGATTCCTACCAGATAGAAATCTGGGTGCCACTTGTGACATTAAGTGCCAGAGACACCAATATTCAATATTTGAAGAGAGGAAGAACCTCTAGGAAGAATGTGAAGGAAAAGCCAGGGGTGGAGGCACAACTGAGTGTCCAAAGTGCTATAAATTAAGTGATAAAAGTGTGTCATAATGGATGAAAATAAAGTGAAAAATGGGGCAAGCAGGTATGTCAAATATTGCTGATCCACTACTGAAAAAGACACTGGCTGAAACCTAACCACTAGATTTTGTATGATGTAAGTCAACGACAAGGTAAACAAGAGCTGTTACATATTATACCAGATATAATATGAGCCATACAGCAGAACCACAATGCAGCAGATTCAAGAAGGGGAGAGAATGGCATAGAAATAAAGCATACACACTGCAGAAGTATGACAATGGGCAAAAAAATTGAAACAATGGTAGAGAAGGAGAATCAAGGAAGCTTTTTGTGTTTTAACTTAGGGATAGTATGTGCTGGTGGAAATTTTTAATTGATGGGAAGAAAAAAGATAATACATGAAAAGAAGTAGCTACATGTAGGAAAGGCAGCCTCAAGGAGAACAAGGGGGATGTAGGAGAAATCGGCATTGGAGAGTACAGGAAAAACATCAGTTCACCAAAGAGAAGGCAGAGAATGTGGGTGAGGATGCTGCTAGTAGATGTGGTCACAGGAGCACAGGCAAGTTCTCAGTGATACCAGCAGCAAATTACACAAAATACCAAACAACTTTAGATTCTAAAGATGCAAAATTTGTTTGGTTGTTTCCAGAATCAAGCATGCTAGAGATACTAATTTCTTATTATTGGTGGCCTTTACTTATAAAGCACTGTTTTCAATAAGCTTAGCTTATTAGTAATTAAGAGATAATGAAGAATTCAAGTATAATCAATAGTCTTCCACTGTTAGTTCTTCCTAGAAAACCTGCCAGTACCAAGTAGGATAACATGCAGTGACAAACGATGATGTTGAAAATGGCTTCTTTTAAGGCTTTAAAATATCACATTTAACCAAGGTGTGGTGGCGCCCAGCACTCGGGAGGCAGAGGCAGGCAGATCTCTGTGAGTTCAAGGCCAGCCTAGTCTACATAGTGAGTTCCAGGACAGCTGGGGCTACAGGGAGACCCTGTCTCAAAAAGACCAAAAAAATAAATAAAAAATCTAGGGACTGGAGAGATGGCCTAGCAGTTAAGAGTGCTGGCTGCTCTTGCAGAGGACCTGGGTTCAATTCCCAGCACCCACATGGCGGCTGAGAACCGCCTGTAACTCCAATTCCAGGAGAACTCCAGTTCCAGAGGAATCCGACACCCTCTTCTGACCTCCACAGCATTGCACGACACGGGTGAACAAACCTACATGCAGACAGTACATTCATACACATAATAAATAAAATAAAATAAAATAAACTTTAAAAAAATCTAAATGGGTACATTAAAGATCTGAACAAGTTATTATCTCTTTTACTCATAAAAAAAGTAATTTAACTCAAAAAGCTAGGTTTTATCTCCTTAAACCCAGAGTATACAGTCCTTAAGGGAACAGTTTCACCAAGCTTGGTCTAAACCCTGCCTGCCTGCCTGCCTGCCTGCCTGCCTGCCTATAAGGTATGTAACCTAACTCTCTCCCTCTACCCTGCAGCTGAGCCCTTTATTCCATTTGCTAGAAGGGGAATTCAAACCCTAACTACCTCAGATACTTAGATATTAAAAATCAAAATAAGTAAATAGATAAAAATACAGAGGAGTCACCCATGCCTAGAATAACAGTACTAAATCCTCAGTTTTTGCTACATTTAAGGTCATTATTAACCTTAATTTTTTTTTTTTACATTAAATGGTCAAGGAACTTATCCTATGGCTAAGCACTGGAAGGGACTTACAGTCCTACAACCCTTATTTACGGCGTTCTTAACCGCTAGGCCATCTCTCCAGCCCCTTTTTTCAACTATTTTTTTTTTTTAATCTTTTCGAGACAGGGTCTCCCTGTAGCCCCAGCTGTCCTGGAACTCACTCTGTAGACCAGGCTGGCCTTGAACTCACAAAGATCCGCCTGCCTCTGCCTCCCAAGTGCTAGGATTAAAGATGTGTGCCACCATGCCCGGTCAACTTCTTAATCCATTCTCCTAGTCTGTGTCTCTTGATTAGGGAGTTCAGACCATTGATACTTAAGGTTATTATTGAGAGATATAGATTGCTTTCCTTCAATTTTTTTTTCTTTTTAAAATATTACTATTCTTTTTATTTCTTGTGTATAATTGACATTTTTGCTGGGTAAAGTAACCTGGGTTGGCATCTATACTCATTTAGAACTGGGAATACTTTGGCCCAAGCTCTTCTGGCTCTCATTATCAACTGTAATTCTGATAGGTTTCCCTTTATATGTAACTTGTTTTTCTTTTGTGGCTTTCAGTATTGTCTTTGTTTTGAGCATCTAGCATTTTTCTATGATATGGAAACTAACAATTTAAGTTGGGACTCATAAATTTATTTTTCTTTTTTCATTTTATTTATTAATTTATTTGGCAGGGTCACCCCACAGTCCCAGCTGGCCTGGAACTCACGGAGTTCCCCCTGCCTCTGCCTCCCTAGTGCTAAAGATGGTTCTTAGCAGCCATGTGGGTGCTGGGAATCTAACCTGGGTCCTCTGCCAAGAGCAGTCAGGTCTTAACTGCTGAACCATCTCTCCAGCCCTGGGACTCATAAATTAAAAGGTGAATCACAGAAAGAGAGCTTATATGGAGAAGAAAAGAAAGTCAGTACAAGAGGTTTGAATACAAAAATACTAACAATGGTTACTAAAAACTAGCCACAGTCAATAATAGCCCAAATGTGGCATAAACACCAAGAAAGGGAAGTGAAAGGCTATGTCAACTGAGCCAAAAAAAAAAAAAAATCTAGTAAGGCATGAGCAGAGAAATAGTCTCTACAAGTGGCAAGACTTTAACAACAACAAAAAAAAGGACAAGAAAGGGAGCTGAAAAGCAGATTTCAGTTGGTTCAGAATAAATGGAAAAAAAGAGGAGCAGAGAAATAAGGCAATAGAGCAGCTGTAGAGGATGCGGGATGATGAAGAACAGCTTTTTCTTTCTTTTGGGGGGCTCAAAGGAAGAATTCACCAGAAAAGGCATAAACTGAAGTCTTTGAGAAGCTAGGAAGGGATGAGAACTGCATTAGCCAGAGTCTAAAAGGAAAAGATACATTTGTCCATAGAGAATGTGAGTGCAGATGTTACAAAGCAGAGAGATTCAAATTTAAGAAAATGAGTGATTTGCTTTTCACTGTGAATGTGAAGTTGGCAGCTAAGGGTGGGAAGAATGTAAATGAAGTGCTAAAAAAAATTCACCCAGGAAAGAAAACAGACGTTCTGTATAGATAGAAAAGAATTGGAAGACAAACTGCTCTGACTCATAGTGTTCCCTAAAATTGGTGGTCATGACTTTAATAACCATCACTGAGTAAGTCTGCTGTGGACTAAGAGAAAAGCACAAAGAAGCACTTGGGCAAGCTTTCACTTTTGCATTCTTCCTATCTTAAACTAATAAAAATGGCAAGGAAAGGTAAGGGAAATGAGAAAAGGCATAAATATTTACATAAAGAGGTATCCATAGCAGGAAAGTTATAGACAGAAATCCATCTCGACACAAGGCATCAACAGAAATTGCAGCTCTAAATTGACACTTTCACCTACTACAGTCATGCAGTAAACAACCCCCAGTATCTGTTAAGCCATCTGGATCTAGACAAGGTTTGCTAAGTGCAACAGCACTGGAAAAAGAACAAAAGGAAATCTCTGTCTTCATTGTTGAAATGTAGGCCTGTGGGATAATGAAAGGGCTATGTCAAAGCCCTTAGAGTCGTAACCCTTTGATGTTATACCTCACATTACGTCATTTTCCTTAATGCGATCTCATTCGGAAACATGAAAATATGCCAATTAGTCATTTTTGAGTCAAACAAAACTCTCATTTACCAGTTCAAAACATCTCCTTACTTTCTTTGAAAAGTTTATAGGCAAAAGTGCTACATCATATTCAAATAATGATCATATTATCATCGCAAAAACATACTGTAGTATTTAATATATTAAACACTGAAAGGATTTCAGCAATTTGAATCATGGTATGAAAATGCATTAAATATCTATGGAAAAAAAGTTAAAAAAAGACACACACAAATATGTTTAAGAAACAACTGAGATTTGTTAAGATATAAGTGGAACTTGTGCCAGTTATGGTGTGTACACCTTTGATCCCAGCACTTGGGAGGCAGAGGCAGGTGAATCCCTGTGAGTTCAAAGCCAGCCTGGTTATGTAATGAGTTCCAGGGGCTACAGGGAGACCCTGTCTCAAAAAGACAAAAAGACGTTAGTGGAACTTAAAAATGAACTCGAGAAGTTTTCCTGGTAAATTTTAATTGAAATCTTTCAGAGTATTTGCAACAATACTATCCCTCTAAGAAGCCTTATCTTTACTACCTTTATCCGTTTTGATAAAACTTCCAACTCCTCAGCCTCTGCACCAGCCAAAATACTTTATGCTCCTTAAGCTGAAATACTGTGTTAATTAGAACGAGGAAAACCCAATTTCTGTAGCACAGCTTTAGTTTACTGTTTATATAAACTGTACATAGTATTAATAGCTATGCAGTTGACTGACTTCTCATAAGAACTGAAAATTATTAAAAAATGAGATACAGTGATAAGGCAGTGCTTAATTTAAAAAACAAAAAAAAACAAAAAAACATGGGGCTGAAGAGATGGCTCAGCAGTTAAGAGCGCCCCATTCCCAGCACTTACATGGTGGCTAAGAATCATCTTTAAGCCGGGCGTGGTGGCGCATACCTTTAATCCTAGCACTTGGGAGGCAGAGGAGGTAGAGTTCAAGGCCAGCCTGGTCTACAGAGTGAGTTCCAGGCAAGCTGGAGCTACAGGGAGACCCTGTCTCAAAAAAACAAACAACAACAAAAAAACACTATCTGGGATCTGGCATAAATTTCCAGAAGCAAAAATAAAATGACAGCTTAGCTCCAAAGCTGCTAGGAAACTTACAGCTTTTGGCTCTGGTCTAACAGCTGCATCCCTACCTACATATCATGCTAACACTTTTGGTTCTATATCAAGTCAAATGCTTTCTTAGGAAAAACTAAAGCAAACAAACAAGCTGTTACTACTTATTATATTTTTAAGTATGAACTTAAAATTCCAACAATAGACTATTTACATATTTATTGAAATTGCTGTAAATATTAGTGTCTTCCATAACTGGGAGAAAAAAAGCTGACCATGAAAAGTTACAGTATCAAGAGAAAAATATTAACAGAATTTAAGAACTGACACTTTTCACTAGAATCAAGTACCATGAAGATAAAGGTTTGGCAAAATAATTCTTCATATGAATAAGTAATTTAGAAAAGTTTCCCATTTTGTTGAAAAGGGATCATACCAAAATCACTATATAGAAAATATCTTAAGTACTTTATAATTTATGGAAAAATTAAAAATATAAATACAATAGAACTAATGATAATGAAGCATATTTTTGCTTTCATTTTAATATAGCCACAGAATCAAACAAATTTATTAAGATAGATTCACTATTTGTTAAAATACATGTAAATTAGGAATATTTGAATTTTGTGTTTAAGTTGTATATTCATATACTATAAATCATTTTGACCATTTATTCCAGAAAGAAATTGGCATAATTTAGTTTCTTTCAAAACTGCCTATATATAAGGTGTTCATTATCAGAATCATCACAGAACAGCCTACTTGAAGAATAACATCCTCACCAGACTGATGGTGTGTATGATGTCCAGATGCTTCCATAGATTGCCTTTGTTCACTGTCTGGAGAAGACAGCAAAGAAGTAGAATGAGGGTTTTCTACAGTAGATGCCGCTGTATGACTCTGAGCTGACACTGTAGAGGATGTAGAAGGCTGAAGTTGTTCAGTTGGTGTATCTACATCCATTGCAGTTTCACCCACTTCCAAATTAGGACTTGATGGGACTGTTGGAAGAGCTGAAACATCTGATTGATTTGTTCCACCTTCAAAAAAACATGTTAATGCAAATTCAAATGTTATTTAAATTATTTACTTATTTACTTATTTACTGTATGTGTCTGTGGTGTGTGTGGGTACGTGCATGTGAGTGCAGATGCTTGTGGAGGCCAGAGATATCAGATCTTTTGGAGCTAGAGTTATTTATAGGCAGTTGTCAGCCACCAGCATGGGTGCTAGGAACTAAATGGTGTCCTCTAGAAGAGCAGCAAGTGCTTTTTAACTGCTGAGCCATCTCTCCAGCCCCAAATTCAAATTTTAAATGCTAAACACACACACACACACACACACACACACACACACACCCCTACAGAAAATACATTCTGAAAACACACACATCTGCATATACACATACAAACAAATATAAAACTTCAGTATATCAATAATATGCACTGGTGGTTTGGTCCACTTGATCAACAGGGGTAAGAATCAGTAACACACTCTTGTTAAAATAATCAATCTTGAGCTGGCGAGATGGCTCAGTAGGTAAGGATGCATTCTACCAAGTCTGATAACTTGGAACCCACAGAGTGAAAGGAGAAAAATTAACTCCCACAAGCTGTTCTCTGACCTTGACACACACACACCCCAAATAAACAAATGAAAGTAAAAAGTAGGGGCTGGAGAGATGGCTCAGTGGTTAAGAGCACCATCTGCTTTTACAGAGGACCTGGGTTTGATTCACAGCACTCACATCTTTAAGCCGGGCGTGGTAGCACAGGCCTTTAATCCTAGCACTTGGGAGGCAGAGGCAGACAGATCTCTACGAGGTCAAGGTTCAAGGCCAGCTGGTCTACAGAGAAGGTCCCCAGGCCAGCAGGGGCTACAGAGAGACCCTGTATCTCCCCCCAAAAATGAAAGAAAGTAAAAAGTAATCTCTTTCTAATTATATATGTGTAATCTCAGATTAGTTTATAAAAGAACTTAAAGGTAAAAGAGCTAGGTCTAGTGAAACCAGAAGAGACTTAAGCCTTCTTTAGATATAAAACAGTACAGCTTAGATAAGTGATATACATAGTTTTTGCCAGCTTAGACTTTCAGCACAGGGCAAGTCACCTCGGGGCCGAGATCGTCCACGTCCTCTATTGCTTTGTGCCACTTCACTAGCTTCTTCAAACCATCTTGATAACATGTCAGACATTCTCTGCATCAATGACACATTGGGACTTTGTTCTCCTAGTATAACATGAATCATACTAGTTAGCAGTAAGTCAGGATGACCTTTTACAATAAAAATACTAGATTTTAAGGGCTTTAGTATGCTAGCAATTTAAAACAAATTACATAAACATAAGAAGTCATTAGAGTCTTTGTCACATTTTATAACTGTTTATAGGACTACTCTCCATAAATATAACATCATCTTCAAGAACAGTTCAATCTCCATCTATGATTCTTAGGGACCAACACATCCCCAACCCCTACTCCGCCACTGTCTAGTGAAAGTTACAGGAGTGCCCAACTAGGAAAGGATCAAGACTTCTAAGCTGAATAAACTCAAAGACTTGTCTTTTCCCTAGAACATTTATCATCAAAGTAGACACAAAATTGCCTCAGGCATTTCTATCAATTTTCCTAAAATAGAACTGTTATTAGTTATTGTAAGTTCCTGATAGTTGAAACTGGCTGAAACCAGTTGTTATTTATTTTAAATAAAAAAAAGTTGTTATTTATTTTAATTTTATGTGTATGAGTGCTCCACCGACATGTATGTAAGTATACCATATGTGTTCAATGGACTTAAATGTCAGAAAAGGGCTTCAGATTCCCTGCAACTGAAGTTAGGGACAGCTTTTAGCAACCATGTGTGTGCTGGGAACTGAACCCAGGCACTCTGCAAGAGCAACCAGTGCTCTTAACCACTGAACCATCTCTCCAGCCCCAACCAAAAAGCATTGTCTTTTCAACTTTACTACTTTTCTTTGTTTAAATAAATAAGTTTTTTTTTTTGTCTTTCCTAAGGGAATCTTATTTTGCCATGGTATGGGGAACATTAAAAGCCTTTTCTTCTTTATTTATTATTTTGTCTTCTTGAGACAGGGTCTCCCTGTAGCCCCAGCTGTCCTGGAACTCACTCTGTAGACCAGGCTGGCCTTGAACCCACAAAGATCCGCCTGCCTCTGCCTCTGCCTCCCTGGTGCTAGGATTAAAGGCATTCACCACAATGCCCAGCAAAAGCCTTTTATTTTCTTACAGTACTAGGGATATTAGGACATTTTAAAATTGAAAGTTATGTAATCCAAGTACTCAGGAGACTGACAAAGAAGGATTGGTGCAATTTGTAGGCCAGCCTGAACTATATAGCAAGTATCAGGTTAGCCAGGGCTACATAGTAAGGTGATGGATGGATGGAGAAAGAGGAGAGGAGGGGAGGGGAGAGGAGGGGAGAGGAGGGGGGAGGGGCGGACCCGGACCCAGCCAAGTCACGCCGCCGGCCCCTGCCCCGACAACCGAGAAGCGGGAAGGAAGGCAGTTTTTCCAAATGGCCAGCTGGTTGGAGGCGGACTCCCACCGACTTCGGCGGGCCGACTGACCTCAGGAGACCCCGGCGTCCCGACCCCCCAGCCCGGCACTAGAGAGGAAAGAGACCACGTGCTCCCCAGAAAGCGGGACCCGGATTTCGTCCAGGCTTCTTTCACCACTTTCCGAGTATTAANGGTAGGAGAAAGAGAGAGAGAGAGAGAGAGAAAGAAAGAGAGAGAGAGAGAGAGAGAAAGAAAGAGAGAGAGAGAGAGAGATGTGGGCAGGCCAGATTTAAAAAAAAATGTTACAGGGCTAAAGAGATGGCTAGGTGGTTAAGAGCACTGATGCTCTTGCAGAGGACTGGAATTTGATTCCCAGCACTCATATGGGTGCTAACAACCATCCCTAACTCCAGGTGTGTGACATCAAGCAAGGCCACAACTTTTTTCTTTAAAGATACGGTCTCTCACTCTGTGATCCAAGCTGGCTCTTAACTAATGATAATCATTCTGCCATAGCCTTCCAAGTGCTAGCTAGGCTTACAGGCATAAGCCACTTTTACATACTGTATTAAAACAGAATCAATGATAGCATACTAAGGAACACTGTTTTGATAAGAAAAAGTTTCATCCAGTGGAGCACAGTGATACACACCTTTAATTCCAGCAATTCTGAGGCAGAGACAGGCCTCTGTGAAATTGAGGCCAGCAAGTTTCAGGCTAGCTGAGACTACATGGAGACCTAGTCTCAAAACAAATACAAAAAGGTTTAATCACAATTAAGATTTTGGCTATGGAGTCCTTTAACAAATTATATTCAGATTGTTTTACAGTATGCTATCTTTTTTTTAAAAAGGCAAGATCGGGGCTGGAGAGATGGCCTAGTGGTTAAGAGTGCCGACTGCTCTTGCAGAGGACCTGGGTTCAATCCCCAGCACCCACATGGCGTCTGAGAACCGTCTTTGAGTCCAGTCCCAGGGGAATCCGACACCCTCTTCTGACCTCCATGGCACTGCACGACACGGGTGCACAGACCTACAAGCAGACAGTATATTCATACACTTAAAAAAAAATAAATAAAATTAAAAAAAAAAAGTCATTTAAAAAATAAAAAGGCAAGATCATGTGTAGCCCAGGTTGGCCTTGAGGTCACTATGTGAATGAGGATAACTTTGATTCCTGATGCTTTTGCCTCTGCTCCTGAGTGCTGAGGTTACAGGAATGTGTCATCATTCTTGGTTTTATGTGGTACTGGGGATTTAACCCAGGGCTTCGAGCACAACCCCTCTGCCAATTAAGCTACATCCCCAGCTGAAGTGTACCATCTTAATGCTCCAGGGTTAGTTTCTTGTGTTTGTCAAAGGCAGGGTTCTTAGATAGCTCAGGCTGGCCTAGAACTTACTATGTAGCCTAAGCTATTCTTGAACTCCTGATCCTCCTGCCTCAAACTCCCAAGTGCTGGGATTAATAGGAATGTACAGGTGCTGGAGAGATGGCTCAGCAATTAAGAGCGACGACTGCTCTTGCGGCTAAGAACCGTCCTTAACTCCAGCACTCTGGAGGCAAAGGCAGGCGGATCTTTGTCTTTGTGAGTTCAAGGCCAGCCTGGTCTACAGAGTTCCAGGACAGGTGGAACTACAGAGAGACCCTGTCTCAAAAAGACCAAAATAAATAAATAAATAAATAAATAAATTTTTAAAAAAAGGAATGTAGAAAAAAATTTAAAACCTGTACTATTATTAAAATTCTAAGGTTATAAATGTAGAGTTTCGAGCCTGATGTGGTGGCAGATGCCTTTAATTCCAGCACTCAGGAGGCAGAGGCAGGCAAGTTTCTATGTAGCTGGGGCTACAAGGAGACCCTGTCTCAGAAAGACAAGAAAAAAAAAATTAGTTTCCATTGCTTTTTATATCTATTAGAAGGTAAAATTAGGAAGTATGATAATGCCCAATGCTCTATGGGACAACAGCATTCTTATATTCTCAGTGCTAATATAGATGATTCTCACTATCAAAAGTAAAATGTGCCTATCCAGTCACCCAGCCTTCTACTCCAGGAATTTGTTCTATGATGTATACTAAATATATGTAACAAGATTTCATTTGTAGCAGGATTTACAGTAGAAAACAACTAAAATAAGACAATACATTACTTTTAAATATCATATGCCACAAAAAAGCTGGCCAAAGTATAGTTACCATCTCGTTCTCGTTCACTCTCAGGCCTTGCTCTGGGACCAGTATCTGACCAATCACCACGAAGTCTCAAACGCTTAACTGGAGGCTGTCGTAACTAAAAGACAAGCATAAGTAGATTGTGAGTCTAAACAAAAACAGACTTGTTCTCAACTGTTTTCTTTTGGTGATGGGGACTGAATTCAGGATCTTGTGCATGGAAGGCAAGCCCTGTACCACTGAACTTTTATTCTAGTCCTCAATTCTTAAAGCAGAATTTAATACAATATTTCTATCTCCCTATTCTCATTATAGAGTATGCAAACAAGATGCTAGATCAGCAAGTGAAATACTGCTATATGTGGTATCTATCTTTTATAGTGCTCATGTGATAAATATCCATTGGTACTAAGAGACTCCATTTACTATCCTTAGAATAATGGGTTCAAATACAACTTTTTAATTGTGTATATGTAAACTAAGCCTAGTGGTACAGGTCTATAATCTGAGCTGAAGCAAAAGGGTCACAAGTTCAAGGCCTGTCTAAACTACAGTTTAAAATAGGAAGGGAGGGAGGGGAGAGGAGGGAGGGAGGGAGGGAAGAGGGGGAGAGGGAGAGGGAGGGGGAGGGGAGGGGAGGGGAGGGGGGAAGGGAGTTCAATAAGTATCCAGTTTTGCCTAGACTCTGTCTACAGGATACATGGTATTTTAGGACTTAGTAAAAGTAAATATGTGTATATTAAACAACATTGGTTTAAAGGCTGATAAAAACGGTAATGCATCTGAGTTAATTGGTGATATAAATTGCTGTTGTCCACATTAGCTTTAATTAAAAACTGTATAACAATTACTTTGGGATTGGCATAAACAAATGTTCTCTATAATTTTGCTGTCATATAGTATCACCTGGTAGCAATCTCTTTCAACTATAGGATGATTTAATTTAAAAATAAAGTTTGTTTCCC
>VZQC01005131.1:897086-920273 GCA_009823505.1 Rhizomys pruinosus | reverse complement strand
TTCAGAACAAATATAATGCTAAAGATTCCTTAAGCTATGCACTGTTAAGCAAAATATATTTGTACGGGAGCTCTGACATCAACAATGGATTATTGTACAAGGAGATGTTGGCCAGGGGGATTCAAGCCCCCACAAAAGGTAAAGGCCCCTTGCCTCCAAACGGGGATATCTGCAGGAAGGAGGCAATAAGGCCCTGCTGTTTGAGAACCTGAATATAAACTGGGAAAGATGTATGGAGCCCGCACTTGCAAGTATACAGGATTGGTCTCTGGAATGCCAGAGAGTGTTACAAAAGGCCCACTAAACAAATAAAGCCAAATATACGTCTCCTTGAGTCAAGTAAGACTCCTCCATCAGCACAACTACACCTCACCTGCCTGGAAATTAACTGTGCAGCAGTGGCAAGCCATATGTCTGTATATCCCAATCTAATTGGCTATTAGCTCCTTCCTGGAGGAATAACCCACGGCTGATTCCACCAAGCTTGGTACATCCCATAATGGTTAGGAGATGTTATAAAACCACACGAAGACCCTGTCATACTCAACAGAAAAATGTATTCATGGATTAACATACCACTCCAAACATCTGTGTCTATACCAAAGTAACCCAAAGTAACCTACCATAACAATTAGTACTTTTTTTTTTTTTTTTTTTTTTAATTTTATTTATTTTCTGTAGGTGTATGAATTACTGCCTGCATGCAAAGTTGTGCACCCGTGCCCGTGCAATGCCAGCGGAGTCAGAAGGAGGGTGTTTCGATTCCCCTGGAAACTGAGTTCTCCTGGAGATTGGAGTTTCAAGACGGTTCTCAGGCGCCATGTGGGTTGTGGGGATCGAACCCGGGAGTCCTTCCTCAGACGGTCTGGTCGTCATCTTAACTGGCAGCCCTCTTCTTCCTACAGCCCCACACAATCTCACGTACTTTTTCTGATACATACCTATATATCTAATATATCTAATTTCATGTGACTTTCACTTAGTAGGATCGAAGGGAGGACTTCATATATTATACGTTTTAAATACCTATATCTAGATTGCTGGGCTTCATTAGTAGGATAACGAAAAGGTTATGCCTGGGACAAGCTGGCCAGCCCATGAAAGAAAACAGCCCAGAATTGGACTAGAGACCAAACACAGGCTCCAGAAAGAAAGGTAGAACTGTTTGCTTTCTATCCACACTGGGCCCCTTTCTTAAGTCTAGGGAAACACATCTGCGGAAGAGGGGCGCAAAGATAGAACTAAAAATAGTAAGGGCGTGATTGAGGGTGCAAGGGCTGTGAACTACAACAATATAGACTGGACACCATTTTGATCAACTTGATTGAACATACAAGCCCCCTTGCTGGATGGTGGGACCCATGAGCCTGTGTGGTTTGGGCACAACTGCTTGCAAATGTGTTTTACATGAAGGATGATTTACTCACAACTTATTAACTATTGTTAAAAAATGAAAAACAAATACAAAACAGAGAAGATGCAGAAAAGTTACCGGTAGAATGCATGATCTGGGATGGGTAGGTTGTGGGGTGGGGGGAGGGAAAGGGATAATGCCTGAACTGAATTGGAAAATGATGTATGAAACACAAGCATCATTAAAAAAAATAATAAAATAGGAAGGGAGGGAGGGAGGAGGGGGGAGGGAGAGGGAGGGGAAGGGAGAGGGGAGGAGGAGGGAGGGGGAGGGAAAGGGAGGGAGGGGGAAGGAGAGGGAGGAGGGGAAGGACAGGGAGGGAGTGGAGGGGGAGAAAAAGGCTAGATATATATCTCTGCAATAAGAGACTTGCTCAGGTTCAACTACAATATGGGGAAGGAAAAAATAGAAAGGGAGGAGAGAGGAGAGAGAGGGATAGGGAGAAGGGTCGGACCAGGTACATATGACTTTCTAATCCCAGTATCACTGTCCAGCTCACAACAGGAAACTCAATTACTTTAAGCCACCATGAGCTTAGTACTGTGATGGTAACACAGCACCTACATCTAACAATGAACTTACTAAAACTCACCTTTTGTTGTTGTTCTTATTTTTTTTGGTCTTTTCTGAGACAGGGTTTCCCTGTAGCCCCACCTGTCCTGGAACTCACTATGTAGACCAGGCTGGCCTTGAACTCACAGAGATCCACCTCTCTGCCTCCCCAGTGCTGGGATTACAGGCATGTGCCACCACGTCCTGCTTAATAACTCACCTTTTTTTTTCTTCTATTATTTCATTTTTTTTCATTTTTTAACCATAAGTAATAATTTATGAGTACAAGCATCCTTCATGTAAAACCAATTTGCAAGCAGTTGTGCCCAAACCCACACAGCCCAAGGGTCCCGCCATCCAGCTGGGGGCGCTTGTATGTTCAATCATGTTGATCAAATAAGCATCCAGACTATATTGTTGTAGTTTCAATATTCACCCCAATCACAGCCCTTACATTCTACCACGCCCCCTCTTCCACAGATTGTTCCCTAGGCTTAGAAAAGGGGCACAGATAACTCACCTTTTCTTTTTAAAAAAATTTTTTTTTATTAATTTTATTTATTTCTGTATGTGTATGAATGTACTGTCTGCATGCAAGTTTGTGCACCCGTGTCATGCAATGCCACAGAGGTCAGAAGAGGATGTTGGATTCCCCTGGAACTGGAGTTCTGGAATTGGAGTTTCAGATGGTTCTCGGCCGCCATGTGGGTGCTGGGGATCGAACCTGGGTCCTCTGCAAGAGCAGTTGGCGCTCTTAACCGCTAGGCCATCTCTCCAGCCCAATAACTCACCTTTTCTTAACAGCTCTCCATTGCATCTATTCTAACCCTCTATGACTTGCCTCTTCCATTTTACTGCCCTCATTTAATTTTTTCTCCTACTTAAAACAAAACATACAACTACCTGTGGCCCAGCTACCTCACTCCTAGGCTTATGCAGAAAGAACTTCATATCCTGTCACAAAGATATTTGCACATCCCTGCTTTACTGCTACTCTGTTCCAGGAAGCAAAGAAATGGAACCAACCTAGAGTCCATTAACAGATGAACATATAATAAAAATGTGGTATACATTCACAGTATTATTTAGCTGTGAAGAAAAATGAAACTGTGAAGTTTTCAGGAAAATGGATGGACCTATAAAGCATGACATTAAGCAAGGTGACCTAAACTCAGAAAGAAACCCACATTTCCCTCATACGGGAATCCTAACCTGTCATTCAAATTTTCTGATTTCTCCGGAAGCCCTAACAAACAAGTAACATACTCAGCAAAGGGCACAGGGCAAATAACTAACACACAAACACACACACACACACACACACACACACACACACACACAAACATAAACTTCCATATTATGTGGTAATACAGCAAAGAGCAACCTCAAAAAGCAAAATGTATATAAGAACAAGACCAGAGCACCACTAGTGTGGCAGCTTCTCAAAATCTCAAACAATGATTCCTCATGTTCTATAAGAAGTAATATTTTCGGGGCTAGAGAGATGGCCTAGAGGTTAAGAGCACCAACTGCTCTTGAAGAGAACCCGGGTTTAATCCCCAGCACCCACATGGCTGCTGAGAACCGTCTTTAACTCCAGTTCCAGAGGAATGTGACACCCTTTCTGACCTCGGCAGCATTGCACAACATGGGTGCACAAACCTACATGCAGACAGTACAGTCATACACATAAAAAATAAATAATTAAATACACCACCACATTCAACCTCCTAAAACTGATCTATAAAATAATCCTGCCGGGCATAGTGGCGTACACCTTTAATCCTAGCACCTGGGAGGCAGAGACAGGCGGATCTTTGTGAGTTCAAGGCCAGCCTGGTCTACAATGTGAGTTCCAGGACAGCTGGGGCTACAGGGAGACCCTGTCTCAAAAAGACCAAAAAAAAAAAAATAATAATAATAATAATAATAATAATAATAATAAAGAAAGAAAGAAAAAAACTAGCGAAAGCAAACGTTTTCATGGTTGTCTACTGTCAAAAATGCACTATTTCTAGTTTCTCATTTATAAATATGACAATCATTAAGAGTTTTACTATCATTTTTAGTGGCAGTATTCACCAACTTTTATATAAATGCCTATTTTAATTTTTCCCACTTGCTCATATATATTTTAAAAATGTATCTATAGCTGTTATATGTCACTAATTTGTAATTATGAAAAAGTAGTACAACTGGAGGGAATGGAATTGTTGTTAATGTAGGAACTGTAAATGTTAGTAGTAAACTTCTACTGGTACATGGACACACTGTCATCATGTTGTTTTAATTGACCTTCTACATGTGTTAGAGCTACTGACACTTCCTGCTGCTGATGTGCATCTACAAAGTTAAACAAGCAGTTTGCTAGTACATACTTTCTGTTTAAATTAGCTCATAATGCTTTTTTTTCTTTCTTCTTCCTTTCTTTTTCTTCCTTCCTTTCTTTCTCTTTCCTTATCTTTCCTTCTCCCTCCCTCCCTCCCTCCCTCCCTCCCTCCCTCCCTCCCTTCCTTGGTCATTTTGAGACAGGGTCTCCCTATAGCCCCAGCTGGCCTGGAGCTCTCTATGTAGACAGACTGGCCTTGAACTCATAGAGATCCCCCTGCCTCTGCCTCCCAAGTGCTGAGATTAAAGGCATGTACCACCATACCTAGCTATATTGCTTTTTTCGAGAACCCTAACTTAGCAGGCTATTTTTTCACATATGTGCCCTAAATTATAAATTCCTTAAATATATATATATATATATATTCCTTAAAAAAAAAATCAATGCAACTACTTATTTGAAAAACCACGTAAGTAATATTTACTTTAAGAAATATTTTAATTATTACTTTTACTTTTCTACTTGTGTGAGTGTTTTGCCTGCTCCTCAGAGTACAATGCCCACAGAGGCCAGAAGAGAATATCAGACCCCCTAGAACCAGAGGCAGGCACAATTGTTACCCACTATGTGAGTGCTGCATCTCAAATCTGGGTCCTCTGGAACAACAGCAAGTGTTCTTAACCGCTGAGCCATCTCTTCCGCCCCAACATTCACATATATATATATATATATTAGTTTTTTCCTTTTTTTGGTATTTTTGAGGCAGGGTCTCCCTTTTAGCACCAGCTGCTGTCCTGGAGCTCGCTCTGTAGACCAGGCTGGCCTTGAATTCACAGAGATCCACCCACCTCTACCTCCCGAATGCTAGGATTAAAGGCGCACGCCACCACACCCGGCTTCACATATATATTTTTACATTTATTTCCACTTATTTATTCATTTTTTGAGACAGGGCCTCATGTAGTCCAGGTTGACCTCAAACTCACTACTTGGCTAAGGATAGTTTTAAACTTATGATCTTTCTGACTCTACTTGGGAATTATAGGCATGTCCCAGTGAATAAAGAATGCAGTTCTGGGTAAACTTACCTCTTCTCGCCTCTCCTCTGCAGAAGGAGTTTTAAGTTCTCGTGCTGTATCGTCTTTTGGGTCAAAAAGGTAGATGTAATCTGAAGAATAACTAACAAGAATCTCTTGACCATCTTCACTGTAACACAGAGATGTCACTCTGCAGGACTTATTATTAAGATGAGAAGGGATAAAGCGAGCAACCATTCCAGTAGTTCCCCGACCTGCATAATTCCCTAAATAACAGGAATTTGTTTAAAATTAATATTATAAATAAAGTTATTTTTAAACTTTTAAAAATGTGTATTAGTGTTTTGCCTCCAGGTATACACCACTATGTATGTTCAGTACCCACAGAGGACAAAAGAGGGTGCTGGGTCCTCTGGAACTGGAGTTAAGGACAGGACACTAGGAACTGAACCTGGGTCCTTTGCAAGAGCAACCTTAACTGCTGAGCCATCTTTCTAGCCCCCATTAAAAAAAAAAATTTTTGGTGTTTTTTTTTTTTTTTTTTAGACAGGGTCTCCCTATATAGTCTTAGCTGGCCTGAGTTTATTATATAGACCAGGCTGGCCTTGAACTCACAGAGAACCGCCTGTGAGCAAAATTTTTTAACTGTAAAATAAAATTTTAACCTGAATTATGAGATATGTGAAATAATGCACCAATATAAACCCAAACTACCACATCCTACACCTAGAAGAGTTTTTTTTTTTTCAGTAGTCAAGAATTTATAGCAAATAAAAAAGAATGCTCAGCCAGGCGTGGTGGTGCACACCTTTAATCCCAGCACTTGGGAGGTGGAGACAGGTAGATCTCTGTGAATTCAAGGCCAGCCTGGTCTACATAGTGAGTTCCAGGCCAGCTGGAGCTACAGGGAGACCCTGAAGAATGCTCTAAAGACAACATATTTACAAAAAAAAATCATGATTATTCAGAATTCCAGATACCAGTTATTTATTAATAATTGATTTCAGATTATAATCATACTAAATCATCTCCAAACTTTTTTTATTCAAATTAAGATTTTTTTTGTTGGTTTTTTTTTTTGGGGGGGGGTCTTGCTGAGACAGGGTTTCCCTATAGTCCCAGCTGGCATGGAACTCACTATGTAGACCAGGCTAGCCTTGAACTCACAGAGATCCACCTGCCTCTGCTGAGATTAAAGGCATGCACTGCCATGCCTGGTTAAGAAAATTTCTGTAATAGGAAAGCTGATATTCAGCACATTTGGTAGAACTCCATTTGTTTGTTTATTTTAGAAACCATTATTTCTTCTTCAGTAATCCAGAGATGTTAGCTCTTTAAATAAATAACTTCACCAGTATAACTTATAGGTGTCAGGGTATTAAAATCACTAAAAAAATAAATAAGTAAATAAATAAAATAAAATCACTGCTTTCCCAAAGAGTTCAAAGTATTAATGGACTTAGGGTACATTAACATGCAAGTCAACACAAATTCAGGCTGAAAATGAGAATCAACATGCCATGTAAGAAAATCACTTCCTGTGACAGAACCCTTTTCTTGCCATTCTTGAGAGAGCATGATGGGGAATTGAAGCAGCAATTTTGTTGAATGTAGTGGTTTCCTCCTAACTACGATAATACTCTATATAATTCAATCAATAATCTGTGATCATCAAAATTAAAAATGTAAATAGCTACAGCAACTGAGGTAAACCAAACAATTGCTTTTGTTTATTGGTACAGTGACATCATATGTACGTATATAGTACATTAAAGTTCAAGATCTTGAGATCACAAATGTATTCAAAGAAGAAAATTGTTTTTTAGACGGGATCTCACTATAGCCTCAATGGCCTGGAACTCACTATGTAGACCAGGCTGACCTCTGCCTCCTAAGTGCTGGGACTAGAAACATGTGCACCACCTCTGGCATAAGAATTTAATATTTGAAAAATTTCTGATGACTCTCCTCTCTTCCTTCCAAGGAAAAGGAAAAAGGGCTTAACTAAGTAATTGTCCTTGCTCTAAACCTGACTATTAAACAGGACGTTTTACCATCAGGCTTATCTTTGCTCCAGCCCTGCTGGATTTCCCTCCTCCAGGCTCTCTACAGGTGCAGTTTATGTATGAGGCCACAGAGCTCTATACCTTTCACTCTCTCTGGGCCCTTACTAAATGCTCCCTGAATAGTCTATAGGGTGCAGAGGGTGGCTCTTAGACACCAGAACCATGCAGAAAATTCCTGCCTCCTCTGGAAAGCCTTGCTGACTACCCTGTCCATTTCTCTCATAACTGGCAGGGCCTGGGTCATGTGAGAGAACTACAGCACCAGGCAAACTTTTGGGGGGACCTCTTCTACCCAGGATAAGTGATGACTCATAAAAGCTACTTCACTGGAGTCCTCCCATTTAAACACTGACAGAGCAGCAGAAATAGTAAGGAAGCGCTGCTCCTCACATACATCCAACCTGCAGTACCAAAAGAGACCACCATAGTAAACTAAGGGTTGGTTAGTCCAAGGGAACTACTAAGAAAGAAATTAAAACCCTCCATCCCCCCCTCCCAAATCCCAAGAACAGTGAGGCTGGAGACACCAATGTTCCCACTTTCCCCTCATACATATGCATACAGCATCAGAAGAATCTGAGAACCTCACCTTTCAATTCAGTTCAGCCATACCAGCAGTTCATTCTTAAGTGTTCTTTTTGTTTATTTTGTATTATTTAATTTCCACTCTTTTGCATGTATGCCTCTTAATGGTTTGTTTCTGTTTGTATCTCACACTTGGTAAGACTAGGACTGTCTATGCTTCTCCTAGTTTCTTGTAAGGCATTCTTTATTACTCTTCAGCTGCATCTCACATGCTCCTCCTCTTAGTCCTGATATTTATCTTTTATGGTGCTGGGTTTCAAACCCAGGGACTTACACATGGTAGGCAAGTGCTCTACCAATGAGCTACATCTCTAGTTCTTGGTATTTTGAGGTTTGTCTGACTGGTTCAGGCTGGCCTTGAACTCATAGTTCTCTTGCCTTTACCTCCCCAGATTTGGGATTACAGGTACTATCATGTCTCGTTTATAAACAGAAATGCTAAATTCTAAAGATCCCCCAAAACTGTATAATCCTGCACAGCCAAATCTTGTCCTGCTCAAAATATGAATTGTCTCTCCTCTGTTGCAAGCAATAAGTAAGCCTATAATTTCATATTTTATTACTGTTTTCAACTAAATGTCCCTATTCTCAATCACAGGATTCATTATCAAAGTTCAAAAGAGAAAAGTTTTCAGAATATAAGAGCTGGAAGTCAGGGAAGAGTGTTGTGAAATGCTGTCTTCTGATGACACGGCTACTGCACTCATGAACTCAATGCAACCATGGTCACCTGCAATAGAGCAAGCCCAATGATATTCCATCAAGGATGGGAGAGGGGCACATGAGGTCCCATTTTTTTTTTCTCTCAGTTACATAGCAACTGGTAAGTTGCCCATGTTCCAGTAAATAATCCTACACCCATGCCCAAGCCAGCAACCGTAACTAAACCCAGTGGGATATTGGGGGAGAGGGGAATGACATGAAAGTTGGACAGGGCTTTATTAGGAAGAGCAGTGTCAGGGAAGATCAAAGAGGAATAAAAGGGGGGTAAAATCAAAATACTATATATAGGTATCAAAATGTCAAAGAATAAATTACAAAATTACTAAAAATAAAACAGGAAAGCTTTCAGCTTGGATGGAACTCTCTCATTTGAGTAATCTATGCTCGTTATTATGGGCCCACTGGTGGTTCTGCCACTTCTTACAACATAAAACGTGATTTTATTCATACATATTTGATATTCATATTTGCATATACGCATGTACATGTATACACATGTGCATAATCTTTACTGGAAAAAATATTAATAGAAGTTGGACTTAGGTTATCAACTAGTATCTGGCATATATTATACCACCTCAGCTTAAATACTGTGAATATTGCTACAGTACTGAATTTGAATCTGGTTTACAAATGCACTAGCTGGAAGAGATACTCTAAAGAGAGAAATTTATGTCATGTCCTTTGGCTATTATACTTGAAGCAACAGGCCTCAAAGAATTAAAATCTCCCCTAGAAACCCCAAGCTGGGGGCAGGAAAGGCTGAGGTCCTGGTGACAGCTGAAAGAACATACCTTCCAGGGAGAGATTTCAGATAGTTCTGACAACTTATATTGCATATTTATACTTCCTAGGCTTTGTTTCATCTTTTCTATATAATTGTAACACTGCTACAGGAAAGGCAAAGAGAAACTAGAAATCTTTCTCTAACCTGTGTGTTCAAAATGTGAATCAGGTGCAGTTGAATTCTGCCCCAAACAACAAGCCTCTGCAGTGAAAAACTTTGGAAAGACTGAGAGAAAGATGCAAGACATGTATGGCAGAATGCATGAACTGGGGTGGGGGGGGGAAGGAGAGGGGAATGTATCTAAATTGGACTGAAAGATAATATATGAAATAGACAAATCACCAATAAAAGTATTTAAAAAAAATGTGAATCAGGGCTGGAGAGATGGCTCAGCAGTTAAGAGCACCAACGGCTCTTATAGAGGACTGGGTTCCATTCCCAGTACCCACATAGCGGCCAAGAACCGCCTTTAAGCTGGGCGTGGTGGCTCATGCCTTTAATCCTAGCACTCAGGAGGCAGAGGCAGGTGCATCTCTGTGAATTCAAGGCCAGCCTGGTCTACAGAGTCAGTTCCAGGCCAGCTGAGACTACAGGGAGACCTTGTCTCAAATTAAAGACAAATAAATAAATAAATAAATAAATAAATAAATAAATAAATAAATAAATAAAAACTTAAAATAAATTTTTAAGATTTAAGTGCATGAGTACAGGTGCCCACAAAGTTAAGAGAAGACATCAGATTCCCTAGAGCTGGAATTACAGGCATTATGTGCTGCCCAACATGGCAGCTGGGAATTCCTCTAGGAGAGCACTATGTGCTCATAACTACTCTCCAGCTCCTGCTATAAATTTTTAAGTGATAAACTGTGAAAACATCAGCCCAAAAGAATCTTGTCTTATCCATCCATCCATCCATCCATCCATCCATCCATCCTAGAGACAAGGTCTTATATAGCATAGGTTAGACCTCAAACTTGGATGACCTTTAACTTCTGATCCTTCTGCCTCCAGCTTTGGAGTGTTGGGATTACAGGAATTATAGGCATGTAACATAATATCTAGTCTCCGACAGGTTCTTAAAATCGGAGAATATTTTTCTACGATTTTATAATAAGCTATGTTATTTACATAAATCCTATTTAAATTTCTTAACAAACAAAATCTATGTAAGTGTAAAATGTCACAGAGATTATAATTTGAATAGTCCCAAATTTTGCCTTATATTATTTCCTTACCTGTAGCTCTTGTGCCCAGCATTCGCCGATCATAAATCCGTACTGAGCTATCAGAACAACCAACAGCAAGATAATATGGTACAGGTGGACAAATAGCTACAGATGTGGCAGCACGCCGACAGTTAATTAAAATATCCTAGAAGACATTATATGATATGTTTAATATAGCTATACAGTGGGGAAGATGCTAAATTTAAAATTTTCCCTATTTTAATAACCTATTTCAGAAATTCTAACTTAGAAAAAACAGTAAGGTTTTCTTTTAATTTATTAAGTCTCTATTAGAAATTATTCCGGGGCTGGAGAGATGGCCTAGTGGCTAAGAGCGCCGACTGCTCTTGCAGAGGACCCGGGTTTGATCCCCAGTACCCACATGGCGGCAGGGGAATCCAATGCCCTCTTCTGACCTCCAAGGCATTGCACAATATGGGTACACAAACCTACATGCAGATAGTACATTCATACACATACAAGAATAAATTAAAAAAAAAGAAATAATTCCTAACATATTTATCCTAAACGAAAACTTTATTAAAAAATTTTTTAAATTAATTTATTTATTCTTATGTGTATGCATGTACTGTCTGTATGTAGGTTTGTACACCCATGTCATGCAATGCCGTGGAGGTCAGAAGAGGATGTCGGATTCCCCTAGAACTGGAGTTAAAGACGGTTCTCGGCCGCCATGTGGGTGCTGGGGATGGAATCCGGGTCCTCTGCAAGAGCAGTCAGCGCTCTTAACCGCTAGGCCATCTCTCCAGCCCCTATATGAAAACTTTTAACATTAATCGTATCACATATATATTTACTAATTTCCTACTTTGAACTTTTTAGTAGTTAGGAATTATTCCTTAGTCACCAGATTTGATACTTTCTGACTGTGTGGGGTGTGTGTGTGTGTGTGTGTGTGTGTAGATGAAGAATTTTATTAAGGACATAATTATTCCATTTCTCAGCCTTCTGTTCTTACAAGGACCTTATTTAGAAAAACTTTGCTAAATATTCCTACAATGTGTACAAAAATATTGTTTAAAAGAATTTGGAATGATGAGTTTTAGTACACACCCTTAGTATATTTGCTATATACTAAGATTTAGCAAATGCTCTCAATAATGAGGGGACTCAATGGATGGAAATAGAGCTGCTATCCTTAATAGGATTAACTAACTTGAACTTGCCTACCAGGATACAAAAACACAGAGCCACTTGGTTAAGGAAAAGTCCCACAATGGGCTTTCTGCTGCCTCTTATGAGCCAAGGGACTGAGATGATGTGCCAAAGATGAAAAAGGCAAGAGAGGAGGAGAAGGAATCCGTGTAACTTTTTGGCTTCATGTCCAATTCTCCCACCCTTTGCCTCTCTGCCTGGACTCCATCAATTTAACCAGATTGGCTGGCCAATAAGGTCAGGGGTTCTGCTTGTCTTTTCATCCTTAGTGCTAAGATTACATGTACAACTCGCATACAGGTTTCTCAACCCCATTAACATTTAAATTAAAAAAGTGTATGATTGAAGACTATTTTTTTTTTTTTTTGGTCTTTTCGAGACAGGGTCTCCCTGTAGCCCCAGCTGTCCTGAAACTCACTCTGTAGACCAGGCTGGCCTTGAACTCACAAAGATCCGCCTGCCTCTGCCTCCGCCTCCCAAGTGCTAGGATTAAAGGCGTGCGCCACCATGCCCGGCGATTGAAGACTATTTTTAATTTATTTCAGCTAACTTGGTATTTATTTTTTTTATTTTTATTTTTATTTATTTTTGGTGACAGGGTTTCCCTGTAGCCCCAGCTGGCCTGGAACACACTCTATATACCAGGCTGGCCTTGAACTCACAGAGATCCGCCTGCCTCTGCCACCATGCCTGGCTTAAGGGTGGTTCTTAGCCGCCATGTGGATGCTGGGAAGAACCTGGGTCCTCTGCAAGAGCAGTCAGTGCTCTTAACCACTGAGCCATCTCTCCAGCCCCGTGATTGAAGACTTTAACAAAACAAATTTTCAAGGTCTACTCATAATCTTACCACAAAGTTATCACAAAAGATAACTATTCAAATTTAATTATAACTCATTCTTTTGCTGTATCACTTGTACAAGACTTGAATTCTTACATCTTTGCAATCTTCTTTTGTGCAACTAGTTTTGATTCGTGTGTCAAACCACCTAACGGTGCCATCTTCACCACAGGACAGAAAAGTGTAAGGGTCATTGGGTACAGTCATAATCTGAAGATGAAACAAAAGTACAAGAAACATTACTGAATGTTTGAAACGCATTGCTACTAGTTAATAAAATGATAAAACAAAAAGCAACAAAACTATTCAGTTTTATTATCTATATCTTACCCAAAACATGATCTCTAGAGAATACAAAAAGATAATCAGCATTGTGAAATATGATTCATTACTTTAATTTTCCAAAATTCTAAACATTTAAGAACTTTGAAAGCAAGATTCTCTCATAGGTAGTTTGTCCGGACTAATTAAAAATCTAATTTTTATGTGTTCTGTGGGTAAATATGTATTGTACTCTGTGACAAAATTTTCTTTCCTAATGTTTCTTAATTATTAGCATTTCTTTAATTATTAGTGATGTTGAACATTTTAGAGTTTCTTCACAAGCTTGGAAAAAAAGTCCTTAATTTCATCTGGAAAAACAAAAGACCCCGAATAGCCAAAGCAACCCTGAGTGAAATGAGCAATACAGAAGGGATCTCTATACCAGACTTCAAACTATACTACAGGGCTATAGTCATAAAAACAGCTTGGTACTGGCACAAAAACAGATCTGTTGACCAATGGAACAAAACTGAAGATCCAAACTTGAGCATATACAATTTCAGCCACCTCATATTTGACAAGGGGGCCAAGAAAACACAATGGAGGAAAGACAGCATCTTCAGCAAATGGTGGTGGCAAAACTGGATCGCCACTTGTAGAAGAATAAAGTTAAACCCCTACCTCCTCGCCCTGTACAAAAGTCAACAACTGACAAATGGGACCTCATTACATTGAAAAGCTTCTGTATCTGTACATCAAAAGAAACAATCAAGGAAGTGAAGAAAAAACCCACAAACTGGGAGGAAACCTTCACCACAGATACATCTGACAAAACATTGATTTCCAGAGTATATAAACTACTCAAAAAAACAAAAAGAAAGAAAACAAATAATCACTCAAAAGATGGAACAAAAACTGAACAGCGACTTCCACGTGATGGAAGTTCAGTATGGCTGAGAACATCTTAAAAGTGTTCAATCATCATAATAATTAAGGACATGCACTTTAACCCACTTTAGCTCTCCTCTTCCTCCAATATGACTGGTGTAGGATCAGAAGAAAACAAATGATACCAAGCGCTGGAGAGGTTGTGGGCCAGGGGAACATTCTCCATGCTGGTGGGAATGTAAACTTGTCAAGCCACTATGGAAAGCAGTGTGTGGACCCCTTGGAAGACTCAAAATGAGCCTACCACCCTGACCCAGTCATACTACTCCGGGTTATACCCACAAGCTCATCCTTACCGCAGAGAGGTACATGCCACAGCCTATGTTTATTGCAGCTTGTTCACCGAACAGACACAAAAGCTGGAACACCCAGCAAATGCCCTCAACTGACAGTGGATTAGAAAAAATGTGTTTTTGCTAATCTACACAATGGAGTTCTATGTAGCAGTTATAAAAAGGAAACATCATGAACCTTCCAGGTTAATGTGATTGGACACAGAGATATTATGTTAAGTGACCTAACACCGTCACCAGAAAAACAACGATGAATGATATCCCTCATCTGTGGATGCTAGCACTATCAAACCTAGTTGTAAATATTTCTTGTTTGGGAGTGATGCAATATTGAAAACAACCACCACCCACCACCACCACAGCAAAGACTGCATCAAAGAAAACTGAAAAGAACTGAAAGGGTGGACGGGTGATGGATAGGTCGTGGTGGGGTTGGGGGGTTTTGGGAGGGTGAACCAACAGGTGTCTAATTGATTTGTAACAATCTTGTACAAATAGATATTATATCTATATATATATATATATCACAATATTTTTTAAAAAGGAAATAAAAACATTTAAACAAACAAAAAACGTGGACAACCTAATATCTCAAAATCAATTTCACTGGGCATAATGGCATATGCCTTTAATACCAGCACTCAGGAAGCAGAGGCAGGCAGGGTCTCATTATGCAGCCCCAGCTAGTCTGGAATGTCCTATGTAAACCACACTGGCTTCAATCTCATAGAGATTTGCCTGCCTTACCAGTGCTAAGAGTAAATAAAGGTATACACAACCACAGGCACCAATAAAGTGTTTTTATTTTATCTTTATTTTTTATTTATTTTTCTTTGTCTTTTTGAGATAGGGTCTCCTTGTAGCCCCAGCTGTCCAGGTCACTATGTAGACCAGGCTGGCCTTGAGCTTACAGAGCTCTGCCTGCCTCTGGCTCCCAACATGTCCAGCAATAAATTGTTTTAAAACAATTAAAGTAGCTTAGGTATTCCTATGAAAATTGTGGTGGTACACAAGCTTTAGTCCCAGCACTAAGGAGGCAGAAGCAGGCAGATCTCTGTGAGATCAAAGCCAGCGTGGTCTACATAGCGAGTTCCAGACCAGCTGGGGCTACAGGAAGACCTTTTCTCAAAAAGCCTAATTAAATAATAAATAAATAAATAAATAAAGGAGGAAAGAAGGAAGGAAGAAGGAAGGAAGAAGGAAGGAAGGAGGAAGGAAGGAAGGAAGGAAGGAAGGAAGGAAGGAAGGAAGGAAGGAAGGAAGGCTGGTTGGCTTAGCACAAATGGAATACCTATTACAAGGGAGACAAGACTTTGACTCATTTCATGTTTGTTGAAAGATTTGGTCTCCCTCAAAAACTCAGCAGTGTAGAATTATTTATGAAGCCATAAAACAATAAAAAAATATTTGTGCTGGCTGGAGAGATGCCTCAGTGGTTAAGAGAACTGATGCTTTGGCAGAGGATCTGGGTTCAATTCCCAGCGCCAACATGGCAGCTAAGTAAGCAGCTAACAACCATCCCTAATAGTAGTTCCAGGAAAACCCAACACCCTCTTCTGACCTCCATGGGTACTGCACGACATGGGTGCATTTACACACATGCAGGCAATACACTCATACACGTGAAATATAAATAAAATATTAAAAAATATTTGCAACTTGTTGCTAACTTTATTGTTTTACCAAGTAAAAGGTCGGTTTTCAATTTGAATCCACAGAACACATTATTTCCTAAATTATTTACTTTTTTTTTAAATTTTTTTAAATTATTTATTTCTGTATGTGTATGAATGTACTGTCTGCATCCAAGTTTGTGCACCCGTGTCGTGCAACGCCGCGGAGGTCAGAAGAGGGCGTCAGATTCCCCTGGAACTGTAGTTCTCCTGGAATTGGAGTTTCAGACGGTTCTTGGCGCCATGTGGGTGCTGGGGATCGAACCCGGGTCCTCTGAAAGAGCGGTAGGCGCTCTTAACCGCTAGGCCATCTCTCCAGCCCGCTAAATTATTTACTTATACTAACTGTAGTGACTTAACTCCTTCATCTAATTACTTCAGTAGTTTTAAAAAATTACAAATTGGAGACGCCATAACGCGCCAGGCCAGGATCGAAAGGTTATTCCTGGACAAACTGTCAGCCCATGAAAGGAAACAGCCAGAATTGACCAGAGTCCAAGTCAACAGCTCCAGAGAGAGTGGACTGTTTTACCTCTCATCCACCTGTGCCCCTTTTCTAAGCCTAGGGAACAACCTGCGGAAGAGGGGGCGTGGTAGAATGTAAGGGCTGCGATTGGGGTGAATGGTGAAACTACAGCAATGTAGTCTGGACACTCATTTGATCAACTTGATTGAACAAACAACCTGTCACCCCCCACTGGATGGTGGGGCTGTAGGTGTTTGGGCACAACAGCCTGCAGATAGGTTTTGCATGAAGGATGCTTGTACTCATGGATTATCACTTATAGCTAAAAATGAAAAAAAAAAAAATGAGAGAAAGATGCAGGACAGTTATGGCAGAATGCATGATCTGGGATGGGGTGGGGGTGGGGGTGGGGGGGGGAGGGAAAGGGAAATAAGCCTGAACTGAATTGGAAAAAATGTATGAAATGCACAAAGCATCAATAAAAACTAATTTAAAAAAAAAAAATTACAAATTGGGGCATGGTGGTGTGTGGGCCATTCCCGGGCCCAAAAGCCACGTTACCGGTTTTCTTGCTGTGCCCTGTGGCCCTTTTCCTGTGGCCTTGGGCCAACCGGCCACCGCCCTGGACTGCTGCTCCCCACCCTTCTAGGCTCCACAGTGGCCTAAGCAGACTTAGAGTTATGTGAGCCTGTGCACAGCCTGACCTTTACAATGATTGGTTGTAACTTGATGCCCTTTACCCTGATTGGTAGATACTCTCTACAAACCAGCATGGGAAAATAAAGCTTTGAGTCTCACCCTGACAGGGCCCCCAGAGTGGTTCTTGCTCTGCCACACTTACCTGGTGTGGACCAGACTGCCAGCTGGATAAGGCCCACATCTGCCGCCCCGACACAGGGACCCTCGAACCTAGAACCTACCGCAACCTCGGAGTTTCAGGTGAGTAATCCTCTTGATGAGTAATTCGCTGTCACACCCACACCAAGTGACACCCCTCCACATCCCCCACCCCCACACCCCCACACCCCCCGTATCAACTTCCTACGTGCTCTGCTCCAGTCGCAGGGCATTGAGGTTAGTAGAAGTCCGGCCCAGGAACTATGGAAGACCCTGCCAGATCTTGCCCCTTAGATGGACAAAAGGAAAAGGAGCAGATCTAGAGAGGGAGGCCGCCAAGCCTACATGTATGGCCAAGGGCAAAGAAAAACCGCTGGATTCCCCCTAAGAAGCCCCCAACAGAAAATGCTCCCCTTGTGAGCAGCCCCTGACTGAGCAGGAAACCGGAAGTGTCACTATACCCAGCTCAGATTCAACGAAGGGCATACTCCATGACCTTTAATACGCCTACCAATTGGAAGGACATTGCCAGATCCCCTTGCCAGGACCATTTTATTTACATTGGGCCTCCCTCTATAGGGATGATGTGAGCAGCAGGCCCCTGGAAATCACAATAATAATGTTCCCATCTCCAGAGACTGTCTTCTAGGTGACAGACCCATGTATAGCAGTGGGACCACTCAAGCCCAGGGTCTGCTAGAGTTTTTTATTAAGTATGCTTCTGTGCTCTTAGATCATGGGGACCATACAGTTGCTCCTAGGGAACATGGAGCCACCCCCATAACTCAGATGAAACAGAGACCCACCGAGTCCTTTGTTAAGTTTGTGGATTGGGTATCCAATGCGGTCAAGAAACGTACAGCTGACCCCGATGCACAGGATGAGCTCTTTAAATTAGTATTATGGGAGGGGATGACAAAGGAAAGTAAACTTGCCTGCATGGGTTGCAGAATGCTGAAGAAGTAGGTGACTGGTTACTGGCCACACAGGATATAGGGACCTCTACTCATAGAGCACATGTCCAAGCGACCACCCTCGCACAGGCCATGGCGGCCATAGCAATCAGTTCCAGTAAAGGAACTGCTTTAAGTGCCACCGTGAAGGACACTGGGCTAAAGAATGCCCTGAGGTTCCTTTGGGCCCTAAGCCAAAGACACCTAAACCACTACCATCCAAATGCCCACACTGCAGGAAGGGGTTCCACTGGAAAAGGGACTGCAGGTCCAAGTACGATGTGGATGGCAAGCCTTTAAACTAATTGGGGGGGAACCCCCAGCTCTGTTATTCCACGGGGGAGCAAGACCAATGGCTTGCCCACGACTGGCTGCCATAGCAGTACATTAGACCATCCCTTTAGAGGAGGGTATCTGCCCCAAATTGGCAATGTCTTTAAGTGGAAAAAGATTTAAATGTGTACTAGACACAGGGGCTGATAAAACTACTCTGAGAAAGGCTGAAATCCCTCTGTTGTGGCCCCTAGTATCAGGCCCAACACTTGCCAGGGTCAGCGGGTCACAAAAGGCCTGGCAGGGCAGGGAGTGGGTAATTTGGAAAGATCTAGAGGGAAATAGAGGAAATGCAAACCCTTGGTGGCTGAGGACCTATCTGTGAATTTGCTGGGACAGGACATATGGACTCAGATGGAGGTCATCCTTACCACTGATGACAAGGCATTTTATGACTGGGTGGACCTGGAACAGAGGGACTTGAAGGTAACAGAGAAGCACCCCCAGTACTAATGCCCATTGATGCGTACAATACCCCAGTCCTAGAACGGCGTTCAGAAGAGCCCACCTCGGTGGATCAATAGCTGCTTTATGGGGGGAAAAAAAATCCAGGCTATACTTGAGTTAGTGGAGCAGCCGCTTTCCCCCAGTCATCTCAAACCCTCCCGCAGTCCCTGGAATATACCCATTTTTCCTATGAAAAATAAGTCAGGGAAATGGGGCCCATTACAGGATCTAAGAACAGTAAATAGTTCCATAATCATCTGGTGCACCCTGCAATGAGGAGTCCCCTCCATGGCTTATATCCCTGCTCAAAAAGCAACAGCAGGGGCTGGAGAGATGGCCTAGCGGTTAAGAGCGCTGACCGCTCTTACAGAGGACCTGGGTTCGAGCCCCAGCACCCACATGGCGGCAAAGAACCGTCTGAAACTCCAATTCCAGGAGAACTCCAGTTCCAGGGGACAGACACCCTCTTCTGACCTCCGCGGAATTGCACGACATGGGTGCACAAACTTGCATGCAGACAGTAAGTACATTCATACACATACAGAAATAAATAAATGCCGGGCGTGGTGGCGCACGCCTTTAATCCTAGCACTTGGGAGGCAGAGGCACGAGGATCTCTGTGAGTTTGAGGCCAGCCTGGTCTACAGGGTGAGTTCCAGGACAGCCAGAGCTGCAGGGAGACCCTGTCTCAAAAAGACAAAAAAAAAAAAAAAGCAACGGCAACACTTGACCTTAAAGACTGCTTTTTCACAATTCCGTTAGACCCAAGAGACACAAAAAGGTTTGCCTTCTCTGTCCCCAATCTTAATAATAAGCACCCTAGCCCTAGATACGAGTAGAAGTGCTTACCCCAGGGCATGGCAAATAGCCCCACCGCATGTCAGGAGGCCGTCTCCCATGCAATTCATAGGCGTCACGGCGACCTCCTAGGGGACATAGAAATCTACCATTGCCAGCCAGATGTTCTTCCTTTTAGGGAAAAGGACCTTACATGGCTGTTTCAACATCATTTGAGGATGGCCATGGCCCTCCTCAACTTTCCAGGAAAGACAGACAGCCATTACCCTAACACCTGCTGGGCCAGCAGCCTCCACAGGCTGCAATGGTCCCCATCCAGGCTCTTCGCCAGAGATCCTATATCTGAGGGATATAATGTTTTTACTGATGGTGGGTCACAGGGAATTGCTGTGCTCATTTATGCCCCTGCCATGTTGGAACCCACAAAACAGGTTTTCGAGGCAGCTGCCGGCTCCATGCAGCCAGAGGAGGTGCAAGCCATCATTCTTATACTGCAGATGATCCAGAATCCCCTTAACTTGATCAAAGCCAGCCTCTACGCAGCGAACCTGATATCTGGGCTTCTTCACACCCAGGTACAGTTAAGCCTCTAACCCAATTTCCCCCTTAATGCTTCAACTTAGCCATCTCTTGCTCATACATACTCACCGTATATGTATATGTATATGTATATGTATATGTATATGTATATGTATATGTATATGTATATGTATATGTATATGTATACGTATATGTATATGTATATGTATGTAGTTGTTCTCCCTTTTAGGGAGAAGGACTTTACATGGCTGTTCCAACATCATTTGAGGATGTCCATGGCCGGGTCATGGGGCTGGGTGTGATTCAGCACATTCAGAGTGTGTGTGTGTGTGTGTGTGTGTGTGTGTGTGTGTGTATCTCCAGTATGTGCATGGCCATCAGAATATTTCAGGGTTCATCAATAAGGGCAACGCTTATGATTCGGCGTCAGGGAGGCAAGCTCCAAATCTCCACTGCTATTGCTTCCCCACCTCCTTCTGCTGAGGATCTTCATACACTCACACACATCAATCTTAAAGGCCTCCAGGCTTTATATCCCAAGGTCCCCAAAGACAAATTACTAATCATCCTGAAGACCTTCAAGCACTGTCAGTCTCTTATATTGAGCTCTGGCCTCCAACCCACAGGGGTCAATCCCTGGGGTTCAAGTCCAAACTGATGACACTCATTACTCCCCCTTTGGGAGACAGAAGTATGTGTTTGTCACTGTCAATGGTAACTCTAAAGTTCCTCTGGGCCACAGCATACACTGGGGAAATGTCCAAAGACCTTAAAAAACACCTTTTTCCGGTGCTTTGCAGTCATATAGGCAAGCCAGCACAACTCAAAACAGACAATGGCCCTGCTTTTTACCAGCCAGGCCTTTTAATAATTTTGCAAAATCTGGAATATCCATCATGTCACTGGTATCCCATATAATCCACAGGGACAGGGAATCATTGAGAGAACACATCATACACTAAAACAACAGTTACAAAAAAGGACCACTGACTACCCCCCTAGGTACAACTGTCATTGACCCATTTTACACTGAATGTGTTGAATCACGTCACGATCCCTAAACTGGAAACCCCCAGGCCTGCTGTTATATGGCACTGGGGATAAATACAGTACTTGCCACCTGTACTGGTCATGTAGAAAAACCCTCTGTCTGGCATTTGGAGAGGATCAGACCCTCTTCTTACAATGGGAGGGGCTTTGCATGTGTGTTTCCACAGGATCGCTCTGCCCCCTCTGGGTCCCTGCTAGGACAGTGAGACAATTCCATGACCCCAACAGAGGTACTGATACTCCTGATGTACCTATACCTCTGAGTGTGGGTTCTGATATCATGGAGAATGATAGTCCTACATCCTTCTTGTAATAATGACCAATCCCAGGAAGGATGGAATTGGAGGAGCCACCAGGGCTAGGTGACGCCTCTTGCTGCTATTTAGGGCATGTCATCCCCCATGATGTCAAGAAAAAACAGAAGGAAGTTATGGTGGACAAACTGCTCCAAAGAATAACTACAACTGACTGACTCCTACATTCTCTGGTGTTATATACCCAGCCCCATGACCCTCAGACCTTATGGTTAGTATGTGGTCCCCCAGCCCATCTCATGCAATGAGTCTTTTTACTCCCTTGCCGGTAAGTGCCCACCTTGCAAGCACATAGCTATTTTTTCCTTATCCAACCTACACACATGAGCTTACAAGCAAGTGCTGCATGTTGGTGGATGTCACTTAACTATATTGCTGACCCACTAAACCCGTGCCCCTCGCTAGGCCCACAGCAGGCCTTTCATGCCACCTGGAAGGAACCTGTTCATATGACCTCCTAGAGCCCCCTGACCAACACCACCTCTTGACCCCAGGAA
The DNA here is from genome assembly GCA_009823505.1 of Rhizomys pruinosus. Classification (NCBI taxonomy): domain Eukaryota; kingdom Metazoa; phylum Chordata; class Mammalia; order Rodentia; family Spalacidae; genus Rhizomys; species Rhizomys pruinosus. The sequence continues at coordinate 898,127 of VZQC01005131.1, read as the reverse complement.
GCAGCAGCCCCTTTCCCCCAAGTTCCCACCTGCTGGGAAACTAACCCTGCACTTGTTGGTGCCTCATGGTATGGCAGCTGACAAGATTGCTGTACTGGGTGATGGGGCCTCTTGCTCCACTGGATCAGCTTACTACACTGTCCATCACTAGGACCACCTAATGTCACCTTCTGGTCCTGGTATCAACAGCCCACTAGGTCCTACCCTCAAACCACTTGGATGGAGGCCCTAACAACTAACATTTTCTACTTAGCTTGGGGTCCTGATGGTGTAGACTGAAAACCCTTTTCCTTGCCCTAAACACCTCAGTCCTCCCTGTATCTTACAACCTTGAAAATAAGACAGGGGGAATTTTCTTTTTCTTTTTTTAAATTTTTTTATTTATTTTTGTATGTGTATGAATGTACTGTCTGCATGTAGGTTTGTGCACCCGTGTCGTGCAATGCCGCAGCGGTCAAAAGAGGGTCTCGGATTCCCCTGGAACTGGAGTTCTCCTGGAATTGGAGTTACAGACGGTTCTTAGCCACCACGTGGGTGCTGGAGATCGAACCCGGGTCTTCTGCAAGAGCAGTCAGTGCTCTTAACTGCTAGGCTATCTCTCCAGCCCCCAAGACGGGAATTTTCAGTCTTTGTCTTTTTTTTTTTTTTATTTTAAAAATTTTTTTATGTGCATGAATGTATTCCCCCGAAACTGGAGTTAGCATGGTTGTTAGCCACCATTTGGGTGCTGGGAACTGAACTCGAGTCCTCTGCAAGAACAACCCATGCTCCCAACTGCTGACAGGAGAAGATTCACCCCTCAACTCCTCCTGCCATGTGGATAGTCACTCCTTCTTCCATCAAGGAGCCCACACCACCAATTTTTCATCCCATGAGAGCTCTAATTCCAGCAATGCCATACTCACACATACCCCTTTTTCTGGAAGCAGAGGCAGGCAGATTTCTGTGAGATTAAGGATAGCCTGGTCTACAAACTGAGTCCCAGGCCACCACCTGGGACTACAAGGAGACCCTATCTCAAAAAAGAAAAAAAAAAAAAAA
>VZQC01005131.1:719490-896546 GCA_009823505.1 Rhizomys pruinosus | reverse complement strand
CAGCAGCAATGCCCTAACATTACATAGAAACAACCAGCAGCAATGCCCTAACATTACATAGAAACAACCAGCAGCAATGCCCTAATATTACATAGAAACAACCAGCAGCAATGTCCTAACATTACATAGAAACAACCAGCAGCAATGCCTTAACATTACATAGAAACAACCAGCAGCAATGCCCTAACATTACATAGAAACAACCAGCAGCAATGCCCTAACATTACATAGAAACAACCAGCAGCAATGCCCTAACATTATAGATACTTGAAGCAGCAGAGAAAAGGAGCTGCTCACCAAAAAGCAAGCAAACAAAACAAAATTTAAAGGAAGGTGCAAAACTGATGGTTCACAGGATAACTTTGTTGTTTTATTTTTTTGAGACAAGGTCTCCCTATAGTCCCAGCTGACCTGAAACTCAACTATGGAGACCAGGCTGTCTTCAATCTCAGGGTTAAAAGTGTACACCACCATACCCAGCACCACAGAATAATTTTGTTGTTGTTGTTTGGTTTGGTTTTTTTGTTTTGTTTTGTTTTTTTGAGACAGGGTCTCCCTGTAGCCCCAGATGGATCAGGCTGGCCTTGAACTCACAGAGATCTGCCTGCCTCTGCCTCCCAAGTGCTAGGATTAAAGGTGTTCACCACCACACCTGGCTTAATTTTTTATTTTAATTTAAAAATTTTTTTTTTTACCACAGAAAATTATTAAAGCTATAAAATATTTCTAGGAATTTCGAAACTAAATGCATGTGTCAAGACTCTACATACACATGAGGGACAAGGGCCTATCCTAACATCTCCAGCTGACCTGAATTAAGACTCTACATACATACATGTGTGGGACAAGGGCCTATCCTAACATCTCCAGCTGACCTGAAGGTAAGACTCCATATACATGTGTGGGACAATGGCCTATCCTAACACCTCCAGCTGACCTGAAGGTAAGAATCCATATACATGTGTGGGACAAGGGCCTATTGGTAACATCTCCAGCTGACCTGAAGGTAAGACTCCACACACGTGTGGGACAAGTGCCTATCCTAACATCTCCAGCTGACCTGAAGGCTTTGAAGAATCAAAAACTGAAAGAAAGGCCAGCAGAGTGTACTGAAGGAACAGCCAAACATATAGAGGCCTTTGACAAAGTATAGGAGACTTAATAGTTCAAATCAAAATAGGAAATCTGTGTCCAGTAACTAACTAAGTTAATAATATAAGAGACCCAGAAAACAACCAAAGAGAAACAATAACAAAGGAGGAACTAGAATCTGGCATGAACTTTGTTTTGTTTGTTTGTTTGTTTGTATGTTTGTTTCAGATGAGTAAGACTCATCTGAAGCCCCAGATGGTCTGGAACTCAGATACCCACCTGTCTCTGCCTCACTGAGTGATGACATTGAAGACATGTACTGCCAGGCATGGTGGCGCACGCCTTTAATCCTAGCACTTGGGAGACAGGCAGGCAGATCTCTGTGAGTTCAAGGCCCATCTGGTCTACATAGTGAGTTCCAGGCCAGCTGGAGCTACAGGAGACCCTGTCTCAAAAAAAGACCCCCCCCCCCGAAAAAGACATGCACCATCACACCTGGCTGGCATGAACCTTTTAAATAACATAATGTGTGAACTCCTTGCCTGTGCAGGCATTGCACACAGGTAGTACACTTACATAGGAGCAGGCAAAACACACATACACATAAAAATAAATAAAAATTTTTAAGCTTTTTTGTAGTAGTTTCATGGAAATTTTCTTTCAAGATGATGTAATGTAAAATACCATTAAAATAAAGACAGTAACCAAATGATGGCAAAGATGGAAGAGCAGCAGGAATGGCTGGGGCTATCAGTGGTGTTATAAATTATTACCACCACTTTTGAAAACAATCTAGTATTATCATTAATAAAATATATATTTTATACACAAGCAACTTTACCTAGATTAAACTCCCTAGAAAATGTGTATATCTTTTTATATAAAGCAATGTTCTCCATAGTGGAAAATGAAAACTCAAAATTCCATCAACAGTGGATCAGATAAATCAAATGTGTACATCCACACAATGGAATCCTAAACAGCCAATTATATTTACATATAACACGGGTGGATTTAACAAACCTAAGGTTTTTTTCTCAGCAAAAGAAACCAGACACAAAAGACATTGGTGGTGGCGGGAGAAAATAAAACAGAAGCGAGGCTAGGGAGGAGTGTCAGCAATCGGGCAAGGTGTGCTTGACATACCGACAACCCAGCACACATGCCCACACGCACCCCAGTTAAAGTAAGCTACACCTGTATTCCACTTATATAAGGTTCAAAGGAAAAACAACAAAGGTGTTTCAAAAATGAAAAAATCTAGACGTTGAAAACTCAAAGTGAGGAACTTCTGGAATACTGAATATGTGACATTTCTAGGTAGGTGTTAAATGAACAGATGTGTCATTATCTACTACTAAGCGATAAACTTAGAATGTATGAATCTTTCTGATGTGTGTTTACAACCATAAAATGTTTTATGACAATTATTATATTGTGTGTGTGTGGACGTGTGCAGGTCAGAGGACAACTTACAGCACTAAGTTATCCTCTTAAACCAAGTGGGTTCCTGGCTGTCATGACAGCAAGCACCTTTACCTACTGAGCCATCACACCAGCCCTCATAAATTGTTTAAAGTAGACAAAATTTCTCTATGTTCATGCATAAAAAAATAAATAAAAAGTAAAGTAGACAGAATAACTATATCCCATCAGAATTCCAGAACAACAACAAAAGGTCAGACTGGTGAAGAACACTAACTCTAAACTGCAAATTCCTACATTTTTCTTAAGGTGTCAACTTATCAAGGTAAAGGGACACACCCAGGCACAGGCACAGTCTGCCAGAGTCTCTAGAAAATAATGTACTATTAAAAATCACTATCAGAGCTAGGTGTGGTGGCGCACACCTTTAATCTCTGCACTTGAGAGGCAAAGGTAGGCGGATCCCCCAGTATTCAAGGCCAGCCTGGTCTACATAGCTGAGGCTGCAGGGAGACCCTGACTCAAAAACACCAAACAAACAAACCACAAAAAACGCACTATTAGAAAAGTAACAGACACTCTAAACAGCTGAGGGGAAGGCTACATCCAAAGGAGCAGCAGAATTAGCAGGAGGAGATGCTAAGAAAAGCTCCTTGGCAGTAGAAGTGACATGCTATTTCTAAAAGACTGCTGTTGCATCAGTAGCAACCTCTGTGAACCACACTGCCCCCAAACAGCACAAGTATCACAGGACCATAGGCTGAAACCTGGCCAACAAAATTCTGCTAGACTGGAGAAAAGAAATGCAATTAGGTTCCCCCACCTAACCCCCCCAGTATGAGCTGAAAACGTGGTAGAATTCAAAGTCTACAAGGGAAAGTTCATATAGACTATGAGCAGTGTGCGGGACATTGGGAAGAACTGCACAGGGGCAGGGCCCACGTTTAAAACCAGAACCCTGGGGCTGGAGAGATGGCCTAGCAGTTAAGAGCACCGACTGCTCTTGCAGAGGAGCCGGGTTCAATCCCCAGCACCCACATGGCGGCTGAGACCCGTCTGTTAACTCCAATTCCAGGAGAACTCCAGTTCCAGGGGAATTGGAGACCCTCTTCTGACCTTCATGGCATTGCACGACATGGGTGCACAAAGCTACATGCAGTACATTCATACACGTACAAAAATAAATAAAATTAAAAAAAAAAAAAACAGAACCCTAAAGGAACTTGCAGAAGTGTGACTAGAATACAATACTGTGTCTGTGAAGTACCAAGTGGAGTGGACCAGCATCTGCCAACCAGTCCTCCAAAGGAGACCAGAAGTGAAATGGGATTTCTTTTTTGTGGTCTTTTTGAGACAGGGTCTCCCTGTAGCCCCAGCTGTCTTGGAACTCACTCTGTAGACCAGGCTGGCCTTGAACTCACAAAGATCCGCCTGCCTCTGCCTCCCAAGTGCTAGGATTAAAGGTGTGCACCACCACGCCAGGTGTGAAATGGGATTTCTACAGCAGAACAATTCTCAGGGTTGAGAAGGCTTCTAGGAGCCACGGAAGGAAAACTGAGATCCACTCTATCAATCAGGCTAGTCAAGTTTCAATATCCCACACTCTCACCCAGCTTTCTTTTTACCCCAAATCTACTCCCCTTTTAATTAAGGCTCAGTGCCACAGTGTCACTCTGGCAGGCCAACCTGCTCTCCTGCTCTGTTCCTGCCTTAGATTGCCTGTATTTCCCCTACCCTTTACTCATGATTCTTTTCATTTTCCTCTCTCAAATAACACTCGCTGACCTAGTTTGCAAGGTCTCCATGGCTCAGCCTCCTGTGAGGTGGCTCAGCCTCTTATGAGAGACAGGACTGTTCCACATCACCTGATAGCATCTTTACCTGTTTTCGTTTCATTCTACCTGATTAGCCCAAACTCTACCATCACTCTGCTTTTTGCCCCTACATTTCCCCCATCTGAGTTCCCTTTCTCTATCAACCCAATGCTCATTACAAGTATCACTCTGCTTCTCTCTTTCCTTTCTTTTCCACTCATAGCCATATAATTAATATACTAGGAGGATACACAGCACTTATCATCATTGTTCCTTCACTTCCTAAAATGCACCTAAACTGGGTGTGGTAGTACACACCTTTAATTCCAGCACTTGGGAGGCAGAGGTAGGTGGATCTCTGTGATTTCAAGGCCAGCCTGGTCTACAGAGTAAGTTCCAGGACAGCTGGGGCTACAGGGAGACCCTGTCTTAAAAAAATTAAATAAATAAATAAATAAATAAATAAATAAATAAATAAATAAAATAAATAATGCACCTAAAACAGCACTTAAGGGTGTTTTGTAGTTGATTATTACTCTATTTTCATAGAGCGTCTACCCTTGCATGATGACATTCGCTGCACATAGCAGTCTACTCTCTTGGATGTACTGGAGATAGTCTGGTGCTCTAAAAGTCAATCTAGCTGGGCGTGGTGGTGCACGCCTTTAATCCCAGCACTCGGGTGGCAGAGGCAGGCAGATCTCTGTGAGTTCAAGGCAAGTCTACAGATTGAGCTCCAGGACAACTGGGACTAAAGGGAGACCCTGTCTCCAAAAGACCAAAAAAAAAAAAAAAAAGAAAAGTCAATCTAACAGGAAAACAACAAACCCTACCACAACCTAGTCTCTCCTATTGAAAGAAGAAAGGCAACTTTAAAAAACAAACAAAAAAAAATTCAAGGATGAAGAGATAGCTCAGAACTTAAGAGTACTTACTGCTCTTGGCCGAGTGTGGTGGCACATGCCTTTAATCCTAGCACTTGGGAGGCACAGGCAGGCAGATCTTTGTGAGTTCAAGTCCAGCCTGGTCTACAGAGTAGCTGGGGCTACAGGGAGACCCTGTCTCAAAAAGACCCCCCCCCCAAAAGAAGAGTACTTACTGCTCTTTTTGCAGAGAACCTGTGCTCAGTTCCCAGCACCCACGTCAGATGGCTCACAAATGCTGTAACTCCCACTCCAGGGGACCCAGCAGCTCCCGCCTCCGTGTACACCCACCACACATGTGCTCTCTTTCTGTCTCGTCTCTCTGTCTCTTGCTCTCTCACACACATACAAAATTAAAATACATCTTTAAAAATTCATCTAACAATTTAACTCCAGATGTGTAAAACTCAATGCTAAAATACAAGTAACAGAAAAAAACAAGATAACATGTTCCCTCTAAAAATTATGAATCTTGGCCCAGGTGTGGTGGGACATGCCCTTTAATCCTAGTTCTTGGGAGCCAGAGGCAGATGGATCTCTGTGAGATGGAGGCCCAGCGGGTCTATATACCATGTTCTAGGCCAGTGGAACTATAGGGAGTCCCTGTCTCAAAAACCAACAAAACTTTCCAGTCCCATAATAATGATCAAAAACATACTGACTTAAACAAGAGTCCAGACAAAGATTCAAAATAATTATTATAAATATGTTCAAAGTAGTCAAAGAGGACAAACTCCTAAATGAACTCCAATAGCCCAGATGAAATAAGGGAAACAATACAGGAAAGTCTCATCGATAGAATGGATCATGAGCAGGGCAGAGTATCAGGGCTTGAAGACTAGGTACAGGAAGTGAACAGTCAACTAAGGACAATAAACTAATAAAGACATAAAAACTTTCTACACCAAGGCACAGAAAATATGTTCAATAAAATTATAGAAGAAATTCTACAAAATGGAGGCACAGAAAATATCAAATAGACAGAACCAGAAAAATAAACTCCCCATGTCACAGTGTAATTAAAACCACCTAATATACAGAGCCGACTGAGGACCGGGGTTGGAGCCCCAGCACCCACATGGTGGCTGAGAACCGTCTGAAACTCCAATTCCAGGAGAACTCCAGTTCCAGGGGAATCCGACGCCCTTTTCTGACCTCCGAGGCATTCCATGACATGGGTGCACAGACCTACGTGCAGACAGTACATTCATGCACATAAATAAATAAATAAAATAAAATAAAATAAAATAAGAATTAAAAAAAAAGAAAGAAAAAGAAAACTTTCCATGATAAAAATTGGCTAAAGGAATTCATGAACACTGTCAGCTCTATAGAAGATTCTGGAGGGGCTGGAGAGATGGCTCAGTGGTTAAAAGCACAGACTACTCTTGCATAGGACCTGGGTTCGATTCCCAGTACCCACATGGCGGCTAAGAACTGTCTTTAAGCTGGGCGTCACACGCCTTTAATCCTAGCACTCAGGAGACAGAGGCAGGTGGATCTCTGTGAGTTCAAGGCCAGCCTGGTGTATAGAGTGAGTTCCAGGCCAGCTGGGGCTATAGGGAGACCCTGTCTCAAAAAAAGAAAGATTGACTTCTCAGGACTGAAGAAACAGATAAAACAGTCAGGTGGCTACAGGAAAGAACAAACCACACTACAACAGTAATTAAACAGAGGATTAAGAAAACAAACACTACACAATCAACAAAATAACAGAAATTAATACACACCTTCAAAATAATTTTAAATATTAATCTCAGTTCCCTAATTAAAAGTCAGACTACCAAAGTTGTATTAAAAAGAAGATCCATATATTTGTTGCCTTTAAAAAGCACACCTCATCATGAAAGACAGACCTTCTCTTAGAGTGAAAGGATAGAAAACAGTATTCCAGAGAAATGAACCTAGGAACAATTGGGTATTGCTCTTCTAATATCCAACAAAACAGACTTGAAACCAAAACTAGTCAGAAGTAATAAAGAAGGTCACTTTAACTAAGAGAAAAAAAAAATCACAAGAGGAATTACAATTCTCAACTTCATAAAACAAATCCTATGCATATAAAGCTACAGGTTAACTCCACACAGTGACAGAGGGGACATCAATATCCTACTCTCATCACTAGACAGGCCACCTCCACAAGAAAGTAAACAGAGAAACATCAGAGTTAAGCGATATCATAGCTCAAATGGACCTAACAGACATGGTCCTGCATGTAGGCAACGAGATATATGATATGATCTCCCCATAGTCCTAACTGGCCTGGAACTTACTATGTAGACCAGGCTGGCCTTGAACTCACAGAGATACACCTGACTCTGCCTCCTGAGTTCCTGAGTGCTAGGATGAAAGGTGTGTGCCATGATGCCTGGCTTTTTTCTTTTTTTTTGCAACACTAATTTAACTCACTGATTTTCTCTCTCACACACACACACCTATGGACAGAGGTAGGAGGATGAGGAACAGGAGTTCATGGTCATCCTCAGTTACACAGTAAGTTCCCGACCAGCCTATGTGAAAATTGGGTACGTACAATGGTCTGGCTAGCTATGATATGAATGGACCTGTCAGAGCTTTCATATGTTGAAACAATCTCCACTATGACAACATATCTGTCATACATACTATATATACAGGGCCTTTGGGAGCTAGAATTAGAATCAAAGTCATTAGAGTACAGCCTCCATGACTGAATCCTGGTGGCTTTATAAGAGGAAAGAGATGACTAGAACACGAAAGAAGGAGCTCTTTATAAGAGGAAAGAGATGACTAGAACATGCACGAAGGAGCTCGTTATAAGAGGAAAGAGATGATAGAACACGAAAGAAGGAGCTCTTTATAAGAGGAAAGAGATGACTAGAACATGCACGAAGGAGCTCGTTATAAGAGGAAAGAGATGACGAACATGCATGAAGGAGCTCTTTATAAGATGAAAGAGATAAAAGGGGGAGCTGGAGAGATGGCCTAGCAGTTAGGAGCGTCGGGTTCGATCCCCAGCACCCACATGGAGGCCAAGAACCGTCTGAAACTCCAATTCCAGGAGAACTCCAGTTCCAGGGGAATCAGACGCCCTCTTCTGGCCTCCACAGCATTGCACAACACGGGTGCACAAACTTGCATGCAGACAGTACATTTATACACATACAAGAAAAAAAAAAAAAAGATGAAAGAGATGACTAGAACGTGCACAAAGGAGTTCTTTATTTCTTGCCATGTGATTCCTGTAACCTCTTCAGAACTTTGCCAAAGATGAGACATACCCAGACATGGCCTCTTAACTTTGCATGTACAAAACCATGAGAAAAATAAATGCCTTTTCTCTAATAATTTACTCAGTCTGTAGTATTGTGTTCCCCCAAGAAAAAAACAAGCCTAAGAATGCCAGAAATGAGTTTATGTAAAGCAGTGTTTAGAACATAAAACATATTACACAGCCACATAAACATAATAACAGAAGTGTCTTTAAAGGACTAGCATATGCCACCATAAAACCCATTATTACCTTTGCATGCTATGCTAATTTTTTTTTTTTTTTTTTTTGGTCTTTTCAAGACAGGATCTCCCTTTAGTCCCAGCTGTCCTGGAGCTCACTATGCAGACCAGACTGGCCTTGAACTCACAGGAATCTGCCCGCCCCTGCCTCCCGAGTGCTGGGATTAAAGGAGTGCACCACCACGCCTGGCTGCTAAAAATTTTTAAGAGCCAGTCATGGTGGCATATACCTTTAATCCCAGCATTGGGGCAGCAGAGGCAGGCAGACCTCTGTAAATTCAAGGCTAGCCTGGTCTACATATTGAGTTCCAGGCCAGTGGGGGCTACAGGAAGACCCTGTTTCAAAACAAACAAACAAACAAACAAAATTTCTTTTTAAATAAATAAATGGCAAAAAAAGAGGTCAGTATCTACTATAAGATTCCACAAATGCTCTGGTAAAATATAGTCTACGAATAATAATAATAAAGCCCAAGATGTATATACATATGGATATGCATACATAGGTACACTTATACAAATGCATATATTTACATAAAGAATCATAATACTGTACCTCATAAGTAGTTCCATAATGGCACGTAAATTGGCATTGTCTATTGGTTTCTGCATCTTGCTCGATATTGGTATAAAATATCACTCCATCTCCAGAGCAGGATACAATCTGCTTATCATTTGTACATGGCAAGAACTTTGCACTAAATATGTTTGCTCGATGCCCTGAACGAATTGTTGTCAAAACCTAAAATATACAGGAAAACTAGTTTATAGCAATTTATTGTTTTCTAGGAACATTCATATTTAATATAGTTATAACCAATATTAAATTCTCATTAACATTCTGAACAAAAGATCATTTTACTCCAAACTATTTTAATAGCAAACATGAAAATCTCACATATTTTCTTTTTTGTTCAGATCTGAGAAAAGTATCACCAACTGAAGTAATGGCATGAAAAGCAAATATACATGTTTCCATCTTTTAATGTACTTCTCTCAAAAAAATTTTTTAATATTTTATTTTTACTTTATGTGTTTGAGTGAATTGCTTCCATGTACATAATTGTACCCGTGTTGTGCAGTGCCCTCAGAGGTCAGAAGAAGACATTAGATCGCTTCAAACTGGATTTACAAATAATTGTTAGCTGCCATGTGGGTGCTGGAAACCAATAAAAATCTTAGTAAATAAGAAATAACCATTTGGAATGGCTTTTGAAACCAAGTATATACTAGATAATTACATTACTTCCTTCAAGGTAAGAAACAAACTGAATTTACATGACTCATAAAATTAAATTACTAAAATGGGAAGATGTGCTATAAAGTTCCAACAGCCAATTCCCTAATTGTACCAAAAAGATTATAATTACTGTGAAAGAAATAAAGGTTAAGGGGCCAGAGAGATGGCTCAGCAGTTAAAAGCACTGGCTGCTTTTGCAGAAGACCCTGGTTCAGTTCCCAGTTCCCACGTGGTAGCTAACAACCATCCAAATCTCTAGTTCCAGGGGATCTGGCAGCCTCTTCTGGCCTCTAAGGGCACTGCATGACACAGGTGCACTATCATATATGCAGGTATAATATTCATTAAAATAAAATTAATAAAATTTTAAAAACAAAACAAAATTAAAATTAAAGACTAGGCTTGGTTGTATACATCTTTAATCCCAGCACTCAGGAGGCAGAGGCAGGTAGATCTGTGAGTTTGAAACTAGCTTGATCTACATTGAGTTCCAGGCCAGCCAAGGCTACATACATAGTGGACCCTGTCTCAAAAACACAACACAACAAAACAAAAAATTTTTTAAACTGAGAGAATATACTAATCGGCAATATTTGGCTCATGCTCAATTTTTGAGTCATTAACATTTTAAGAGTTTCAAATACCTATATCACAACAAATTTGGATTACTCTGAAAAAAATGAAATCGGATTGGGAAGGAAGTCTTATAACTAATGGTGGCTGATTATATCTATTACAGCTATAATTTTCAGGATCTTCCTTAAATTTTAGAGGACAAGGCCTTATCATTCATTACTCCAATTCTTCCCTTCATAGAGTAGTCTCAGTGTCCACTGCTGCCCAGACTAACCTCAAACTTACAATGTAGTGAAAGAAGACCTTGTATTTCAGATCTTCCTGCCTCTATCTCCTCAGGGTTGAAATTACAGGCCTATACCACCACACCTAGTTTATACAGTACTCTACCAACTGAGCCTGATCCCCAGCCCAATTTTTTTGTTTCTCTGCTAAAATTACTGTGTGGTTTTTCTTACTAGTTTCTAATTGATACAACGGCCTAATAAACGCTTGCTACTGAAAAAATGTTTTTGTTAAAAAAAAATGTTTTTATAAATAATTCTTCTCAAAGGTTTATTGAAAGGGTAGATGCAGGATGCTCTGGGCATGGTGGCACACGCCTTTGATCCCAGCACTTGGGAGGCAGAGGCATATGGCTCTCTCCAAGTTCAAGGCCAGCTTGGTCTACATAGAGAGTTCCAGGCCAGCTGGGGGCTAAACAAAGACTCTGTCTCAAAGACCAAAAAAAGAAAGAAAGAAAGATGCAGGAAACTTAAGAAAATCAAGATTTAAGGAAACCCAGGCTCAGAAAGACAGGTATCAGATATGGTATGTTGTCTCTCACATGCAGATCCTAGCTTCTAATTTTATTTAATTTATTTATTTATTTATTTATTTATTTATTTATTTATTTATTTTATTTATTTTTGAGACATGGTTTCCCTGTAGCTCCAGCTGGCCTGGAACTCACTATGTACACCAGGATGGCCTTGAACTCAGTGATCCACCTGCCTCTGCCTCCCAAGTGCTGGGATTAAAGGTGTGCACCACCACACCCAGCTAGCTTCTAATTTTTAAAAAATATTTTTATTTCATGTATATGAGCGTACTGCTTGCATGTATGTAAGTGCACTCATGTCATGCAATATCCACAGAGGTCAGAAGACAGAGTCAGATTCCTCTGGAACTGGAATTACAGACGTTTGTTGGCCACTATGTGGTGCTGGGAACTGAAAGCAGGTCCTCTGCAAGAGCAGCCAATACTCTTTTTTTTGGGGGGGGGAGTATCTTTTTGAGAGGGTCCCCCTTCAATTCTAGCTGGCCTGGAGTTCGCTATGTAGACTAGGCTGGCCTTCAACTTTGAGATCTGCCTGCCTCTGCCTCCCCAGTGCTAGGATTAAAGGTGTGTGCCACCCTACCCAGTGCAGCCTTAAGGGCTGAGCCATCTCTCTAGCATCCTTCTTCAAAAAAATATTTTTTTATTATCTAGTTTCTAATTTTTATATGTGTCTTTATGTGAGAACAGAAGTGGCCAAGAAACTAGACAGGTACCCATGAGAGGGAAAAGAAGTTTTTTAAGGAAAGGAAGAGGAAAGACTAGCAGAACACATGTGCTATGAAAGGGGAATATTAGAGACAGAAGGGCAAAAACAGCAAGGAGATGAGGAAGAGGAATAGTGGGTAGGGATATCAACCCAAGGGAATTATGTATGAAAATGGAATAAGAAAACCTGTTGCTTTGTGTGCTAATTAAAAAATAAAATGAGTTGGGAGATGGATCAGTGGTTAAAAGCACTGACTACTCTTGCAAAGGACCCAGGTTTGGTTCTTAGCACCCACATGGTGGCTAACAACTATCCAAAACTCCAATTCCAAGGTATCTAACACCTTCTCTGGTTTCCACAGACATTGCAATACACAGTGCATTTATATATATGCAGCCAAAATACTCATACACATAAAGATAAAAATAAATGAATAATGTGCAGGCATGCCCTGGTAAAGTCCACTTCAAATGAAACACTGAGTCCCCACGTGCAAAAACAAATAAACAAACAATAAATAATAATTAGAAAAAGAAAATCAGCAGAGAAAAATGTATCAAGTATTTTGGCAGGTAGCCAGGAAATATACATGCAGTCAGCTCTTTCTATCAGGTTTCTGAATTTGCAAATTCAATCAACCATAGATAAATATTCCAAAAATGAATTAGGCTGCACTAATAATAGACTGATCATGGGGCTGGAGAGATGGCTCAGTGGTTAACAGCACCAACTGCTCTTGCAGAGGACCAGGATTCCATTCGTCAGCACCTGTGTGGCACTAAGAACCATCTTTAAGCTGGGCGTGGTGGCGCACGCCTTTAATCCTTGCACTTGGGAGGCAGTGGCAGGCAGATCTCTATGAGTTCAAGGGCAGCCTGGTCTACAGAGTGAGTTCCAGGACAGCTGGGGCAACAGGGAGACCCTGTCTCAAAAAGACAAAAAATAAATAATTAATAATAATATATTGACCTTTTGTTGGTCATAACTGTATAAACAATACAGTGTAACTATTTTCACAACATTTACATGGTCTTAAATATTAAAAGTAATCTCTTGAGGTAACAAAGCATACATACTATCATATGCACAGGTAATATAAAATGCCATGCCATTTTATGGCAGCATTGTGGATTATGTTCATAGGGGTCCTAGTTCCAACCCCCCATGGAGCTGAGGGATAAATACATTCCTGTTCTTTTTAAAATAAAATACAGTGCTGGGAACCAAACCCAGGGCCTCATGCATGCTACAAAGGTGTCTATCACTGAGCCACATCTCCAGCCTTTGTATATGTTTATATTTGGGCAGAACTTCAAATGATATTGAATGTTAAAGACCTCACAAATTATTGGGGAGCAGTGGCACATGCCTTTTAGTCCCAGCACTTGGGAGGTAGAGGCAGGCGGGTCTCTGTGAGTTCAAGGCCAGCCTGGTCCACATAGCAAGTTCTGGGCCAGCTGGGGCTAAAAGGAGACCCTGTCTCAAAAAGACTAAAAAGACCAAAAAAAGAAAAACAACCAGCTCTCACAAATTCTAAAGTAACTATTTAACACATAAATCAACTATAAGAGATGTCACTCTCCAGAGAAAGTAAACTGTTTTGCTTCTCACCCGCTTGTGCCCTTTCCCAAAGCCTAGGGAACAATCTGCAGAAGACGGGGAGTGACAGAATGTAAGGGCTGCAGAGACTGGGGTGAACTATGAAATTACAGTAATACATGCTTATATATGCAAGCCTCTCCAGCTGGTCAATGGGGACCTTGGGCTGTACAAGTTTGGACATAGCTGCTTGCAAATTGGTTTTACATAAAGGTTGCATGTGTTCATTACTTATGGTTGACAGTTTACCTCATGGTTGGTTTTTTGGGCACGAATTGGTTTTAGTGTAAAAGATAAAATCTTAGGTATAGCCTGCCTCCACCTAGCACTCAAGATAGGTTTAAGCAATCATGTATTCAAGACCAGGTTCCTTTATGGTGCCAACTTCTCCCATGGGCTCATCTGCCTCTCAAAAAATAAAAGGGGGAGATGTAGGAAGATCCAGTTTGAACTGGGGGCTAGTTCTCAGCTAGCACCCCTCAGGGCACCTCGTGGTTGGGAGTAAGGGGATTTCTCTGACCCCAGCCCAAGGAGGAGCAGACAACGTGGCCCAAGTGTATAGTGCTGGGTGGGGCAGCAGTGTGCAGTGGCTCAGAATTGGGGGCCTGTGATTGGCTCTGGGAACTGACGTCATTTGGCTTATAAAAGCAGGCTGTAGCCAGCAATAAACCGAATTCTCCATTACCATCAAAAAAAAAAAAAGGTGAGAGAGATGTCACACATATTTTTAATAAAATCAATCAACTGTTTATAATTTTATTAAACACTCAAGTTTTCCATAAGCATTCTTGTATCCTTTTAATATATTGTACCTACAATAGAGACTGTTAGTTGAGGCAGTAATTAAATCTCCAAAGGAGTTAATTACATTGTAATCATCTGGTTACCCAATATATAGACACAAAAGTTTAAAATGCAACTACATTTTTTTAAAGACCAAATTTCAAACTATTAAGAAAACAAGACAGGGGCTGAAGAGGCAGGTCAGCAGTTAAGAGCACTTGGGCTTCTATGTGGTGGTTAACAATCATCCTTAACTCTAGTTCCAGGGAAATGCAACCCCCTCTTCTCACCCCCACAGGCATCACACACATGTGGTGCACTTAAATACATGCAAACCAAACACTTATACACATAAAATAAATCAAAAAGTAATGTTGACAGAACTCTACAAAATCAGTAACTGCCGGGCATTGTGGCACAAGCCTTTAATCCCAGGACTCGGGAGGCAGAGGCAGGCAGGCAGATCTCTGTGAGTTCAAGGCCAGCCTGGTCTACAAAGTGAGTTCCAGCGGGGGTACAGGAGACCCTGTCTCAAAAACTCCAAAATAAAAAAAAAAAATCAGTAACCATTTTTTAGAAAGAATGAAATGATTACTAGACATGGCAACATGACTCACACTACTCTGAACACTAAAAAAGCAAACTTTAAAATGTTAAGATACTTAGCTCACAGGTAAAAGTAATTTTCTCAGCTACCTCATACTTGTTCACTATACATGCTTTTCCTATAAACTATAGAAAACAAAGGCACTCCATGAAGAATTTGCTTTGTATATATGAAAACACTCTCTTGGTTGGCTGCCTCATCTTCAAGAACTAGAGATTAAAAACTCCAATTGAACAAGACAAAGTTCTGAGAAACATGACAGAAAAACCTTACCCCTCTTAAAGAATTTTTATCCAAGCAAAGTAAACTTCTAGCTTTGTGTCTTCAATATCATGTCCAATTCCATCTTAAACTCTAATACCATAGCATGTATCACAGATAACATTTTATTTACTTAATTTTTTTTTTAATGAGTATGAGTGTACTGTCTGCATGTAGTTTGGTGCACCCGTGTCCTGCAATGCTGCAGAGGTCAGAAGAGGGTGTCAGATACCCCTGGAATTGGAGTTAAAAGACGGTTCTCAGCCACAATGTGGGTGCTGGGAATCGAACCCAGGTCCTCTGCAAGAGCAGTCAGTGCTCTTAACTGTTGAGCCATCTCTCCAGCCTCAAGATAAAATGTTTACGTACTGTGCTGGATAGCTTTGGTTCCCAACTTGACACCCCTGGGTAGAGGGATCTCAAATGAGGAATCTCCTCTGTTGCACTGACCTGTGGCCATTATCTGTGGGGCATTTTTTTTGTTGTTGAGTGATGTAGGAGGGCCCAGCCCACTATGGGCGGTGCCACCCCTGGGCAGGTGGGCCTGTACTATATAAGAAAGCTGGGCGTGGTGGCACACACCTTTAACCCTAGAACTTGGAAGGCAGAGGCAGGCAGATCTCTGTGAGTTCAAGCCCAACCTGGTTTACATAGTGAGCTCCAGGCCAGCTGGGACTAAAGGGAGACCCTGTCTCAAAAAAAAAAAAAAAAGGAAAGCAAACAGGCTGAGCACTAGACAGGAGAGCAAGCCAGTACCCAGGTTCCTGCCCTGACTTCCCTCGATGATGAACTGTAACCCAGGAAACGGAAGATAAAATAGACCATTTCCCCTTTAAGTCATTTTCATTGTTTCTTTTTTTTTAATTTAACAACTTTTATTGAATATGTTTCCAAATCAAATAATAACATTAAAACGATATACACATAGTTGTCATTTAAGCTAATTAAGATTTCTAAAGTTTCTTTAAACATTAAATTTCAAATAACAGACTACTGTTCCTTAAAGAATTATAGAGGTGAGTTCTGAAGTCTCTGGTCACAAAATTTTCATCAATCTCACTCAGTTACTATGTAATTTTGTTACCATTTTCTTATCAGAGCAATAAAGGTAACTAAGACATACATTTGGTACTTACAATGAACTGGGTCTTTAAAAAAAATTCTTATGGACAAGACCAAAATTAATTGGACAGAGTATTAATTAGACACACAATCTGCTCATAAATCATATTTTGAGTAATTTTACCAAGCATAATGCCTAGAGGAGACTTGTAGTTTTCTTAATTTTTGAGAGGTCTTACTATACAGCTAAGGCTGGCCTCTAACTTTATAGTATTCCTCCCCTAAAGGCTTCCTTAGTGCTAGGATTACAGGTGTTATAAAAGATGGAGTAACACTTTCTCTATAGAAAATACAAGAATATAGGGCTGGGGAGACAGCTCAGTGGTTAAAGTGCTGGCCATGCAAACCTGAAGACCAGAGTCCAGATTCCCAGAGCATACATGAATGCCAAGTAGGCATGGGAGCCCACCTGTAACTCCAGCCTAAGAAGGCAGACAAGGACTTCTCAAAGCAAACTGGCTAGCAAGACAGTCATAGCCTTAAGCTTGGGTTGGAATAACAGGCCCTGCCTTAACGAGGAAGACAGGAGAGCATCATTCCCTGCCTCCACATGTATATACACAGAGTCATGCACGTCCACACACACAAGCACCCAGATGCAAGTGTAAACATGTATACACATATATATACATTCATACACACACATGAAAATATTAAGAGGGAAAAGAAAAATATAACAGGATAGCTTAAAGGTTCACAATATTTTAGGAGTTGAAAGAAACTGGTAGTATGGTAGTATTTTCCTTCACATAATAGCCTAACAATTACATGATTAACTTTTACTTTTTTTTGGGGGGGGGGCTTGAGACCGGGTCTCCCTTAGTCCCAGCTGGCCTAGAGCTTGCTACGTAGAGCAGGTTGGCCTTGAACTCACAGAGATCCGCCTGCCTCTGCCTTCCGAATGCTGGAATTAAAGGTGTGCAAACTTTTACTTTTAAAAAAATGTTTTTATTTAAGCTGGGCATAGTGGCATGTGCCTTTAGTCCCAGCACTCACACTCGGGGACAAAAGCGGGCATATTTCTGTGAGTTCAAGGCCAGCCTGGTCTAGACAGGGAGTTCCAGGCCAGCTGGGAACATAGGGAGACCTTCTCTCAAAAGAAAAGACAAAAACCAAACAACAACAAAAAAACACCTTATTTTTAGTTTGTGTGTATGAGTGTATTGCCTGTGCGTGAGCACGCGCACACACGCACGTGTGTGTGTGTGTGTATGTGTGTGTGTGTGTGTGTGTGTGTGTGTACACATCTGTGTGTCATGCAATGCCTTCAGATATATCAGAAGAGGGCACTGGATCCCCTGGAACTGGAGTTATGGATGGTTGTTATCTGCCATGTGGGTGCTGGGAATTGAACGTGGGTCCTTTGCAAGACCATCAATGCTCTTAACCACTGAGCCATCTCTCCAGTCCCAACTTTTACTTTTTGAAGTTTTATCCCTGGTCTTCTTTTTCTCAAAATAATGATTTTGAGATCATGTTATTTGCTTATTATCCATTTGGATAAAATTAATGACATTTAAAATGTGTAGAAATCAGGGGCTACAGAGATGGCTCAGCAGTTAAGAGCACTGACCACTCTTGCAGAGGACCTGGGTTTGGTTCCCAGCACCCACAGGGCAGCTAACGACCATCTGTAACTCCAGTTCCATGGGATCCAATGCCCTCTTCTGACCTTCTAAGGCACTGCATGACACGGGTGCAACCTACCTACATGCAAGCAATACACTCATACACATAAAACAAAAATAATAAATATAATATTTTTTAAAATTTGTAGAATTTAAAGCAGGATGAAAACCTAGATATCCCAAAGGAAACTAAGATATCTACAGGTAACAACTTCTAAATTATTCAATTAAGTCTGGAAAAAAGGATTTAAAATACAAATGTTCAGCCCATGATTATTATACAATGTCCTCATTTCTAGCTTCTTGGTTCTCTTTTCTCACATTAAATTACAGATGCTGGGGGCGGTGGTGCACACCTTTAATCCCAGCACTTGGGAGGCAGGGGTAGGTGGATCTCTGTGAGTTCAAGGCCAGCCTAGTCTACAAAGTGAGTTCCAGCTGGAGCTACAGGGAGACCCTGACTCAAAAAGAGAAAAAAAAAAATTACAGAAAAATTTTAACCACCTTACCTTTCTGCTGTATGGATTACTAATTACTAACTTGGTGTCATCTGAGCCTGATAAAATATATTCTCCAGTATCATTCCAACAGATTGTATTAACCTAAAAATAAAACAAAAAGAGAATATAAGCAAATTGGACATATAAAGAAGTATACCTTCTTTCACTTACCCATGATCCAAATTTGTATCACTGACAAAGTTACTGTTAATGATGAAAAGTTATGACTTAAAAACAACACTTCATACATATAGGAGTGAAATTATATGACTTATGTTTTGGTTTTTGTATGAGTGCATGCATGTGTTTTGAGACAGGGTCTCTCTGGAACCCCAGCTGGCCCGGAACTCATTATGTAGACCAGGTTAGTCTCAATCTCACAGAGATCCATCCACCTTGGCTAGATTAAAGGCATACGCCATCATGCCTGACTAAGATGCAACAGACCTTGATGATTACTAAATTCCAGTAATGAGTATAGAAAAAGTATATATGAAACTTCTATATCAAAAATTTTAAAGAGAGGTTTTGGACCTGTTAAATGTGAGGATACTGTCTATTAGACATATAACTGGACATATAACTTGGTATTCTGGGAAGGGGTGGAAATCATGTCTTTCTTAGCATGGGGCTAGACAGGATCACAGCACATTAGAGAGGAGAGCATGAAAAATCTAGGACAGTCTTTGCTACCAAGCATTTGAAGATCAAGAAGTGAAGCAGTCATCTGAGATGACAGAAGATAATGCAGCCAGTCAGCAGACAGGAAGACAACCAAAGAACAAGCACTAGCAGAAATGCATTTCAAACATGAGAGGTAAAAATGACAGCCATAATTTCTAAGAAGTCACCAGTGGGTCTGAAGATATGAAAGCCATAGAAACCTTCACAAAAGCAGTTTCAGTACAGTGAATAAAATGGAAGCTTTGTATGGAAAAAATTTGCCTCCCCTTCAAAAAATAAAAAATACCTTACATACCCTTTTCTAAAAATTAAAACTAGTATGCTTTCATGTTTTAATTAGATTTCTATTTGTTTTTTGTTTTGTTTTTGTTATTTTGAGAAAAGTAGGCTGGTCTTGAACAAGCTATAAAGCCAACGATGGCCCTTGACACTTGACTCTTCTGCCTCCTTCTCCCAAGTACTGGGATTATAGGTGTGGGCCCAGCACACGTTCAGGTTTTAACATAAGCCTTTATTCTTTCATTTTTAAGTTAGTTAAAAAAAAACCTTCTAGGAAGATTAGAATATTTCATCAAACATTTAAACACATTACTAAAGCCATTCATAGTTATGAATTAACCATTACTTACACAGCCATCATGTACATTTAAGGTTGCTTCAAGTTTTAATCTTTGGATAAATTCTCTTCTTCCTGTTTAAAAAGAAAGAACTAAATTAAGCATACAATCTGTTGTGAGGAAAAAAATATATTGCACTGAAGAGCCTAGGACCTGACACATTAAGGTAGGTACACCAAGTTCTAATTTCAGCTCTATCACTTATAAAATGAATATTAGACAAATTAAACCTGCTAAGCCCTATTTCCTCACTAGCAAACCAACCTCACAAGCACGCAAAGGACTTAACATAGTATGGAAATTACAATAAGTACTATCAAGTTTCTTCCTCCATTCATTTACCAAATCCTTAGCACTTATTGTTCCAGGTAATGTTCTAGAAGCTAGGAAGACAGTGATAAAACAAGACAGGAACAAATGGTCTCTTGTGAAGGGTGAAAACAATGAAGAGTATGTCAGTGAAAGCCTTAAGTAGGAAAACAAGCATGGCAGGGTGAAAACCAGGTGGTGGTAGGGGGATCAGGCTTTCAATTTTAAACAGGCTGGCAAACAGTAGTAATAAGATGCACCGGTTTTTAAACAAAATTGTGGTAGCAAAAAAAATAAGTAAAATTGGTCCATTAAGAGCAGAATGGGTAAAACATTGCAAAAATGTTTTAGAGGAGAAATGTCTCCCTCTAAGAAATGAATCATCTTTACCAAAGACAGCCCAGGAAGCGTGTCTGCTCTGATGCTATAATAAAAGCTGAATTTATGACAAATAGCTGCAAATAGCTAAATAATCATGCTGATGAGGCCTACCAAAATGATACTATCCTCTGCATCCTCTCAACAAGTTTCCCTATTCTTTCTCTTCAAAGATAAAGATCTAGAAGTTAACTTGTTTTCCTTCCTTCCTTCCTTTTTTTTCTTTCTTTTTTTGGGGTTTGGAGACAGGGTCTCCCTGTAGCCCCAGGTGGCCTGAACTTACTGCATAGACAAGGCTGGCCTTGAACTCCCAGAGATCTGCCTGCCTCTGCCTTCCATACTTCCTTCTTATGGGTAACAAGTATGATAGGTGTAGGATAAACACACAGGTTTTTAAAAAAAGTATGAGTCTAGCAAGGCGTGGTGGCGTACGCCTTTAATCCTAGCACTTGGGAGGAAGAGGCAGGCAGATCTTTGTGAGTTCAAGGCCAGGACAGCTGGGGCTACAGGGAGACCCTGTCTCGAAAAGACCAAAAAAAAAAAAAGTATGAGTCTTGAGCTGGGTATGGTGGAGCACACCTTTAATCCCACCACTCAGGAGGCAGAGGCAGGCACATCTTTGTGAGTTCAAGGCCAGCCTGGTCTACAGAGTTCCAGGACAGCTGGGACTAAAGGGAGACCCTACCTCAAAAATACAAAAAATAAAAAAATAAATAAATAAATAAAAAGTATGAGTCTTATTTGGGAGGGAGGTGATCCGTGATTCCTAATTTGCTGAAATTAAACAACCTACAGAAATTCAGTGTCTGCATGAACCACACTGCTATACTGTTCTTTACCACTTTCCCCCCAACCCCAGTACCGGGGATCTAGGGCTTCATGCCTACTAGGCAAGAGCTCTAGTCCTAGTTTGCTTTCTGTTGTACTGAGAAACACCATCATTGACCAAAATCAACTTGGGAGAGCAAAAGGTTTATTTCCTCTTATCCTCCCTAAGGCACACTTCTCTACATCTACAGAGAGTGATGATTAGCCATGAAACTAGAGATAAAGTGAGCTGTTCTACCAAGTGCTAGACAGGGCTAAATAAACAGTTCTGTATGTGACTCTGAACAAGAACCTTAACTACTGTTTAGATAGCCCACCAAGTGTACTTCTGGAAGCCAAAAGCCATCATAAAATAATAGCTGAAAGGTTAATAATCTGAGTTCTCACAAATAAAAATTTGAGATTTTTATTTGAATGGTATTAAAAATAACCTACTTATTAGACATCCAATTAGCCTACCTCATTTTCTTTCTCCTCCCCTCTCCTAGAGTTAGTGATAAAATCCAAGACCTTGCACCTACTAGGCAAGCACTCTACCACTGAACCACTTCTCCAGCCCCACCATTTCCTGAATGCCAGCAAAACACACAAACTTCCCAAATCAGAGGCAAAGGGCTTTATTATCCACAACATACCAAGCAATTGGTCTCCCTTGTCTCCCAAGCCCATAAGGCATAAGGTGTTTAATGAGTTCCCACAGCTATGGAAGGTCAAATCCCTGTAACTCATCTTTATGTGTCAGTATGAACAAGATCTCTCTATGGTTTGACTTCATTTTAAATTCTTTCAGGAAACAACACGGAAGGAAATTTTCTCAACCTAATAAAGAATGCCTTACACCAAATTTCACAGGAAAGCACTTAGTGCTTTCTACCTAAAATCAGAAACAAACCAAGGATGTCCACTCTCAACTGAACACAGTATTGGAAGTTCTACCCAATGCAATAATGCAAGGGGAAAAAAAAGATTACATAGAAAAAACTTCCTATAGGAAGATGACATTTATCTATACACAAAATATTGAGAAATATAATCTAAAAATTCCTTGAACTTATATGTGAGTTGACAAAGTCAAAAGGTACAAATCAACACACAAAGAACAGATCTTGTTGTTTGGTCTGTTTGGATGGTCTTCGAGGCAGAGCCTGACCTTTCTTTGAAGCCCAGGCTGACCTCAAACTCACTATGTAGTCAAGGACGACCTCAAACTTACCCTGTTTCCACTTCCCAAGTGCTAAGATTAGACATGAACCACCATGCCCAGCTATGCGACCACCGTTTTAGATACTACCAATAAACATGTGAAATTTTAATTTAAATATGATACTATTTACAACTGTACCAAAGAAAACTGTACATTTAAAGTATAAATCTAAAAATAAATTCACATAGAATCTATATCTTGATAACAAAATGAATAAAGGAAATCAAAGATCTAAATAAATTGAAGCTACACACTCATGGATTAGAATGCTGTAAAAATGTCAGTTCTGGGCTGGAGAGATGGCCTAGCGGTTAAGAGTACCGACTGCTCTTGCAGAGGACCCGGGTTCGATCCCTAGCACCCACATGGCGGCTGAGAACTGTCCGTAACTCCAATTCCAGAACTCCAGTTCCAGGGAAATCCGACACCCTCTTCTGACCTCCGTAGCATTGCACGACATGGGTGCACAAACCTACAATGCAGACAGTACATTCATACACATAAATAAATAAAATTTTAAAAAATGTCAGTTCTTCCCAAATTAATCTTTAAGTCCACCAACGCCTATTAAAATTTCAGCGATGCATTTGGAGACATGGCTAAGCATACTCTAAAATTCACATAGGAAGGCATAACAACTAGAATAGCTATAATAATGTTTTAAGGAGAAATTACTCTATCCTGATATTAAAGCACACTGTGTAACTCTAGAAACAGGACAGTGTGATATTCACAAGACACATATCAAATGAACAAAGCTGAAAAACTCCAAACTGATCCAAATAAATATGTCCAGTTGATTTTAAAGGTACAAAGAAAATTTCATGAAATACAGCCTTTTCAATAAATTGGGCTTGAGAAGGGATATCTATAGATCCACAGTACAAAAACTAAGTGAACCTGAGCATGGTGATATATACCTTTAGTTCCAGCACTTGGAATCAAAGACAGGTAGGTCTCTGTGAGTTAGATGCCAGCCTGGTCTACATAATGAGTTCCAGGCCAGCTGGGGTTATAGGGAGGCCCCATTTCACAATGACAAAAAACTTACATTGGAACCTAGACTTAAGTGTAAAACTATAAATTTACAAGAAAAACACATAAAAGGGGGAAAAATTATAAACTGGCCCTTCCCCAAATTAAAAGCCTTTGCAACACAAAACACTAAAGACATGCCATATAGAGAAAAAATCCACTTATCTAACGAAGATGGTCACCACTGCTGGTTGTTAGGTCTGGCTCTCCCAGGATTCCAAGTCCACTTCCTCTAGAAGCTGTCAATCTGTGACCTCTTCCCCTTTACCTGAGGCCTGCCCAATGAGTTTAAAGGGCTTTCCCCAGCAGCCATCTTTTACTGATAACTACCATGTGCCAGCAGGCTTATCAGTCCCAGGGATTCCTTAAGTAATTATGTTCCTGGAGTAACCTTAAGCCTGTCTTTTATCTGGGGTTTGTGCCTGCATAGATCCAATATATATATATATGCCATTTTTTCCTTTTTTCTAATACATGGTGCCATGACTCAGATTGGTCACTAACACTGGAGGCAAATCTAGCTTACCAAGCTCCAGAAGAGGAAAGCAAGTAAATAAGGTCTTTTTTTTTTTTTTAATTTTATTTATTTTTGTATGTGTATGAATGTACTGTCTGCATGTAGGTCTGTGCACCAGTGTCCTGCAATGCCGCAGAGGTCAGAAGAGGGTCTCGGATTCCCCTGGAACTGGAGTTCTCCTGGAATTGGAGTTACAGACGGTTTCTCAGCCGCCATGTGGGTGCTGGGGATCGAACCCGGGTCCCCTGCAAGAGCAGTTGGTGCTCTTAACCACTAGGCTATCTCTCCAGCCCGTATATAAGGTCTTTATACCATGGCTTGTACAAACCAGACTCCCCATAAATCTACCAGAAAAGCACCCAGAAAACCACCATTTCTACTGCAGGGTGAAGAAACCTCATTATTTCAGGTCAGGTATGGCACTCTGTGAAATCAGATGCTATCAGAAGTCCACTGAACTTCCAGTTCTGGAGTGAGAATTGCCCAAGACTTCAAAACAGATCTGCACTTCCAGAGCAGTGTCATTGGAACTTTGAAGGATCCAAGAAGGATCCAAGGCCAATCCAGTTGGACTTTTTCTTTTTTTTCTGGTTTGCCTTTTTGAAAATACCAAACGTGTATGCTATTCAAGACAAACATGAAATGATGATGCCAAAAGATATCATCTAGCATACTACATACATGGAAAATATATTTGAGAATCCACTGTGAGGATTGTTGAGATGACTTAGCCAGTAAAGGTGCTTGCTGCTAAGCTTGCCAACCTAAGTTCACAGGCTCAAACTCCCATTCTCTC
Organism: Rhizomys pruinosus; assembly: GCA_009823505.1. Classification (NCBI taxonomy): domain Eukaryota; kingdom Metazoa; phylum Chordata; class Mammalia; order Rodentia; family Spalacidae; genus Rhizomys; species Rhizomys pruinosus. The sequence continues at coordinate 871,590 of VZQC01005131.1, read as the reverse complement.
TCTCTCTTTCTCTTCCTCCCCCCCTCCCTCCCTCTCTCTCAAACACGCACACACACACCCCTTTAAAAAAAATACAGGACTGGAGAGATGGATCCATGATTAAGAGCACTGTTCCTCTTGCAGAGGACCTAGGTTTGGTTCACAGCATCCACGTGGCAGCAAACCACCACCTGTAACTCCAGTTCCAGGGGATCTGTTGCCCCTTCCGCCCTCCACAGTAACTGGATGCAATTGCAGTGCTCATATACAGGCAGGCAAAATTACAAAATTTTTCTTTAACTAATTTTTAAAATATCCACTATGATGGGAAATATTTAATTGTTTTTTCCTTCTTCCTATTATTAGTATTTCTGAATGTTAAGATTCCTTGCCCCCTGCCCAATCCTTTCCCTGAGATAAAAAATACCTAGGTATTTGATTGTGAGTAGAAAACCAGGGAACAGGGGCTGGAGAGATGGCCTAGCGGTTAAGAGCACTGACTGCTCTTGCAGAGGACCCGGGTTCGATCCCCAGCACCCACATGGCGGCTAAGAACCGTCTGTAGGAAAACTCCAGTTCCAGGGGAATCCAAGACCCTCTTCTGACCTCCGCGGCATTGCATGACACGGGTGCTGAGACCTACATGCAGACAGTACATTCATACACATACAAAAATAAATTTAAAAAAATTTTTTAATTTAAAAAAAAAAGTAAAAAAAAAGAAAACCAGGGAACAGAAATCAGAAACTGAATGTATTTTTCTTTTTTCTTTTTTGAGACAGGGTTTCCCTATAGCCCCAGCTGTCCTGGAACTCACTCTATAGACTAGGCTGGCCTTGAACTCACAAAGATCCGCCTGGCTCTGCCTCCCAAGTGCTAGGATTAAAGGCGTGCACTACCACGCCTGGCTGAATGTTCATATTTTTAAAATAAAAAATAAAAATAAAAAAATCAACATATTAGCAAAATCTGAAAAACAAAATTTTTTATTAGCTTTATTATTACTGTGCATGTGTGTAAGAGAGATATGTGAACAGGCACATGCCACTGGTGCACAGCTTTATGCCATTGTTCTCTCCTTCCACCTTTATGTGGGTTCCAGGAACTGAAGTCACACATCAGGCTTGTTTGGAATCCTTTACCCAATGAGCCTTCTTGCCAGCCCCAGAAAATTTTTTCAGTGATGGAAGAAAAACCAGAAAGTTTGTCAAAAGTCAATAATCAGTCATCACAAATTCCTCAGCAATCTAGCAATTTCTGACACTCTACAAAAACCTACAGCCAACAACATATTTAACAGTGAAAGACAATCTTTTCTAAAATTAGGAATGTCTACTCTTTCAACTCTCTATAAGCCCTGACCAGGGCAATTAACGAAACAACAACAAATACAGGTGTAAAAGGATGAATCAAAACTTTTTGGGACTGCAGAGAGTTGCCTCAGCAATTAAGAACACTTGCTGCTCTCTCACAGGACCCAGGTTTGCTCTAGCACCCACATGGTCATTCACAACATTCTTTAACTCCAATTCCAGGGGACCTAACACCTTCAGGCCTCTGTGAGCACTGGATACATGTGTTGTACATACATGCATGCAGTCAAACACATACACATAAAACTTCAAAATACAATGATGTAGTCATCTATATATAATTTTTTAAAAATGTTAAAGAAAAAAAATATTGCACAAATGGGTAGGTTTTAAACCATGTCTCGGATATGGGGAAAAAAAAATTCAATATTTTAAAATGATAGTTCTCCCAGAAGTTCCAAGATATAAGACCAGTACTTAAAAAAACAATTCTGGGGGCTAGAGAGATAGCCTAGCGGTTAAGAGCACCGACTGCTCTTGCAGAGGACCCAGGTTCGATCCCCAGCACCCACATGGCGGCTGAAAACCATCTGTAACTCCAATTCCAGTAGAACTCCAGTTCTAGGGGAATCCAACACCCTCTTCTGACCTCCGCGGCATTGCACAACACGGGTTCACAAACCTACATGCAGACAGTACATTCATACACGAACAAAAAATAAATAAAATTTAAAAATTAAAAAAAAAAAAACAATTCTGGGGGGCTAGAGAGATGGCTCAGCGATTAAGAGCACTGACTGTTCTTGTGGATGACCCCAGGTTCAACTCTCAGACTCACATGGTAGCTAATAACCGTCAATAACTCCAGTTCCAGGGGATCTGATGCCTTCTTCTGACCTTCATGGGCATTGCACAACATGGGTGCACCTGTAAGCATGTAGGCGATACATTCATAGACATAAAAATAGTAAATATTTTCAAAATATATTTTTAAAAATTTCTGAACTGGACGTGATGGCACACACCTTTAATCCTAGCACTTGGGAGGCAGAGTCAGGCAGATCTCTGTAAGTTCAAGACCAGCCTGGTATACATAGTAAGTTCTAGGACAGCTGGGGCTATAGGGAGACACTGCTTCAAAAAGACTCCTGGGGGCTGGAGATATAGCCTAGCGGTTAAGAGCATCGACGCTCTTGCAGAGGACCCGGGTTCTATCCCCAGCACCCACATGGCAGCTAGACACGGTTGTAACTCCAATTCCAGAGAACTCCAGTTCCAGGGGAATCCGGACCCTCTTCTGACCATCCGCGGCATTTGCACGACACGGGTGCATAACTGCATGCAGACATACTTTCATACACATACGAAAAATAATAATAAAAAAAATTAAAAAAAAAAAAAAAAACTCCTGGCCAAAAGAGCAGAGGATGGTTCAGTGATAGCTTGCCTAACATCAAGTGAGGCCTTGGGTGGAATCCCCCAGCATGGCAAAACACAAAACATAACTAAGTCAAAGAATATCAAAATACAGAGCTCAGAATCATGGTTTGAAAAATGCAATATTGTGCCAGGGATGGTGGCACACACCTTTAATCTCAGCACGTGTAAGGCAGAGTCAGGGAGATCTGTTATTTCAAGGCCAGCCTGGTCTACATAGCAAGTTCCAGGACAGCTGGGGCTACAGGAAAACCATGTCTCAAAAAGACAAAAGGAAAGAATGAAAGAATACAATATTGTAAGATGAGAGTAAAGATGAAAATTCTCCCAGAAATTCTACGCAAAATACCAAGTCTTCAGAAGTGGGGATATTTTTTTGTTTTGAGTCAGGATCTTACTATGTAACCCTGACTGATCTGAAGCTTACAATGTCTAACAGGCTGGTGTCAAACTTGCAGCAATCGTCCTGCCTCTGCCTCCCAAGAGCTGGGATCATAGGGGATGACCACCAAGCCAGGCCTAATGATCTATTTTTTTTTTAGTATTTTATTTATTTTTTTAATGTGCATGAGTGTGGTGCTCGTGTGTAGATAGGTGCACCCGTGTACGGCAAACAAGCTGTTTTTAAAAAGGGTCCAGAATATCTGGACAAATTTTTTTTTGGGGGGGGTAGGTCTTTTTGAGACAGGGTTTCCCTGTACCCTCAGCTGTCCTGGAACTCACTACGTACATCAGGCTGGCCTTGAACTCACAGAGATCTACCTGCCTCTGCCTCCCAGGTGCTGGGATTAAAGGTGTATATAGCACCAGGCCCAGCTATATCTGGGCAATTTTGTAAAGAGACCAAAAAAGACCAAGTTCATAGTATCACATGTCATCAGATTCACAGGATTCCTTTAGCAGGTTCTGAGACTTAGAAATTTAAAATAAATAAGTAAATAAATAAATAAATAAGTAAATAAACAAATAAATAAATAAATAGTTTAAGGAGGGTTAAGAGCATTTGCTGTTCTTCCAGACGACACAGGTTCAATTCCCAGCATCCACATGACAGCCTTCACAAGCACTATGCACCTACCAGTATCAGGCAATCAAAATACTTGTACAATTAAGTTAATTTGTCATTTTCTAAATAAAGCTTAAAAACGGGAGCTAGAGAGATGACTCAGTGGTTGAGAGTCCTTGGCTGTTCTTGCAGAGGACCTGGGTTCAGTTCCCAGCACCTACATGACAGTGAAAAACCATGGGTAACTTCAGTTCTAGGAGATCCAATGCCCTTTTCTGACCTCCAAGGTACCATAAAATGAATATAACAAGCTGGGCGTGGTGGCGCACGCCTTTAATCCTCCCGCTTGGGAGCGGTGGATCTGTCTGAGTTCAAGGCCAGCCTGGTCTATAGAGTTCCAGGGCCAGCTGAGGCTACAGGGTGACCCTGTCTCAAAAAGAGCCCTCCCCCCAAAAAAAAAGAAAAAAAAATTTTAAGTTTAGGTAGGTACCTTCAAAGTCTGAGAATGGCCGAGTTAGAACTCCAAAAGCAGGCAGGTTGAATATCACAGGTATGAAATTATTAAGCTGGGAGGGAGGCATGTTAAGAAATTATACAAACTGGTTAGAATTTCTTAATCATACAGAACTGAAAAATTACAGACACAGGGCCTAAATATCTTAGGCTATATTTAATCCACTTACTGCCCACCTCCACGTCTGACCTATATCCTTTCAACTATCAGGTAAAACTTTGGAATATATTAATTTAGCAGACCAGCAGGGACCCAAAATTAGGAATGTTATCAGATAACATCTAAAATCTATAGTAGTTTTCCCCTGTGCTGTAACTCACCTACCTGATGTTCTCACCAAAAGGTTTAGAAATTGCCTTGAGACCAAAAATAAATAAATAAGCCGGGCGTGGTGGCACACGCCTTTAATGCTAGCACTTGGGAGGCAGAGGCAGGCGGATCTTTGTGAGTTCAAGGCCAGCCTGGTCTACAGAGCGAATTCCAAGACAGCTGGGTCTACACGGAGACACTGTCTCAAAAAGACCCCCCCAAAAAAAAAAAATTGCCTTGAGGCCAGGTGTAGGCACCCACCTTTAATCCCAGACTTGGGAGGGGAAGGCAGGTGGATCTCTGGGAGTTCCAGGCCAGCTTGGTCTACAAAGAGTTCCAGGCCAGCATTTGGGGCTATAGGGAGACCCTGTCTCAAAAATACAAAAGATAAATTTTTTAAAAAGCAAGCCTTGAATTATGACTTTCTTTTGTTCAGTGGCTATTTAAGTTTGTGTGACTGCTTCTGCATCGGAACATGTTATTCAGGGCAACCTGAATCTGTGTTCCCAGGATATGGTCACTTATATTTGGCTCAGAATAAACAATCCTTTATTCTCTTTGAGTGAGAGCTTTGTTTTGCACTGACAGAAGAAAAATGAAGGACAATTTTATTGGGGTTTGAGAGAGGAAAATAGAGCAGGCAAACTGGAGATCTCCACAGCTGCTGATTGGAGACGAGAGAAAAAGAGAAAAATTATACTTTATGAATTAGAAGAAAACAAACCAGGCAGCAATGGAAGTTTGTAGCAGTTGCAGAGCAGAAGAGGGTGTGTGTGTGTATGTATGTAGGTAGGTAGGTAGGTACCTTCAAAGACTGAGAATGGCCGAGTTAGAACTCCAAAAGCAGGCAGGTTGAATATCATGTCTGTAAGCAGCTTCACCCCATAAAGGGCTTTCTGAAGTATCTAATTCTCATTCCTCCCATCTTCTTATGTCTTTGGCTGTATGTTCTTTTCACCCTCTGGCTTCAAGCTGTCTTCTTGAATTTGTAAAACAGACCAAGGAGGTCTTGGCCTGGCCTGGACAAGGGAAACTCCTGATAGTTACATGGAAGGATAGTAAACTCTGACCAAGTCATTTGTAAATTTACAGATCATCAGCCATGCCACTGTGCCTGAGATGTCACCACATTAGTATTTATGCCTCAAAGGGGTTTTCAGACACAGGACCACATTCTGCAGTATGGCAAAATGAAAAACTCTCTAGGCTACCAACTTGAGGAACCTGACAGAGATGTGCATTATGTACCAAATTGTGTCAAGAGACACAGCTGGCGGCAAATGTACTTTTAAAAAATATAAATTTTAGCCAGGTGTGGTGGCACACGCCTTTAATACCAGCACTCGGGAGGCAGAAGCAGGAGGATCTCTGAGTTCAAGGCCGGCTTGGTCTACCGAGTGAGCTCCAGGCCAACTGGGGCGATAGGCAGCCCCTGTCTCGAAAAGACATATATATATATATATTTTTTTTTTTTTTTTTTTAAAAAAACTGTATTTTTTTGGTCAAAAAGACAAGAAAAACAAAATATATGTATTTTTTGGTCTTTTCGTGACAGGGTCTCCCTATAGCCCCAGATGGCCTGGAGCTCGCTCTGTAGACCAGGCTGGCCTTGAACTCACAGAGATCTGCCTGCCTCTGCCTTCAAGTGCTGGGATTAAAGGCATGCACCACCACACCCAGCTTAAAGATAGTTCTTAGTTGACATGTGGGTGCTGGGAATTGGACCCCATTCCTCTAGAAGAGCAGTCGGTGCTCTTAACTGCTGAGCCATCTCTCCAGCCTCTTATTGTTTTTATTTCATGTGTATGGATGAATTGCTTGCATGTTTGTAAGTGCACCCCTATCATGCAATGATCAGGAAATTCAGAAGTCATCGGGATCCCCTGGAATTGGAGTTACGAATGGTTGTTGGCCACCATGTGGATCCTAAGAATCAAACCTCTGGGTCCTCTGCAAGAGTAGTTAGTGCTTTTAACCACCAAACCATCTCTCCAGCACTGCAAATGGACTTTTTTTGGTGTTTTCCAGACAGGGTCTCCTTGTAGCCCCAGCTTGTCCTGGAACTCGCTCTGTATACCAGGCTGGCCTTGAACTCACAGAGATCCAGCTGGCTGACCCAGCCAATTTTAATGTGCTTTTGGCTAGTTGTTTTTCAGACAGGGTCTCAAGTATCCTAGGCTGGCCTTCAGCTCCTCATCCTCCTTTCTCCACCTCCCAGAGAGCTGATAATACAAGCAGGGACTACCATGCCCATTTTACATGGTACTAGGGATAGAACCCAGAGCTACCTGAATGCTAGCCAAGCACTCTTGTCAACTGAGTTACATAACTGGCACCTAATTTTCAAATTCTTAAGAATCCCACACCTCTTCACTCAGAGGCTAATGACACTTGACTACAATTATAAATTAGTCTAGGGCTGGAGAGATGGCCTAGGTTCGATCCCCAGCACCCACATGGCGGCTGAGAACCGTCTGAAACTCCAATTCCAGGAGAACTCCAGTTCCAGGGGAATCCGAGACCCTCTTCTGACCTCCGCGGCATTGCACGACACGGGTGCACAGACCTGCATGCAGACAGTACATTGATACACATACGGAAATAAAGAAAAAATAAAAAAAAATAATTTTTATTTATTTCTGTGTATATTTTTCCTGCACATATGTAAGTGTACAGACCTCATGCTGTGTGCAACACCACACCTGTCTCAATAAAATATTAATTGTTCTTTGTTGACTGGAGAGCCCGCTCAGCAGTTAAGAGCACTGGCTGCTCTTGCACAGGACCTGGGTTCAGTTCTCAGCACCCACATGACAGCTGACAACCATTTGCAACTCCACTTCCAAGGGACTGAACACCCTCTTATGGCCTCTGTGGGCCTTGCAGGACAAAGGTGCATTTACACACGTGCAGGTAAGCACTTAAGTACATTAAATTANTTTCATGCAATATCCACAGAGGGTCAGAAGACACGCGTTCCGATTCCTCTGGAAACTGGGAATACAGCCGTTGTTGGCCACCTACTGTGGTGCTGGAGGAACTGAAGAGGTCCTCTCACGAGCAGCCAAAATACTCTTTTTTGGGGGGGAGTATCTTTTTGAGAGGGTCCCCCTTCAATTCTAGCCCTGGCTTGGAGTTTTGTATGTAGACTAGGCTGGCTTCACACTTTGAGATCTGCCTGCTCTGCCTCCCCAGTGCTAGGATTAAATTAAAGTTGTGTCCCCTCCCCAGTGCAGCCTAAGGGGCTTAGCCATCTCTCTAGCATCCTTCTTCAAAAACATATTTTTTTATTATCTAGTTTCTAATTTATATGTGTCTTTCGTGGAACAGCAGTGGGCCAAGAAAACTAGACAGGTACCCATGAGAGGGAAAAGAAGTTTTTTAAGGAAAGGAAGAGGAAAGACTAGCAGAACACATGTGCTATGAAAGGGGAATATTAGAGACAGAAGGGCAAAAACAGCAAGGAGATGAGGAAGAGGAATAGTGGGTAGGGATATCAAACCCAAGGGGACAGTATTATGAAAAATGGAATAAGAAAACTGTTGCTTTGTTTCTTAATTAAAAAACTAAAATGAGTTGGGAGATGGATCAGTGGTTAAAGCACTGAACTTACTCTTGCAAAGGACCCCGGTTTGGTTCTTAGCACCCCACATGGTGGCTAAACACTATCAAATACTCCAATTCCAAGGTATCTAACACCTTCTCTGACCTCCAAAGCACACCATGGCACAAAAGCCCTGCCCTAACACACACACACACAAAAAAAAAAAAAAAAAAAAATTAAAGATAAAAATAAATGAATAATGTGCAGGCATGCCCTGGTAAAGTCCACTTCAAATGAAACACTGAGTCCCCACGTGCCAAAAACAAAATAAACCAAACAATAAATAATAATTAGAAAAAGAAAATCAGCAGAGAAAAATGTATCAAGTATTTTGGCAGGTAGCCAGGAAATATACATGCAGTCAGCTCTTTCTATCAGGTTTCTGAATTTGCAAATTCAATCAACCATAGATAAATATTCCAAAAATGAATTAGGCTGCACTAGTATAGAACTAGATCATGGGGCTTGAGAGATGGCTCAGTGGTTAACCGCACCAAATGCTCTTGCAGAGGACCATGGATTCCCATTCGTCAGCACCTGCGTGGCACTAAGAACCATCTTTAAGCTGGGCGTGGTGGCGCACGCCTTTTTATCCTTGCACTTGGGAGGCAGTTGGCGGCATATCTCTATGAGTTCAAGCAAGCCTGGTCTACAGAGTGAGTTCCAGGACAGGCTGGGGCAACAGGGATACCCTGTCTCAAAAAGACCAACAAATAAATAATTACTAATACATATATTAACTTTTGTTGGTCATAACTGTATAAACAATACAGTGTAACTATTTTCACAACATTTACATGGTCTTAAATATTAAAAGTAATCTCTTGAGGTAACAAAGCATACATACTATCATATGCACAGGTAATATAAAATGCCATGCCATTTTATGGCAGCATTGTGGATTATGTTCATAGGGGTCCTAGTTCCAACCCCCCATGGAGCTGAGGGATAAATAACATTCCTGTTCTTTTAAAATAAAATTACAGTGCTGGGGAACCAAACCCCAGGCCTCATTCATGCTACCAAAGGTGTCTATCACTGAGCCACATCTCCAGCCTTTGTATATGTTTATACTTGGGCAGAACTTCAAATGATATTGAATGTTAAAGACCTCACAAATTATTGGGAGCGTGGCACAATGCCGTTTAGTCCCCAGCACTTGGGAGGAGGGTCGTTTTTTGTTAGAGGCAGGCGGTCTCTTGTGAGTCAAGGCAGCTGGTCCCCATAAGCACATTTCTGCGGCCAGCTGGGACCAAAAGGAAAGACCCTGTCTCAAAAAGCTTAAAACGGACCAAAAAAGAAAAAACAACCAGCTCTCACAAATTCTAAAGTAACTATTTAACACATAAATCAACTATAAGAGATGTCACTCTCCCAGAGAACGTAAAAAGTAAACTGTTTGCTTCTCACCCGCTTGTGCCCTTTCCCAAAGCCTAGGAACACTCTGCAGAGACGGTGCAGTGAACAGAATGTAGGGCTGCAAGAGACTGGGGGTGAACTGTGAAATTACAGTAATACATGCTTATATATGCAAGCCTCTCCAGCTGGTCAATGGGGACCTTGGGCTGTACAAGTTTGGACATTAGCTGCTTGCAAAAATTGGTTTTACATAAATGTTGCCTGTGTTCATTACTTATGGTTGACAGTTTACCTCATGGTTGGTTTTTTGGGCACGAATTGGTTTTAGTGTAAAAGATAAAATCTTAGGTATAGCCTGCCTCCACCTAGCACTCAAGATAGGTTTAAGCAATCATGTATTCAAGACCAGGTTCCTTTATGGTGCCAACTTCTCCCATGGGCTCATCTGCCTTCAAAAAATAAAAGGGGAGAGATGGTTGGGAAGATCCAGTTGGAATTGGTGGCTAGTCCTCAGCTAGCACCCTCAGGGCAACCGTGGTTGGGAGTAAGGGGATTTCTCTGACCCCAGCCCAAGGAGGAGCAAGAAAGGAGCAGGACCAACGTGGCCCAAGGTATAGGCTGGGTGGTGCAGCAGTGTGCAGTGGCTCAGAACTGGGGGCCTGTGATTGGCTTTGGAAACTGACGTCATTTGGCTATAAACGCAGGCTGTAACCAAAAAAAAAAAAAAAACAGAAGACGAACGGGAAAAGCCGGGCGTTGTGGCGCACGCGTTTAATCCTAGCACTTGGGACGGCAGAGGCAGGCGTATCTTTGGCGAGTTCACGGCCAGCCTGTCTACCGAAGTGAGTTCCAGGACAAGCTGGGGCTACGGAGACCCGTCTCGAAAAGACAAAAAAAAAAAAAAAAAAAAAAAAAAAAAAAAAAAAAAAAGGCCGGCGTAGCCAGCAATAAAACGAATTCTCATTTACCATCAAAAAAACAAACAAAAAAAAAGGTGAGAGAAGATGTCACACATTATTTTAGTTAAAATCAATCAACTGTTTTCATTTTATTTAAAACACTCAGTTTCCCCATAAGCATTCTTGTATCCTTTTAATATATTGTACCTACATATAGAGACTGTTAGTTGAGGCAGTAATTAAATCTCCAAAGGCGTTAATTACATTGTAATCATTGGTTACCCAATATATAGACACAAAAAGTTTAACTGCAAACTACATTTTTTAAAGACCAAATTTTCACACATATTAAGAAAAACAAGACAGCGGGGCTGACAGTAGTGACAGGTCAGCAGTTAAGAGCACTTGGGTTTGATTCTCAGCACCCAAATGTTGGCTAGCAACCATCCTTAACTTAGTTCCAGGGAAAAATGCAAACCCCTCTTCTTCACCCCACAGTCATCACACACATGTGGTGCACTTAAATACATGCAAACCAAACACTTATACACATAAAAATAATCAAAAGAATTTTGACAGAAACTCTACAAAATCCGTAACTGCCGTGCATTGTGGCACATGCCTTTAATCCCAGGACTCGGGAGAGGCCAGAGGCAGGCAGGCAGATCTCTGTGAGTTCCAGGCCCCGCCTGGTCTACAAAGTGAGTTCCAGGCTAGCTGTGGCTGTTGGGAAACCCTGTCTCAAAACTCCAAAATAACAAAAAAAAAAAATCAGAACCATTTTTTAGAAAGAATGAAATGATTACTAGACATGGCAACATGACTCACACTACTCTGAACACTAAAAAAGCAAACTTTAAAATGTTAATACTTAGATCACAGGTAAAAAGTACTTTTCTCAGCTACCTCATTCTTGTTCACTATACATGCTTTTCCTATAAACTATAGAAAACAAAGGCACTCCATGAAGAATTTGCTTTGTATATATGAAAACACTCTCTTGGTTGGCTGCCTCATCTTCAAGAACTAGCGATTAAAACTCCAATTGAACAAAGGACAAAAAGTTCTGAGTAAACCTGACAGAAAAAACCTTACCCCTCTTAACGAATTTTTTATCCAAAGCAAAAGTAAGTAAACTTTAGCTTATGTGTCTTCACTATCCTGCCAATTTCCATCTTAAACTCTACTACATTAGCCATGTATTCACAGAAAACATTTTTATTACTAAATTTTTTTTTTTTTTTTTTTTTTTTTTTGTGTGTACTGTCTGCATGTTAGTTTGGTGCACCCGTGTCTGCAATGCTGCAGAGGGTCAGAAGAGGGTGTCAGATACCCTGGAATGGAGTTAAAAGGACGGTTCTCAGCCACACTGTGGGTGCTGGGATTCGAACCCAGGTCCTCTGCCAGAGCAGTCAGTGCTTACTGTTGAGCCATCTTCCAGCCTCAGATAAAATGTTTACGTTACTGTGCTGGCTGCTTTGGTTCCCCAATGACACCCTGGGTTAGAGGGATCTCAATGCGGAATCTTCATCTGTTGCCACTGCCCTGTGGCCATTATCGTGGGCATCTTTTTTTTTGTTGTTGAGTGATTAGGAGGGCCCAGCCACTATGGGCGGGCCACCCCTGGGCAGGTGGGCCTGTACTATATAAGAAAGCTGGGCGTTGGTGGCACACACCTTTAACCCTAGAACTTGGAAGGCAGAAGCAGGCAGGAGATCTTCGTGAGTTCAAGCCCAAACCTGGGTTTTACATCGTGAGCTTCCAGCCCAGCTGGGACCTAAAGGGGACCCTGTATCAAAAAAAAAAAAAAAAAAAAAAAAAGGGAAAGCAAACAGGGCTGTCGCACTAGACAGGAGAGCAAGCCAGTACCCAGGTTCCTGCCCTGACTCCCCCTCGATGATGAACTGTAACCCAGGAAACGGAAGATAAAATAGACCATTTCCCCTTTAAGTCATTTTCATTGTTTCTTTTTTTTTTCATTTATACACTTTTATTGAGTATGTTTCCAAAACAAATAATAAACATTAAAACTATACACACATAGTTGTCATTTAAGCTAATTAAGATTTCTAGTTTCCTTTAAAACATTAAATTTCAAATAACAGACTACTGTTCCTTAAAGAATTATAGATGGGTGAGTTTGAAGTCTTTCTGGTCACAAAAAATTTTCATTCAATTCTCACTCAGTTTATATGTAATTTTGTTAACCATTTCTTATCAGAGCAAATAAAGGTAACTAAGGACATACATTTGGTACTTACAATGAACTGGGTCTTTAAAAAAAATTCTTATGGACAAGACCAAAATTAATTGGACAGAGTATTAATTAGACACACAATCTGCTCATAAATCATATTTTGAGTAATTTTACCAAGCATAATGCCTAGAGGAGAACTTGTAGTTTTTCTTAATTTTTGACGAGGGTCTTACTTCTATACAGCTAAGGCTGGCCTCTAACTTTATAGTATTCCTCCCCTAAAGGCTTCCTTAGTGCTAGGATTAAGGTGTTATAAAAGATGGAGTAACACTTTCTCTATAGAAAATACAAGAATTCTAGGGGCTGGGGGAGACGCAGCTCATTGGTTAAAGTTGCGGGCCATGCAAAACCTGAGGACCAGAGTCCAGATTCCCAGAGCCTACATGAATGCCAAGTAGGCATGGGAGCCCACCTGTAACTCCAGCCTAAGAAGGCAGACAAGGACTTCTCAAAGCAAACTGGCTAGCAAGACAGTCATAGCCTTAAGCTTGGGTTGGAATAACAGGCCCTGCCTTAACGAGGAAGACAGGAGAGCATCATTCCCTGCCTCCACATGTATATACACAGAGTCATGCACGTCCACACACACAAGCACCCAGATGCAAGTGTAAACATGTATACACATATATCTTACATTCATATACACACACATGAAAATATTAAGAGGGAAAAGAAAAATATAACAGGATAGCTTAAAGGTTCACAATATTTTAGGAGTTGAAAGAAACTGGTAGTATGGTAGTATTTTCCTTCACATAATAGCCTAACAATTACATGATAACTTTTTACTTTTTTTTTTGGGGGGGGGCTTGTTTTTTTTTTTTTTTTTTTAGTCCAAGCTGGCCTAGAAGTTGCTACGTAGAGCAGGTTGGCCTTGAACTCACAGAGATCCGCCTGCCTCTGCCTTCCGGAGTGCTAGGAATACAGGTGTGTGCAACTTTTACTTCTTTTAAAAAATGTTTTATTTAAGCTGGGCCTAGTGCATGTGCTTTTAGTCCCAGCACTCACACTCGGGGACAAAAGCGGGCATTATTTTCTGTGAGTTCAAGGGCCAGCCTGGTCTAAGACCGGGATTTCCAGGCCAGCTGGGAACATAGGGAGACCTTCTCTCAAAAGGAAAAAGGACAAAAACCAAACAACAACAAAAAAAACACCTTATTTTTAGTTTGTGTGTATGCGTGTATTGCCGTGCGCGTCGAGCAGCGACGCGCCACACACGCACGTGTGTGTGTGTGTGTATGTGTTTGTGAATGATTCAGAAATTCTTAGCAGGACTCCCCTTTGGTGTGCGGACTCCGTTGTACACCATCTGTGTGTCATGCAATGCCTTCAGAAAATCATATATCAGAAGAGCGCACTGGATCCTGGAAACTCGGCAGTTTATCAGGCGATCGTTGTTTCATACTGCCATGCTGAGGCTGACTGCGAATGCACGTGAATGCGTCGTATGTTCAATGCAAGCACCGATCCACAATGCTCTTTCTACATCTTGCAGTGCCGTCTGCTTGCTTAGAGATTTGGCGCACTGAGATATGTTCACTCAACTCTTTTGTCGACGATGTGTTTCTTATAGACGTTGCCCCCGTCAGCTAGTGCAGTGCTACTGTTACGATACTGGAGGCCTGCCGCTTTGCTCAGTCCCATTAGCAAAATTGAGAATGACCTCACATAAATGAAACGTACTCACACTTAGATGACCTGCTCTCGGACTGGTACAAGCTAAGGGGACGCGAGTTGAGTGCGTGTCATAGTGTTCCTGGGTTACAAGGAATAAGTGATACTATTTGAGATCAGTGGTTTTCAGTTTGCCATTTGTCCTCTTATTTTAATGTGCCATTGGAAATTTAAATCGCCGCCCTTAAGCTGGCTATCAATACCATTATGAGTCAATCTTTTTTTAAAATGTACGTAGATCGAGGGGCCTACAGAGATGGTCATGTTCACATCGCTCCTTCAACTCGAGCAGTCTTACAGAGTCCACCTGCACAGTCCTCTTGACAGCGCCACATGCCTCGGTGACTGGGTGTCCCATAAGTGCCACCCCACAGGGCAAGGGCTAAGTGCGACGCATACCCTAGCTAATCATCCTATTCACACGCATTCCATGGGCATTCAAGTAGCCCCCTTCTTGCTCGACACACTTTCTAGGCACGACATAAGACAGAAGCAAGCTGGGTTACGGCAACTGAGCCCCGACATTAAACAGACTCACCTTTTACCGACATGCAAGAGCAATAGCATACATCTTACACAGCTAGTAAGAGGGCAAACAAAAGGCGGGATTAAAGTATGAATATAATTTGTTCTAATGTTGCGTAGGCAAGTCGATAAAGCAGATATGCAAGGGTTCTAGCATGTGTCGCCATAGGTTTCCTGCGGGAATCCACCTCAGACTGAAGGTGAACAGGGGTCTATAAGGAGTGGCGTTCAATCGGGAACACTTACGAATTATTGTATATTCTCGACTTAAACAACTCCTCTAAATATTCGGGCCCGGTTATAGGATTACAGCAAAAAGGATTTAAAATACAAATGTTCAGCCCATGATTATTATACAATGTCCTCATTTCTAGCTTCTTGGTTCTCTTTTCTCACATTAAATTACAGATGCTGGGGGCGGTGGTGCACACCTTAATAATTACCAGCACTTGGGAGGCAGGGTAGGTGGATCTCTGTGCGTTCAAGGCAGCCTGGTCTACATAGTGAGTTCAGCTGGAGCTACAGGGAGACCCCTGACTCAAAAAAGAGAAAAAAAAAAAAATTTACAGAAAAATGTTAACCACCTTACCTTTCTGCTGTATGGATTACTAATTACTAACTTGGTGTCATCTGAGCCTGATAAAATATATTCTCCAGTATCATTCCAACAAGATTGATTAACTTAAAAATAAAAAACAAAAAAGGAATATAAGCAATTGGAACATATAAAGAAGTCTTACCTTCTTTCAACTTTACCTGTATCCAACATTCTCTTGTATCACTGACAAAGTTACTGTTAATGATGAAAAGTTATGACTTAAAAACAACACTTCATACATATAGGAGTGAAATTATATGACTTATGTTTTGGTTTTTGATGAGTGCATCATGTGGTTTTGAGACCGGGTCTCTCTGGAACCCCAGCTGGCCGGAACTCATTATGTTCGACCAGGTTAGTCTCAATCTCACAGAGATCCATCCACCTTGGTAGATTAAAGGCATACGGCCTCATGCCTGGAACTCAGATGAACCAGACCTTGATGATTACTAAATTCCAGTAATGAGTATAGAAAAAGTATATATGACACTTCTATTCAAAACTTTTAAAGAGAGGTTTTGGACCTGTTAAATGTGAGGATACTGTCTATTAGACATATAACTGGACATATAACTTGGTATTCTGGGAAGGGGTGGAAATCATGTCTTTCTTAGCATGGGGCTAGACAGGATCACAGCACATTAGAGAGGAGAGCATGAAAAATCTAGGACAGTCTTTGCTACCAAGCATTTGAAGATCAAGAAGTGAAGCAGTCATCTGAGATGACAGAAGATAATGCAGCCAGTCAGCAGACAGGAAGACAACCAAAGAACAAGCACTAGCAGAAATGCATTTCAAACATGAGAGGTAAAAATGACAGCCATAATTTCTAAGAAGTCACCAGTGGGTCTGAAGATATGAAAGCCATAGAAACCTTCACAAAAGCAGTTTCAGTACAGTGAATAAAATGGAAGCTTTGTATGGAAAAAATTTGCCTCCCCTTCCAAAAAAAAAATAAAAAAATTACCCTTACAGACCCCTTTTTCTAAAAATTAAAAACTAGTATAGTATGCTTTATGTTTTACATTAGAATTTCTATTTGTTTTTCGTTTTTTTTTGTTATTTTGAGAAAGTAGCTGTCTTAAAAGCTATTAAAGCCACGATGGCCCTTGGCCACTTGACCTCTTCTGCTCCTTCTCCCAGTACTGGGATTATTATAGGTGTGGGCCCAGCACACGTTCAGGTTTTAACATAAGCCTTTATTCTTTCATTTTTAAGTAGTTAAAATAAAAAACCCTTCTAGGACAGATTAGAATATTTTCATCAAACATTTAAACACATTACTAAAGCCATTCATAGTTATGAATTAACCATTACTTACACAGCCATCATGTACCTTAACGTTTGCTTACGTTTTAATCTTTGGATACAATTCTCTGCTTTCCGTTTACAAAAGACAAGATCTTAAAATTAAGCCATACAATCTGTTCTGTAGGAAAAAAAAATATATTGCACCTGAAGAGCCTAGTACCTGACACATTAAGGTAGGTACACCAAGTTCTAATTTCAGCTCTATCACTTATAAAATGAATATTAGACAAATTAAACCTGCTAAGCCCTATTTCCTCACTAGCAAACCAACCTCACAAGCACGCAAAGGACTTAACATAGTATGGAAATTACAATAAGTACTATCAAGTTTCTTCCTCCATTCATTTACCAAATCCTTAGCACTTATTGTTCCAGGTAATGTTCTAGAAGCTAGGAAGACAGTGATAAAACAAGACAGGAACAAATGGTCTCTTGTGAAGGGTGAAAAACAATGAAGAGTATGTCCGTGAAACGCCTAAGTAGGAAAACCAAGCATGGCAGGGTGAAACCAGTGGTGGTCGGGGGATCAGGCTTTCCAATTTTTAAACAGGTGGAAACAGTAGTAAAGATGCACCGGTTTTTACACAAAATTGTCGGTAGCAAAAAAAAAAAATAAGTAAAAATTGTGCTTCCATTACAGAGCAGAATGGGTAAAACATTGCAAAAATGTTTTAGAGGAGAAATGTCTCCCTCTAAGAAATGAATCATCTTTACCAAAGGACAGCCCCAGGAAGCGTGTCTGCTCTGATGCTATAATAAAAGCTGAATTTATGACAAATAGCTGCAAAATAGCTAAATAATCCATGCTGATTGGAGGCTACAAATGATACTATCATCTGCATCTCTCAACACTTCCCTATTCTCTTTCTCTTCAAAGATTAAAGATCTAGAAGTAACCTTGTTTTCATTCCTTCCTTCCTTTTTTTTCTTTCTTTTTTTGGTGTTTTTTGGAGCCAGGGTCTTCCTGTGCCCACGGTGGCCTTGAAAACTTACTTGCAATAGACCAAGGGGCCTTGAACTCCCAGAGATTCTGCCTGCCCTCTGCCTTCCTACCTTCCTTCTTATGGTAACAAAGTATTGATAGGTGTAGGATAAACACCCACAGGTTTTAAAAAAAAGTATCGAGTATGAGTATAGCAAGGAGTGGTGGCTTTCACGCCCTTCTAATCCTAGCACTTGGGAAGAAGAGGCAGGACAGAAAGATATTTTTGAGTTCAAGGCCCAGGACAGCTGGGGCTACAGTGGAGACCCTGTCTCGAAAAAGACCAAAAAAAAAAAAGTATGTCTTGAGCTGGGTATGGTGGAGCCACACCTTTAATCCACCACTCAGGAGGCAGAGGCAGGCGGCAGGCACATCTTTGTGAGTTCAAGGCCAGAGCCTGGTCTACAGAGTTCCAGGACACGCTGGGACTAAAGGGAAGACCTACCTCATAATAAAAATACAAAATCAATAAAAAACTAAATAAATAATAAAAAGTAGAGTCTTCTTGGGAGGGAGGTGAATCCGTGATTCCTTTTAATTTGCTGAAATTAAAACAAACCTACAGGAAATTCAGTGTCTGTCAATTGCAACCACACTGCTATACCTGTTTCTTTTACCCACTTTCCCCCCCACACCCAGCGTACGGGGATCTAGGGCTCATGCCTTTATAGGCAAGAGCTCTAGTCCTAGTTTGCTTTCTGTTGTTACGGAGAAACACCATTCATTGGACCAAAACAACTTGGGAGAGAACGCCACAAGGTTTATTTCCTCTTATCCTCCCTAAGGCACACTTCTCTACATCTACAGAGAGTGATGATTAGCCATGAAACTAGAGATAAAGTGAGCTGTTCTACCAAGTGCTAGACAGGGCTAAATAAACAGTTCTGTATGTGACTCTGGACAAGAACCTTAACTGCTGTTTAGATAGCCCACCAAGTGTACTTCTGGAAGCCAAAAGCCATCATAAAATAACTACTAAAGTTAATAATCTGAGTTAGCAACAAAGAAAAATGGGAGATGTTTGGTAGGTGAAGTGGTATTGAAAAAAGAAACGACGTATGAGACAGCCAAGGAGCAGAACGCAGGTAGTGCTACCTCCCAGATCCTAGAGTTAGTGATTTAAAACCAAACCTTGCACTCTAGGCACGCACTCTACCCACTGCACCACTTTCCAGCCCCACCCCCCATTTCCAGGACTTGCCAGCAAAACACACAAACTTCCCAAATCAGAGGCAAAGGGCTTTATTATCCACAACATACCAAGCAATTGGTCTCCCTTGTCTCCCAAGCCCATAAGGCATAAGGTGTTTAATGAGTTCCCACAGCTATGGAAGGTCAAATCCCTGTAACTCATCTTTATGTGTTATATTATGAACAAAGGAATCTCTCTATGGGTTGACTTCATTTTAAATTTCTTTCAGGAAACCAACACGGAAGGAATATTTTTCAACCTAATAAAGGACTGCCTTACACCCAAATATTCACAGGAAAGCACTTAGTGCTTTCTACCTAAAATCAGAAACAAACCAAGGATGTCCACTCTCAACTGAACACAGTATTGTATTAGAAATCCCACTTTTTTTTTTTTAAAGGGGAAAAAAAAAAAGATTACAGAGAAAAAACTTCCTATAGGAAGATGACATTTATCTATACACAAAATATTGAGAAATATAATCTAAAAATTCCGGGAACGATCTGTGAGGGTGACAAAGTCAAAAAAGGTACCAATCAACACACAAAGAAGGAGCTGGGGGGTGGGGGGCTGTGTGGGATGGTCTTCAGGCAGAGCCTGAACCTGTTTTAAGCCCAGGGCTTGACTTTCCAAACTCCACCTATGTAGTCAAGGACGACCTCAAACTTACCCTGTTTCCCTTCCCAAGTGCTAAGATTAGACATGAACCACCATGCCCAGCTATTGCACACCGTCTTTAGATACTACAATAAATACAATTAAATGCAATTTTAATTTTAAATATGATTACATTTTACAACTGTACCAAAGAAAACTGTACATTTAAAGTATAAATCTAAAAATAAATTCACATAGACTCTCTATCTATGCATACAAAAATGAAAAAGGAAATCAAAATCTAAAATTAAATTGAAGCTACACAATCATGGATTAAATGCTGTTAAAATTCAGTTTCTGGGCTGGAGGGAGGATGGCCTAGAGGTTTAAGAGTAAAGACGATCTTGCAGAGACCCGGGTTCGATCCCTAGCACCCCACATGGCGGCTGAGATAAACTGTCCGTAAACTCCAATTCCAGAACTCCCAGTTCCAGGAGAACTCCAACACCAGGGGAATCCGACACCACCCTCTTCTGACCTCCGTAGCATTGCACGACATGGGTGCCCAAAACTACAATCAGAAGTACATTCATAAAATAAAAATAAAATTTTTAAAAATCATGTCAGTTCTTCCCCAATTAATCTTTAAGTCCACCAACGCCTATTAAAATTTCAGCGATGCATTTGGAGACATGGCTAAGCATACTCTAAAATTCACATAGGAAGGCATAACAACTAGAATAGCTATAATAATGTTTTAAGGAGAAATTACTCTATCCTGATATTAAAGCACACTGTGTAACTCTAGAACAGGGAAAAACATTGTGATTTCACAAGAACATATTCAAAATGAACCAAACTGAAAAAACTCAAACTTGATCCAAATAAATATGTCCAGTTGATTTTAAAGGTACAAAGAAAATTTCATGAAATACAGCCTTTTCAATAAATTTGGCTGAGAAGGGATATTCTACTAGATCCACAGTAAAAAACTAACGTGAAACTGCGCCATGGTGATATATACCTTTAGTTCCAGCACTTGGAATCAAAGACAGGTAGGTCTCTGTGAGTTAGATGCAGCCTGGTCTACATAATGAGTTCCCGGCCAAGTGGGGTTGGGTTATAGGGACCCGGCCCCATTTCACATGACAAAAACTTACATTGGACACCCTAGACCGTAAGTGAATTAAAACTATACATGTACAAGAAAAACACATAAAGGGGGAAAAATATACAAAAAAAATTATAAAACTGGCCCTTCCCCAAATTAAAAGCCTTTGCAACACAAAACACTAAAGACATGCCATATAGAGAAAAAATCCACTTATCTAACGAAGATGGTCACCACTGCTGGTTGTTAGGTCTGGCTCTCCCAGGATTCCAAGAGACACACACATACCCACTTCCTCCAGAGGATGTCAATCTTATGACCTCTTCCCCTTTACCTGAGGCCTGCCCAATGAGTTTAAAGGGCTTTTCCCAGCAGCCATCTTTTACTGATAACTACCATGTGCCAGCAGGCTTATCAGTCCCAGGGATTCCTTAAGTAATTATGTTCCCGGAGTAACCTTAAGCCTGTCTTTTATCTGGGGTTTTGTGACTGCATAGAATTCCATATATATATATGCCCATTTTTCCTTTTTTCTAATACATGGTGCCATGACTCAGATTGGTCACTAACACTGGAGGCAAATCTAGCTTACCAAGCTCCAGAAGAAGAAAGCAAGTACGTAAATACTGGTCTTTTTTTTTTTTAATTTATTTATTTTTGTATGTGTATGAATCCTGTTATGTCTGCATGTAGGTCTGTGCACGTGTCCTGCAATTTGCCGCAGAGGTCAGAAGAGGGTCTCGGACTTCCCCTGGAAATGGAGTTCTCCTGGAATTGGAGTTCGACGGTTTCTGTCCTCGCTCGCCCTCGTGGGGCTGGGGACTCGAACCGTCCCCCTGCAAAGGCCAGTTGGTGCTCTTAAACCACTGGCTATCTCTCCACCCGTATATAAGAGCTTAGAACCATGGCTTGTCAAACAAACTCCCCATAAGCAATCTTACCAGAAAGCACCCAAAAAACCACCATTCTACTGAGGTGAAAAGAAACCCTCATGATTTTCAGGTCAGGTATGCAACTCTGTGAAATCAGAGTGCTATCAGAAGTCCACTGGACTTCCAGTTCTGGAGTGAGAATTGCCCAGAGACTTCAAACAGATCTGCACTTCCAGAGCAGTGTCATTGGAACTGTGAAGGATGCCAGAAGGATCCAGGCCAATGCCAGTTGGACTGGTTTTCTTTTTTCGGTTTGCCTTTTGATAAATACAAAACCAAACGTGTATGCTATCAGACAACATGAAAGATGAGCCAAAAGATATCATCTAGCAACTACATACATGGGAAAATATATTGAGAATCCACTGTGAGAGTTGTTGAGAGGACTTAGCCAGGTAAAGGTGCGGCTGCTAGCTTGCCAACCTAAGTTCACAGGCTCAAAAACTCCCATTCTCTCCTAACTCATTCTCGTGCTAGTTCTCTTCCTCCCCCCCTCACTCCCCTCTCTCTAAAACACGCACACATCACCCCTTTAAAAAAATACAGGACTGCGAGGAGAATGGATCCCATGATTAAGAGCAATGTTCTCTTGCCGACAGAGGACCTCGGTTTGGGTTCACAGCCTCACGTGGCAGCAAAAACCACCAACCTGTAACTCCAGTTCCCAGTGGATCTGATCTGCCCTCTTCCTAGCCCCTCCACAGTAAACTGGATCAATTGCAGTGCTCATATACAGGCAGGCAAAATTACAAATTTTTCTTTTAACTAATTTTTAAAATACCACTATGATGGCAATATGTTACTTTATTTTTTCTTTGTTTCTTCTTCCCTATTATTCAGTATTTCTGAATGTTACGATTCCTTGCCCCCTGCCCTAATCCTTCTCCCCTGAGATAAAAAATACCTAGGTATTTGATTGTGAGTAAGAAAACCCAGGGAAAGGGCTTGGAGAGATGGCCTAGCGGTTAAGAGCACTGACTGCTCTTGCAAGGAACCCGGGTTGCGATCCCCAGCACCCACATGGCGGCTAAGAAAAAAAAAACGTAGAAAAACTCCAGTTCCAGGGGAATCACAAGACCCTCTTCTGACCTCCGCGAGCATTGCATAGACACGGGTGCTGAGACCTACATGCAGACAGTACAATTCATACACTACAAAACATAAAAAAATCTTTTTAATTTAAAAAAAAAAAGTAAAAAAAAAGAAAACCAGGGAGACAGAAATCAGAAATCCAACATGATGGTATTTTCTTTTTTCGTTTTTTGGATCAGGTTTCCCTATAGCCCCAGCTGCCCCTGGAACTCACTCTTCTAGACTAGGCTGGCCTTGAACGCGCAAAGATCCCTGGCTCTACCCCCAAGTGCTAGAATTAAAGGCGTGCCACTATCCACGCCTGGCTAGAATGTTCATATTTTTTAAAATAAAAAATAAAAAAGAAACAAATCAACATATTAGCAAATCCGTGAAAAACACAAATTTTTTATTAGCTTTTTATTACTGTGCATGTGAGTAAGCGCAGACTATGTTGAACAGGCCAGCCACGTGCACACTAGGAGACACAGCTTTATGCCATTGTTCGTCGGGGTCTCTTCCACCTTTCTTGTGGGTTCCAGGGAACTGAAGTCACAATCAGGCTTGTTTGGAATCCTTTACCCAATGAGGCCTTTCTTGGCAGCCCCAGGAAAAATTTTTTCAGTGATGGAAGAGAAAAACCGAAGAAATTGTGCAAAAGTCCATAATCCAGTCACACAAATCCTCTCAGGCAATCTAGGCAATTCTTGACACTCTAGCAAAAACCTACAGGCCAGAACAACATATTTAACAAGTGACAACAATGCTTTTCTAAAATTAGGAAATGTCTACTCTTTCACTCTCTATAAGCCCTGACCAGGGCAATTAACGAAACAACAACAAAATACAGGTTGTAAAAAGCGATGAATCAAAACTTTTGGGATGAGAGAGTTGCCTCAGCACTTAAGAACACTTGCTGCTACCTCGTCACGGACAAGGTTTGCTCTCTAGCACCCACATGGTCATATCACAACATTCTTAAAACTCCATTCCAGGGACCTACAGCCTTATGGCCCCTGGCTGTAGCATGGTGACTACATTGCACATAAAAAAGCACAAACAGCAAACCATACACATAAAAAAATCGAAAAAACAATAAAAAAAAAATGTATATTATAAATGTTTTAATAAATGTTTTAAGAAAAAAAAAATTGAAAAAATAATAAAGGTATTTTTATAAACATGTTCTCGGATATGGAAAAAAAAATTCAATATTTTTAAAATGCATAGTTCTCCGAAAGTTTCCAAGATTAAAGACCAGTACTTAAAAAAACAAATTCTGAGGGGCTAAGAGAAGCCTAGCGGTTTAAGAGCAACCGACTGCTCTTGCAGAGGAACCCAGGGTTCGAATCCCCAGCCCCACATGGCGGCTTGTTACAACCCAACGTCTGTAACTGCAATTCCAGTAGAACTCCAGTTCTAGGGGATATCACACCCTTACACCCTCTTCTGACCTCCGCGGCATTGACACAACACGGGTTCACAAACCTACATGCAGACAGCTACATTCATACACGAACAAAAAATAAATAAAATTTTAAACATTAAAAAAAAAAAAAAACAATTCTGGGGGAGGGCTAGAGAGATGGCTCATCGATTGTACAGAGCACTGACTGTTCTGTGAGATGACCCCAGGTTCAACTCTGCAGGTCACATGGGAGCTGATAACCATCAATAAACCCAGTTTCCAGGGGAATCTGATCCTCTTCTGTACCATGGGATTGTACAACACAGGTACACAAACTACAGCAAGGCAATACATATCATTAGACATAAAAACATAAAATTTATAAATATATTTAAAAAATATTTTTTAAAAAATAATTGCTACTAGGCACACACCTTTAATCTCTAGCCTTGGGAGGCAGAAGTCTTAGGCGAGGCCTAAGGTCAAGTAATTCAGACCAGCCTGATACATAGTAAGTTCTCAGGACAGCTGGGGCTATAGGGGAGACACTGCTTCAAAAAGACTCCTGGGGGCTGGAGATATAGCCTAGCTGTTAAGCAGCATGATTTGCTCTTGCAGAGGACCCGGGTTTCTATCCCAGCACCACACATGGCAGCTAAACCGTGCTTAACTCCAATTTCAGGAGAACTCCAGTTCCAGGGGAACCGCAGAACCCTCTTCTGACTCACGCGGCCATTGCACGACCACGGGTGCATAACTGCAGCAGACAATACATTCATTACACATACGAAAATAAATAATAAAACAAAATTAAAAAAAAAAAAAAAAGACCCTGGCCAAAAGAGCAGAGGATGGTTCAGTGATAGCTTGCTAACATCAAGTGAGGCCTTGGGTGGAATCCCCCAGCATGGCAAAACACAAAACATAACTAATCAAATGAATATCAAATACAGAGCTCAAATCATGGTTTGAAAATGCAATATTGTGTCCAGGGATGGTGGCACACACCTTTACCTCAGCACGTGTAAGGCAGAGTAAGGGAGATCTGTTATTTCAAGGCCAGCATGGTCTACATGACAGTTCCAGGCAGCTCAGGGGCTACAAGTAACACCAATTCTCAAAAAGACAAAAGTGAACGAATGAAAGATACAATATTGTAAGATGAGAGTAAAGATGAAAATTCTCCCAGAAATTCTACGCAAAATACCAAGTCTTCAGAAGTGGGGATTTTTTGTTTTGTTTTGAGTCAGGATCTTATCTAATGTAACCCTGACTGATCTGAGAGCTTACAAGTCTAACAGGGCTGGTGTCAAAACTTGCAAGCATCGTCTGCCTCTCTCCTCCCAGAGCTGGGATCATAGGGGTGACCCAGCCAGCCTAATGATCTTTTTTTTTTAGTATTTTATTTATTTTTTTCATGTGCATGAGTGTGGTGCTCGTGTGTAGATAGGTGCACCCCCCGTGTACGGCAAACAAGCTGTTTTTAAAAAAGGGTCCAGGAATATCTGGACAAATTTTTTTTTGGGGGGGTGGTCTGTTTGTGAACAGGGGTTTCCCTGTACCCCTCAGCATGGTCCTTGGAAACTCACTACGTACATCGGCTGGGCTTGAACTCACAGAGTCATACAGCCTGTCCTGCTTCCCGAGGTGTGTGGATTAAAGGTGTATATAGCACCAGGCCCAGCTATATCTGGGCAATTTTGTAAAGAGACCAAAAAAGACCAAGTTCATAGTATCACATGTCATCAGATTCACAGGATTCCTTTAGCAGGTTCCTGAGACTTAGAAATTTAAAATGAAATAAGTAAAAATAAAATAAATTAATGTAATAAACCAAATAAATAAATAAATCATTTAAGGAGGTTAAGGAGGCACTTTGCTGTTCTCCAGACGACACACGTTCAATTAGCAGCCACATTCACAGCTAAGCCATTCACAAGCACTATACCTACCAGTCATAGGCAATCAAAATACTTGTACATTAGTTAATTTGTCATGTTCTAAATAAGCTAAAAACGGAGTAAGAGCATGGGACTGCAGTGGTTGAGAGTCCTGTGTTCTTGCAGAGGACCTGGGTTCAGTTCCCAGCCTACATGCAGTGAAAAAACCATGGGTAACTTCAGTTCTAGAGATCCATGCCCTTTTCTACCTCCAAGGTACCATAAAATGAATATAACAGAGCTGGGCGTGGTGGCTGCAACGCCTTTAATCCTCCCGCGCTGGGACGGGGGGATCTGTCTGGCGTTCAAGGCCGAGCCTGGTCTATAGAGTTTCCAGGCCAGCTGAGGGCTAGGACAACAGGGTGACCCTGTCCTCAAAAAAGACCCTCCCCCCAAAAAAAAGAAAAAAATTTTAATTTAGGTAGGTACCTTCAAAGTCTGAGAAATGGCCGAGTTAGAACTCCAAAAGCAGGCAGGTTGATATCACAGGTATGACAAATTATTAAGCTGGGAGGGAGGCATGTTAAGAAATTATACAAACTGGTTAGAATTTCTTAATCATACAGAACTGAAAAATTACAGACACAGGGCCTAAATATCTTAGGCTATATTTAATCCTTACTTACTGCCCACCTCCACGTCTGACCTAGACCTTTCAAATATCAGGTAAAACTTTGGAACTCATATTAATTTCGCCAGACGCGACCCAAATTAGTCACAATTAATGCTAAGAACATTCCTAACAATGCATGTGAGTTCCTGGGTGCCTTTTGTAACTCACTACTGATGTCTCACCAAAAGGTTTAGAAATTGCTTGAAACCAAAAAAAAATAAAGAAGCCGGGCGTGGTGGCACAGCCTTTAATGCTAGCACTGGAAGGCAGAGGCAGGCGGATCTTGTGAGTTTCACGGGCCAGCCTGGTCTACAGAGCGAATTCCAAGAAGCTGGGTCTAAGGAGGGTACACTGTCTCAAAAGACCCCACCCAAAAAAAAAAAAATTGCCTTGAGGCCAGGTGTAGGCACCCACCTTAGATCCCCAGGCACTTGGGAGGGTAAGTGCCAGGTGGATCTCTGGGATTCAGGCCAGCTTGGTCTACAAAGAGTTCCAGGGCCAGCATTTGGGGTTTAGGGGAGACCCTCTGTCTCAAAATAGACAAAGAGATAAATATTTTTAAAAAGCAAGCCCTTGAATATTTATGACTTTCTTTTGTTCAGTGGCTATTTAAGTTTGTGTGACTGCTTCTGCATCGGAAACATGTTATTCAGGGAACCTTAGCTGTTCCCAGGTCATGGTCACTTTATTTGGCTCAGAATAAACAATTCCTTTATTCTCTTTGAGTGAAGAGTTTGTTTTTGCACTGACAGAAGAAAAATGAAGGACAATTTTATTGGGGTTTGAGAGAGGAAAATAGAGCAGGCAAACTGGAGATCTCCCAGTGCTGATTGGAGCGAGAGAAAAAGCGCAAAATTATACTTTCATGAATTAGAGAAAACAAACCAGGCAGCAAGGAAGGTTGTAGCAGTTTGCAGAGCGACAGCGAGGGCTGTGTGTGTGTATGTAAGAGGTCACGGTGGTAGGTACCTTCAAAGCTGAGAATGGCCAGTTACGAACTCCAAAAGCAGCAAGGTTGAATATCATGTCTGTAAGCAGCTTCACCCCATAAAGGGCTTTCTGAAGTATCTAATTCTCATTCCTCCCATCTTCTTATGTCTTTGGCTGTATGTTCTTTTCACCCTCTGGCTTCAAGCTGTCTTCTTGAATTTGTAAAACAGACCAAGGAGGTCTTGGCCTGGCCTGGACAAGGGAAACTCCTGATAGTTACACGGAAGGATAGTAAACTCTGACCAAGTCATTTGTAAATTTACAGATCATCAGCCATGCCACTGTGCCTGAGATGTCACCACATTAGTATTTATGCCTCAAAGGGGTTTTCAGACACAGGACCACATTCTGCAGTATGGCAAAATGAAAAACTCTCTAGGCTACCAACTTGAGGAACCTGACAGAGATGTGCATTATGTACCAAATGTGTCAAGAGACACAGAGCTGGGGCAAATGTACTTTTAAAAAATATCAAGTTTAGCCAGGTGTGTGGCACACCGCACCTTTAATTACCAGCATCGGGAGGCAGAAGGCAGGAAGCGAGGATCTCTGCGTTTCAAGGCCGGCTTGGGCACCGGTGAGCCCAGGCCACTTGGGGCGATAGCAGCCCCTGCTCGAAAGAGACATATATATGTATGATATACGTAATATAATATTTTTTTTTTTTTTTTTGTAAAAAAAAACTGATTTTTGGGGGAGAGTAAAAAAGACAAGAAAAAAACAAACATGTATGTATTTTTTTTTGGTCTTTTCGTGACAGGGTCTCCCTTATAGCCCCCAGATGCCTGGCAGGCTGCGCTCTGTAGACAAGGCTGGCTTGAACTCACAGAGATGCGCCTGGCCTCTGCCTTCAAGGCTGGAATTAGAATTAAAGGCATGCCCACCCACACCCAGCTCATAAAGATAGTTTTTATTTTTTTTTTACATGGGGTCTTGGGAATTGACCCCGTTCCTCTATAAGAGCAGTCGGTGCTCTTAAACTGCTGAGCCATTTCGCTCCAGCCTTTAGGTTTTTATATTTCATGTGTATGGATTGATTGCTTGCATGTAGTGTAAGTCACCCCATGCATGCAATGATCAGAAATCAGAAGTCATAGTTTTTTGGATCCCCTGGGAATTGGAGTTACGAATGGTTGTTGGCCACGATTGGGACCTAAGAATCAACACTCTGGGATCCTCTCAAGGGTAGTTAAGTGGCTTTCAACCACCAAACCAATCTTCCAGTCACTGCAAATGGACTTTTTTTTGGTGTTTTTCCCGACAGGGTATCTTGTAGCCCCAGCTGTCCTGAACCGCTCTGTATACCAGGCTGGCTGAACCACAGAGATCCACCGTGGCTGACCCAGCACATTTTATGTGCTTTTGGCTAGTTGTTTTTCCAGACAGGGGGTCCAAGTATCCTAGCGCTGGCCTTCAGCTCCTCATCCTCCTTTCTCCACTCCCAATAGAGCTAGATAGCAAGCAGGGACTACCATGCCCACTTTTACATGGTACAGGATAGAACCCAGTAGCTCCTGATGCTAGCCAACGCACTCTTGTCAACTGAGTTACATAAAAAACCTGGCACCTAATTTTCAAATTCTTAAGAATCCCACACCTCTTCACTCAGAGGCTAATGACACTTGACTACAATTATTAAAATAGTCTAGGGGCTGGAGCGAGGGCCGGTTCCGATTCCCCAGCCACCCACATGGCGCTGAGAACCGCCTGAAACTCCAATTCCAGGAGAACTCCAGTTCCAGGGATCCGACTCGACCCCTTCTGACCTCCCCGGCGCATTGCAGACACGGGTGCAAGGAACCTGCATGCAGACCATACATTGATAACCAATTACGGAAATAAAGAAAAAAAAACAAAAAAAATAAAAATAAACAAAAAAATAAAAAATAAATAAATTAGTCTAGAGCACAGTGGCATATATGCCTATAATACTAAGCATTTGGGAAGTGGAGGCCTGGGCTACATGAAGCCCTGTCTCAAAATATATGTGAATACACACACACACACACACACACACACACACATACATGCTTTATCTAAAACAATTCACAAACGTCAAGTTAAGATTCATTAATGTTCTATCAACCTGTTTAAGAACAAGACACAAAACAGAAAATACAATGAACCCCATGTAGAGACAGTACTGGTTGCATATGACTGTAAGCCTAGCATTTAGCACCTGGGAGGAGAGGCAAGAAGACCACAGGCTGGAGAACAGACTGAGCCATCGTGTGAGTCCAGGCCTGCCTGGACGGCACAGTGAGACCTTTTCTTAAAAAAGACAAACAAGCCAAGCAGAGTTGTGTCCATCTAGCATACCAGGACATGGGAGAATTGTAATTCCATCCTCCTGTGCACACACAAAATGCACTCATCTAGAGTGGCAGTGTGGTAGTATATGTCTATAACCCCAGCATTAAGGAGGATGAGTCAAGAAGATCTCAGTTCAAGGCCAGCCTATGCTACACAGCTTGATTATACTTATATTTCATAAGGATGGCTTTGAACTCCTGACCCTTCTGGCCTTCTCTCAAGTGCTGAGATTATAGTGTTCAGCACCTAACCCAGCTAAAACCACTTGAAAACTGTAGCCAGGTGTGGCTGTACACACCTTTAGTTCCAACACTCAGAAGGCAGAGACAGAGGCAGAGGCCAGAGGCCAGCCTGGTCCATAGTGAGTGAGTTCCAGGTCGGCTGGGGATACAGGGAGACCCTATCTCAAAAAGCAAAAAAAAAAAAAAAAAGGAAAGAAGGAAGGGAGGGAGGGAATGAATACTGTTATGTGCTAATATAAATTATGTATCATTGTCATACTCAAATTATTTGAAAGTCAAGCATGATGACACACACCTGTAATCCCAGAATTAAGGAAGCCAAAGCAGGAAGATCAATCGAGACCAAGACCTTGAGGTCAACCTGTGTCGAAAGCTCCCACAAAAACTTATAATATTAGATTAACATTAAGAGCCCCTTATATACACACATACATTTGAAAATCTGTAATTCAGTCTTTCTTTCTTTTTTTTTTTTTTTTGGCTTTTTCAAGACAGGGTCTCCCTGTAGCCCCAGCTGTCCTGGAACTCACTCTGTAGACCAGGCTGGCCTTGAACTCACAAAGATCCGCCTGCCTCTGTCTCCTGAGTGCTAGGATTAAAGGCGGGAGCCACCACGCCGGCATTCAGTCTTTCTAATAGCCAGTAGATTCTTGCTCTTCAAGTTCCCTACACTCAATCCACAAACTCCATTCCCACTAGAAAGTCTGAATAGGAAGGGTATATTTTTTTTACTTTATATATTTTTAATGCTTTTTCACATTTTGTTTATTTTGTGTGTGTGCACAAACACACAGTTCAGAGGACAAGTTTCAGGAGGAGTCCATTCTCTCTACAATGTGGAGCCTAGGGATCAAACTCAGGTGATCACAGGCTTGCTGGCAGGTGCCTTTACCTGCTGAACCATCTCATCTACCCTGCTTGCCATATTTTAATTAAGTTTATCATATACAGCTGAACTGATTAAGAAACATTAACATATGAACCTATAGAGACACTTAAAACTGTCAAACTAATTGAAATAAAAGACCAAATTATAAATTCACTCACACTTAAGTGCTAGAATTGGCTTTAAGTTAAAATTCTGTTCATTCTCGGCAAATTAAATTGTATACCTTTTTAGGTTAAGAATTTTAAAAAGTTTATAAATTTTACAAAGTTAAATTGTGCAGCAAATGTACAACACATTTGCACACTTTCATAACAGTGAAGTCGCAATAAAGGAAAAAGGACAAGCTCAGGTGTGATAATACACTTGTAAATCCCAGCTGTCAGAAGTCTGCGGTGGGAGAAGTCAAAGCTAACCTGGACTACATAGGGAGCTCCTGTCTCAAAAAAATCACACACACACACACACACACAACACACAAACAACACCCCACACAAAGGTTGGGGGGGGGGGAAGGGGACGGGGGAGAAGGGGAGTGAGGGAGTGAGGGAGGGGAAATGGGAGTGGTTTGAGTGAGGGGAGGGGGAGGGGGGAAAAGGGAAGGGGGAGGTGAAGGGGGAAGGGGGGAAGGGGGAAGGGGCAGGGGGGGGAAAGGGGAAACAAAAAAAAAAAAAAAAAAAAAAAAAAAAAAAAAGGGAAAGGGAAAGGGGGGAGAGGGAAGGGGGAAGGGGAGGGGGGGAAGAAAGGGGATTTGGGGGCAGGGTGGGGTGGGGGAAAGGAAAAGGGGAAGGGGAGGGGGGATGGAAAAGTGAAAAGGGGAGGGGGAAAAGGAAAGGGGACAGGAAAAAAGGGGGGTGAGAGAGGGATAGGTGGAAAGGAAAAGGGGAGGGGGGAGGGAGGAGGAAAAGGGGGAAGGGGAGGTGGGGAAAGGGGAAGGGGAGGGGAAATAAGGGGGGGGGGACGGGGGGAAGGGGAAGGGGAGGGGGTGGAGGGGGGAGGGGGGTGGGGGAGGGGGGAGGGGGAGGGGGGAGGGGGGGAAAGGGGGAGGGGGAAAGGGGAGGGGGGGAGGGGGGAAAGGGGGGGGGGGGAAAGGGGGAGGGGGGAGGGGGAAAGGGGAGGGGGAAAGGGGGGGAGGGGGAAAGGGGGAGGGGGGAAAGGGGCGGGGAAAGGGGAGGGGGAAGGGGGAAGGGGGGAAGGGGAGGGGGGAAGGGGAGGGGGAAAAGGGGAAGGGGAGGGGGGAGAGGAGGGGAGGAAAGGGGAAGGACTGGAAATGGCTCAAGTCACTAAGAGCACTGGTTGCTCTTGCAGAGGAGTGGGGTTGGATTACCAGCACCCACATAGTGCCTAACAACCCCGTCCTTAACTCCAGTTCCAGAGGAATTCTATGGCCTCCGCTGACACTGCATGACACAGGTACACTAACATACATGCACATAAAAAATAAAACTAATTTTTTTATGTGTATGAGTGTAAAAAAACTAATACATTTCTTAGGTTTGGAACAGTGTAGTCCTTCATAAACTATTACGTAGTGATCTACACACATCTTTATTGCCATGAAAGATCTCCCAGATGCAGTGTAGGAAATGAAAAGCAAAGTGCAAAACAACATGTACAGCACCGTGTACTATAATTTCAAGCACACACATAACATATGCACCTACAAACCCATTTCTTTATATATACTTCTAAGAATGCAAACAAGGGCTGGAGAGATGGCTCAGTGGTTAAGAGTTCCCGATTGCTCTTACAGAGGACCCGGGTTCGATTCCCAGCACCCACATGGCTGCTAAGAACTGTCTTTAAGCCTAGCACTCGGGAGGCAGAAGCAGGTGGATCTCTGTGAATTCAAGGCCAGCCTGGTCTACAGAGTGAGTTCCAGGACAGCTGGGGCTATAGGGAGATCCTGTCTCAAAAAACAACAAAAAAATAAAATAAAATAATCTGGAAAATAATCAGGCATGAAATTGAAGACTGAAAGATCACAAGGATTTGTTTCACTGAGTTTTTACAATGAAAACACATTCGTGTTATGAGACAAAAAATAAATTAAACATGTACACCCTAACAAGTAATTTACAAACCAGGGCTATAGGCTGTTCTGAGAATTGTCATTTGTATTTTTGTTGCAGTGAAAAACAAATGACAGAAACAAATCCTTTCTACCTGGCAAAGAAATGACAGAATTAGGAGTAGGGGCGGCCCCTGGTGAACAGGTCCTCCGTGAAAATACGGGACTTTTGAGTTGACTCAGGTGTGACCCGGCACCCTCACAAAAATCATGGTATATTAAAAAGTGGAATACTGCGCCCTCAATGCCAAAGGTTGTTTTTAGAAAGCTTAACTAAGACACAGAAAATGCCAAGTGTGTTTTCCAGGGGTGGGAATAGGAACCTGAAACCCTACACCTCCTTCCAGCGGTCCCCAGGAACTGACAGCAGGCTGGATCCGGGCGAGCGCGGGGGTGGGGAGAGCCCAGCGATCACTTTTAGGCTTGGGCTCCGCGCCACCATAGCTCACCCAGCGCCCGCCCGTATGGGGCGTCAAGTCCCTGGGGTGGTCAACTGCGTCGAGGGCGGCACGTAAACCCTGCGAGGGCCGAGGGCTAGGCGGCGGACGCGGCCCGGGCTCTCGGGCGGAGAGCCTGGCTCGAGGGGGCACGGAGCGCCAACTTTTGCTCTCTGCGCGGCAGCTCCGTGGGGTTCCGCGAGTCCTCTCGAGTCCCGGCCCACGAGCGACCCCAACACCTCCCGGACCAGTGTCGCCTACTCTCGGAGGGAAACCCGGCCAGGAATGCGGCCGGCAGCGTGCAAAGGGGACCTGACAGTGGGTGCGGGCGCCGACCCCCGACGTCCCACCTCCAACAGCCCCGGCGCGCCCCCTCCCCCACCTCTGGGCGGCGACCTAGGCGCCACCACCCGGGGCCCCGCTCACCCAGGTAGCGGCTCCGCAGCCGGGACGGGTCTTCCAGCCCGAGGGACCTTTTCCTTACGTCCCACAACAGGTGCGGGCAGGAGCCTCCCCGAGACATGGCTCTGTCGGGTCGTGGTGGAGAGGGGAGACCACCGCGGGGGGTGGGGAGGGGAAGAGGGGGAGGGGAGAGGCCGATCAACACCCGAGCTGCACCAGCACCATGCGCCCGCCGGACCTCGCAGGCGCCGCGAGTCAGATGGCGACCGCCACAGCTGCGCCTTCTTCCCCGGAGCCCGGCGGCACCCAGGCCACAGCTCGCCTCATACTCTTTACACTACCCAGAACATCTAGAGATCAGCAACAGTCCCCTCCCTCGACCCCCCCTCCCGCAGGAGGCGGAGGCGGCCTCCAGCTCCTCCCTCTCCTTTCTGGGCCGCGCCCCTCCCAGCCTTTCTCGCGAGATGACGACCGCCCTCCACGGGAACAGAGGCCCTCGAGCGTCACGCTTGCCCTCACCCTACAAGAGTAGCTTCAGGCCGCTCTAGGCCATTCCTGTATTCTCTATGGATACATAGTGACGGAAGCCGCTCGAGTCGTAGTCTAGCTCACGCCTCTCGTTCAAAGGACGCAGAAGCCGGGCGTGGTGCTTCATGCCTGTAATCCCAGCATTCGGGAGGCTGAGGCAGGAGGATGGCGAGATCCAGGCCAGCCTGGACTGCAAAGCGAGACACGGTCTCCAAGTAAATAAATAAACAAAAGGAAACCCGACAGGTATGCGGTGTCATCTTTAGTTGGGGCGAAGCACGCCCTGAAAGCTTATTTTAACCACGGCCTTTAGTCAAAGTGAGGGGCGGTACAGAGGTGTAGCTTGACTTTCCCCTCTCCAATACGTCCTCCAGGGCCGGATGGAGAGGCAGGGTCTGGCTCCACCCCTTCCGCTCCGTAGGCTGAGCCAGTTAGAGCGGGTGGCTCAGCCTACGCAAGTGCCTGCGGGACTTGAGCGAAGCTGCCGGGTCGCGCCGGTCTCCTTCACACCTGTTGCCATGACTCCGCCTCTGTCTCCCCCGCCCGCTGGCAGGAGGCGGGCCGGGGCGGGCTTTTGCTGAGCTCCGCCCCTTGAGCCTTGGGCTGGCAAGTCCCCTAAGTGCTTCAGCCGGGGTGGCAGAACCTGCGGAAGGGCACCCTAGGGCAGAGGCGGACTCCCTGCGCGAGAGAAAGTGACGAGCTGCCCTTCGCTGTCAGCCAGCAGCGAGGATATAGCGACGCTCCCGCCCAGCTGCTATCGAGCAGGAGGTGGCCGAGATGGCAGCCGCCGGCTCCCGGGGCCTGCGGGCCACCTACCACAAACTCATGGATAAAGTGGAGCTGATGCTGCCGGAGAAATTGAGGCCCCTGTACAACCACCCGGCAGGTAACGAATCCTTAGTGGCCCTCCCCCTCCCCCTCTCCAATTGGACCTTCAGAGGCCCAGTGTCTGTCGGGCTGCAGCAGGCATCCCAGATCCCGGTCCCTGCCCCCGAGGATCCACCTGCTCTCCTCACCTTGTCTCCCGCATCTCCTCCCAACCCTTTGAATCTCCACTCATTGCCCTTCCTGATCTTTGTGGCCCTCGCTCCCCTAGAGCACGCACGACTCGATCCCTAGACCCGACCGGCAGATTTGATTCTTATCAGCTTCTGCCATGAAGGGGTCTGGGACCCACCATGGAACCCTCTTTCTCTCCATGAATGTATAGCCCACGCAGGGAAGAGCTGGATAGGCGTCTGGTCGAAGCGAAGGGTTTTGGAGTAAAGGTCATACTTCCCTCAGCTGCTTGATCGGCCTGCAGAGTGAGCCCTCCCCCAAACTGGACGCTCTCTCCTGGTTTCCATCACTGTTGTGCCCATTTCATAGGTCCAAAATAAGCCAGTCTTTGGGCAACTACTAAACAAGTTCTATCTAACCTTTTTATGTGGGTGGATATCTGCTCCACCACTTTACTATAGGTGTGACCTTGGGAAGAATCTTACACCTCCGTTCTAGTTTCTATAAACCGTGTGCAGTGTGAAAATCAAAGATAACATATATGCTTGATTCTTTGCAAATGCTCAGTAAATGTTCGCTGTCTCTTGTACTGGGAAAGTATTGTGGTTGAAAACAATTCTACCAGAAACTGGAAGACCCTAATCCTTCTAGGTCTTTATTATAGTTCTGCAGTTATGGTGTTTCTTTTTATTTATTTATTTTTTATGTGTATTAATGTACTGTCTGCATGTAGGTTTGTGCACCCGTGTCAGGCAATGCCGTGGAGGTCAGAAGAGGGTGTCGGATTCCCCTGTAACTGGAGTTAAAGATGGTTCTTAGCCGCCATGTGGGTGCTGGGAATCGAACCCAGGTCCTCTGCAAGAGCAGTCAGCGCTCTTAACCGCTAGGTCATCTCCCCAGTTATGGTGTTTCTAATACAAAACAGTAGTTTGTACTCATTTGGCTGAGGACTTTTGTCCTCTGATGTATACTGAGGTCACTCTAAGCATGTAATTGAGCAAATAGGAAAATACATTGCAGTGGAAACAGTGGCTAACAAAAAGTGGTTTTTGTGGGGCTGGAGAGATGGCCTAACGGTTAAGAACGCCGACTGCTCTTGCAGAGGACCTGGGTTTCTATCCCCAGCACCCACATGGCCGCTGAAAACCGTCCTTAACTCACTCCAGTTGCAGGGGAATTCGACGCCCTCTTCTGACCTCCGTGGCATTGCACGACACAGGTGCACAAACCTGCATGTGGACAGTACATTCATACACATATGAAAATAAATAAAAATTTTTTTAAAAGTGGCTTTTGTCTCTACGTTGTTAAATCTGTGTTCAAAGTTAAGATTATTAGAAAGTTATGATGGCACTTGGGAGTTTGAGGCCAGCCAAGGCTACACAGTGAGTCCCTGTCTCAAAAAAAGAAAACGATTGTTGAGTTCCACTGACAGCTAGCTCAGAGACAGCTCTCTGGAGCCTGAGCCAGTTGCTAAATCTGATGCCCTTTGATAACAGAATGAAGAATGAACTATACCTCTCCATTAGGCTTTGGCTTAACACCTAATATTATTTACTGCAATATTAAACCCATTATAAAACTTTTTTTTTTTGAGACTGGGTCTCCCTGTAGCCCTAACTGGCCTAACAAAGATCCACTTGCCTGTCCTTCCTGACTGCTGGGATTAAAGGAAATGTGCCACCATGCTTGACTTATATAAAACTTTTTTTTTTACTGTGTATGAGTGTACTGTCTGCATGTAGGTTGGTGCACCCGTGTCGTGCAATGCCTCGGAGGTCAGAAGAGAGTGTCAGATTCCCCTGGAACTGGAGTTAAAGATAGTTCTTAGCCACCATGTGGGTGCTAGGAATTGAACCCGATCCTCTGCAAGAGCAGTTGGTACTCTTAACCACTGAGCTATCTCTCCAGCCCCAACTTATATAAAACTTTTATTGGTCTTTTTGAGACAGGGTCTCTATGTGGCCCCAGCTGACCTGGAACTCACTATGTAGACTAGACCTTGTACTCACTATGTAGACTAGGCCTTGAACTCACAGAGATCCACCTGTTTCCACCTACTTCCGCCTACTTCTGCCCGCTTACACCTCCCAAGTGCTGGGATTAAAGGCGTCCCCCACCATGCCCGGCTATAAAACTTATTTTTAAGGGAAGTTGTTATTAATAGAGAAGTTTGTTTAGTTGCCTTTTGGTTCACACTAATTTTTTGGAATTCTGCGGTGTTTTATGTCAGATTTTTCAGGAGATATGGTTAAGCAATACTGTGTAATGATCAGGACATTTCAAAATCATCTGGGTTCTGTGTAGCGAACACCCTCAAGCTTTGTGTTTGGGCCAAGGCATGAGAACAAATAGAGGAGGAGCAATTTTTTTAATATACAGTATTTTTATTGATGTTTTGCATATTTCATACATTTCTCAGTCCAATTTAGACTCATTCCCCTTTCCATGCCCCTTACCCCACCCCAGTTCATGCATTCTGCCATACATGTCTTGCATCTTTTTCTCAGTCTTTTTTTTTCATATTTTCCCTTTAACTTTATATTACTCTAAAATATGCATACATATCCTCCACCCATATACCAAAATTACAATATCTGAACATAAGTGGTAAGTTAATTCTCCAGCATTTTAAAACTACTTAAACAAATAGGGTATTGGAAGGTTGTCTTTTGTTGATCTTTTCCAAAGCCTTGGCTTTTAGCCACTTGTAATTATTGTTTATAATACTTTACTTGTGGAGTGAAGAGTATATTGTGCATTTCATCTGGAAGTCCTCTGGTTACTTCTGTTTACTTTACTCCCTGTTAAGTGTAGTAGAAGGAATGCAGACTTGGAAGCCAGTCAGATTTAGGTTGAGTCTTGGCTGTGTGATCTTGGCCTTAAAGAATTCCCAAATCTTAGTAATCTGTAAAATGGGAATGATAATTATCCCCATTTTAAGGATCATTATGAAAATTAAACAATG
The DNA here is from genome assembly GCA_009823505.1 of Rhizomys pruinosus. Lineage (NCBI taxonomy): Eukaryota > Metazoa > Chordata > Mammalia > Rodentia > Spalacidae > Rhizomys > Rhizomys pruinosus. The sequence goes on along the minus strand of VZQC01005131.1, from coordinate 833,123 downwards.
CAATTAATGTCTGTAAGGCATGTAGCACAGTGTGTATACTTCAGCTCCCAATAAGTGTTCTCTTCCTACTTAACCTTGTGTGTCTGGGTCGGGGGAGGGGGGGTACATGTATGTTTCCTTGGAGATCTGTGCACTTATACATTCAGGTATAAGTGTGAATGTGGATGCCATAGGTCAACATTTAATGTCTTTAATGTCTTCCTGGGTTGTTCTCCCCTCCCCCAGCTTTTGAAATGGGATCTCACTCTGTAGCCATGGCTAGCCTGAAACTGGCTCTGTAAACCAGGCTGGCCTCAAACTCAAAGAGATTGAGCCATCTCCCAAACTCTGACTTTGAACTTATGATCCTCATAACTCTACCTCCCAAATGCTAGGATTATAGGCAAGTACCACATGCCTTTTTCTATGGAACTGTGGGTGGAACCCAGGACTTCATGCATGCTAGACAAGCACTCAACCAATTGAGCTACATTCCCAGCAATTACATTTTTTTAATAATATGTAAAGATAACTTATCACCAAAAAGTTATTTATGACTGAAAAGTTGTAAGCACACCAATACAGAAACAGAGACGCATATGACTGCTGACTCTCTGTATTGAATACAACCCGAGGAAACACTGATTACTGTAATTATATATAGTGAATATTCCCTTTGCATATGACTTTACATACTAGTATTTGTTATTGAATCACCCTTCAACCATTAGACTAAATTCACATACAAGGATTCTTTCTTTTATGGAAGGTTACATTGTTAACAATTGGAAATTATATGTTGCTTGTTTTTAGGTTTACTTTTGTCACTGATAAATATTTATAGACAGGAAATAAGAATATTATATATAGATAGATAGGTTGTAGTTAGACTCTTATGTGACCCAGAATTTTGAGGGCTTTGTCATGTTAGCCTGTGTGCATCACGTGCCCACAAGATGATCTGCCTCTGTAGAAAAAGAAGGGAGACCCTGTCTCAAAAAGACAAAAAAAAGAAGGGAATGTTAACTAAAAGTTCCTCAGCTCACATAGAGATGTTACTAGTCCACCAGCAACCACCACTAACTCTATAGAAAGGCAGGGCTCCAAACAAACCACTTATGTACCTATGCTTTAGGCATTTGTCAGAGAAATAACTTTTGTTTTTTCTTTTTCTCATCTGTATTTACCTTTTGAAACAGAAATGTGATGTGGGCACTACATTTCCATTCACAAGCCCTGATGAATTTGTTACAAGACCTAGGGAAGCTTAAGAATTTTGTTCTCGGGGCTGGAGAGATAGCCTAGCGGTTAAGAGCACCGACTGCTCTTGCAGAGGACCGGGGTTTGATCCCCAGCACCCACATGGCAGCTAAGAACCGTCTGTAACTCCAATTCCAGGAGAACTCCAGTTCCAGGGGAATCCGAGACCTTCTTCTGACCTCCGTGGCATTGCATGACACGGGTGCACAGACCTACATGCAGACAGTACATTCATACACATACAAAAATAAATAAAATTTAAAAAAAAAATTTTGTTCTCATACTTTACTTTGAAAAACAAGCCATGTAGGGGAATCCTCCCATCAAATTGTGTTTGCTTACATATTTAAGAGAAATAACTTTTGAGCCAGGCATAGTGGCGCACACCTTTAATCCTAGCACTCGGGAGGCGGAGGCAGCCGGATCTTTGTGAGTTCAAGGCCAGCCTGGTCTACAGAGTGAGTTCCAGGACAGCTGGGGCTACAAGGAGACCCTGTCTCGAAAAGACAAAACAAAAAAAGAGAGAGAGAGAGAAATAACTTTTAAAATCAAATTGCCCAATGTTTACTTAACCAGCTTAGTTGGTGCTATGATTTAAATCTCCCTCAACTCTTAATATGCTGAAATTTAATCCCTATTGTGAGGTATTAAGAAACTGGAAATTTAATCAGACCATAGTGTTAGAGGTAAGGTCTTTGGGAAATAATTAGATAAAGTCCTTAGACTGAAGTGCCTGTGATTGAGTCCTGGTGACTCTGGGACAGAAACCAGATATATATCTGAATATGCACTCCTCCTGACTCTTGCAATAGGATGCTTTGCCCTAGCTCAGGACTCTTGTCAACAAGAAGGCCATTACATATGAGGACCTAAGACCTGACATCTCTACACCTATGAGCCAAAAGATAGTTCTTTTCTTTAGAAAGTAACTGCTTTGAATATTTCATTGTAATAGTGAACTGATAGAATTCAGGACAAAAATATTACTAATTTCAAAAGCAACCTTTATGTGTTATTTGTGAGCTATAAAATGGGGTAGGCCCTACCAAATGAAAGGCACACAAAATGAAATACTAGTAGCCCAATCATGTCCTTAGTGTATTAAATCACAGCTTTTAGCACAAATATTGGTGTCAAAAACTAATCTTTACATTCTAAGGATTCCATATGTAGTTGGCCACAAGGTATAATCAAACAGGTGGACTTGCACAATATATGGAACTAAGAAAAGTAAAGAGGGGGCTAGAGAGATGTTAAGAGTACTGGCTGCTCTTGCAAAGGACTGGAGTCTGTTTCCTAGCACCCACGTGACAGCTCTCAAATGTTCCTAACTCTCATTTCCAGAGGATATGACACCCTCTTTTGGCCTCCACAGGCTTTGCATGACATAGGTGCACTTACATGCAGGCAAAACATTCGGGCACATAAAGTATGAATAAATAAATCCAAAAAAGAAATTTTAAAAGAAAAGAGGGGGGGCTGGAGAGATGGCCTAGCGGTTAGGAGCGCTGACGCTCTTGCAGAGGACCCGGGTTCGATCCCCAGCACCCACATGGCGGCCGAGAGCCGTCTGAAACTCCAATTCCAGGAGAACTCCAGTTCCAGGGGAATCCGACACCTTCTTCTGACCTCCGCGGCATTGCACAACACGGGTGCACAAACTTGCATGCAGACAGTACATTCATACACATACAGAAATAAATAAAATTAATAAAAAAAAAAAAAGAGGACAAAAAACGGGAAAAGGTTTGTTGGTAGGTACTACACTACAGTTAGAGAAGTTTTGATGCACTGCTGAATAGTAGGGCAACTGTAGATAATTATGTTATACGCACATATGTTTGGCTTTTGGTACTTTAGCCTTGCTATATAGCTAAGCCTCATCCTCCTGCCTCTTCATCCTGAGAGCTGTAAAAAATGTTCCTTTTTTTAAAGAAGGAAGGGAGGGACAGACAAGCTCAGAAAGTAGCATGTTCCTATACTGCCTGCATTCAGGAGGTTCAGGTAAGAGAATCAGCCCGGAAGCCAGTCTAGGCTACGTGGGGAAAAAAACAACGTTGAATATTTTCAGCCCAAAGAAATGGATATTTGAGAGACATGTTTAATCTGATTTAAATATTACACCTATCACCATGTATCACAGCATCAAGAAATATCCCATTAATAGGTAATTTTTTATGTATCAGTAAAAAAGAAGGCATGGGTGGAGAGGGGGGCAGGAAAGATATGAGAAGAGGTAGTGATTGATCCTTGTGACCTCACCACCCAGTAAGGAGTATTATTTTTCCTCTAGGATATAGCACAAATTTAGTATTTGTAAATGTATGTGTGCATGTGTATAAAAATTAGGGGTTTTTTCTAACAAGTCTTTTGTAGAATCATACAAACATGGCCGATGTTCAGGATAGAGTTCCTATACTCACATGGCCAGCGTTCAGGATAGAGTTCCTATGCTCCACTAATAACATTCAGGATACAGTTCTTATACTCCACTAATAACATCCTCTCAGATAAAGAAAAAACTGCAAGTGCATCATCATGCCAGGCATGATGACCCAGACCTGTAACCCCTACACTCAGAAGGATGAGGCAAAGGATTGCAAATTGTAGGCCAGTCTAGACTAGAGAGAGAGAGAGAGAGAGAAAGAGAGACACACACCCTGTCCCAAAAAAGCAAGCAAAAAAAAAAAAAATTGGACCAGATGTGGTGGTGCACGCCTTTAATCCCAGCACTCCGGAGGCAGAGGCAGGCAGATCTCTGTGAGTTCAAGGACAGGCTGGTCCAGATAGTGAGTTCCAGGACAGCTGGAGGTACAGGGAGACCCTGTCTCAAAAAGACCCCCCTCCCAAAAAAAAGGTGCATAGATACAACCCAGATTTGCCAGTTCATTTGAAAATTTATGTGGGCTAGTGTTTGGTTATGATTCTTACAGAATTTCCTTCCTTTGAGATTGCAGCCCAGGCTATTCTTGAACTTGCAGCAGTCTTCCTGCATGAGACTGAAGTTTAAGCATAAACCACACACCCCACTAACTTGAACATTTCTTATAGTTTGAACTTTAGAAAAACATTAATTTTACTTTAAAAACATAAAAGAGGGCAGGACTGGTAACTCAGCAATTAGGAACATTTGCTGCATTTCCAGAGGACCCAGGTTCATTTCTCAGCACCCACATGGGGTGGTTTGTAACAAAAGAAAATAACCACTTAGAATTGTATGTTGTGGCTCATACCTGCAGTCCCAGCACATGGGAGGGCCGGGGGAGGAAGATCACCTAAAACTCAGAACCAGCCTGAACTACATAGTGTGTTTGCCCTCTATCTTCTCTTCTCCTCTCTCTCTCTCTCTCTCTCTCTCTCTCTCTCTCTCTCTCTCACACACACACACACACACACACACACAAACAAAATAAATGTAATGAATAAAAATTTAAAAATCTTTTTTTTGCTGTAGTTCCATTATCCTTAGTTAATAATTTTAAATATACATAGAATACATGCTTGATATTTTTCTAAATTGTTAGTATATGAGATCTCTTCAACTTTTTTTTTTTTTTTTTGGTCTTTTTGAGACAGGGTCTCCCTGTAGCTCCAGCTGTCCTGGAACTCACTATGTAGACCAGGCTGGCCTTGAACTCACAGAGATCCCTCTTAAATGCTAGGATTAAAGGTGTGCGCCACCACGCCCAGCCAAGATCTCTTCAGCTTTTGAGAGTAGAGTCTTAAGATAAGAGTGTATTATCTTAGCCGGGCCTGGTGGCGCTAGCCTTTAATCCCAGCACTCGGGAGGTAGAGGTGGGTGGATCTCTGAGAGTTCAAGGCCAGCCTGGTCTACAGAGTGAGCTCCAGGACAGCTGGTACTAAAAGGGAGATCCTGCCTCAAAAATACCAGAAAAAGGAAAAAACTAAAAAAGAAAAAAAAAAGAATGTATTATTTGTTAATTCCTTGTCTAAAAGTATACATTTCTATCTGATAAAGGATAAAGTTCGTGGGCTGGAGAGATGGCCTAGCGGTTAAGAGCACCGACCGCTCTTGCAGAGGACCCGGGTTCGATCCCCAGCACCCACATGGCGGCTGAGAACCATCTGAAACTCCAATTCCAGGAGAACTCCAGTTCCAGGGGAATCCGACGCCCTCTTCTGACCTCTGCGGCATTGCACGACACGGGTGCACAAACTTGCACACAGACAGTACATTCACACATACAGAAATAAAATTAAAAAAAAAAAAAAAAGACAGATTTCTTTTGTCTTGGGCCCTATAGCCCTAGCTGGCTTGGAACTTACTATGTATGTAAATCAGGCTGGCCTCAATTTTATAAAGCTCCACCTGCCTCTGCCTCCAGAGTGCTGGGATTATTAAAGACATGTGCCACCATGCCTAGCTATTATTATTATTATTATTATTATTATTATTATTATTTGGTGGTGCTTTGCTTCAGCAGTTCACTGAGATCCACCTGCCTCTGCCTCCCAGTGTTGGGATTAAAGGTGTATGCTACCAGTCCCACCCCTCCTTTTCTTTTTAACAAAGAAAATAAAACCAAAATCCTACTTACACATTGGGTATAATGAAAGTCATACCAGTAATCCTAGCCCTTGGGAAAGTAAGAAAGATGATCAAAGTGAATTCAAGGCCATCCTGAACTACAAAGGGAGTTAGTTCCAGGCCAGCTTGGACTACAAAGTGAGACTGTGTCTCAAAAAGAAAAACAAGTCAGGCATGATGATGGCACATGCCTTTAGTCCCTATACTCAAGAGGCAGAGATCTCTGTGGAGTCAAGGCCAGCTTGGTCTTCATAGCAAGCTCTAGGCCAGCTGGGGCTATTGGAAGATCCTGTCTCAAAAGACAAAAACAAACAAGAATGTCTTGTGCAGTACTGATATTTTTCTGTTTAGTACATAGTAATTGTTAAATTAATCCAGCTTGGTTTTGTCATTTAAAATTACCACTAACTAAATACCTCTCTAGGTTGGCCAACGTTCTAGCAACCTTAGATTCATGTTTATGTGTGTTATGTTTTGTTCTTGTTTGGTTCTGTTGGCATTTGTATACAGTATTTTTAAACTGTCACCTGCCTTGGAGCAATCGAGTAAATTAGTTACTTAGGTAAACCAACTAGAAAGCTTTACTGTTTGTTGATCCAAAGGATCCCCCATTTAAATGTGCAGTGAAGCCAGAATGTAGGGACTTACTCAGAGAGAAAAAAAAAAAAATTGGGGACAGCAGCAGAAAAACAGGAAGAGAGGAGGAGGAGGAACTCCATAAGAATCCAAAATGGACACCATTTCCCCAGGACTGAAATGCTGCACTGCCATTAGTGATGAAACCAAGCTTCAAGCAAGGATATGGAATCTGAGTTTGGGAAGATCACCATGGTCTAAGAGCTGAGTAACTTTCTAGTAAAAGTCTAGAGAATTAAAGCCAATCTGAGTCAGACCCAACGTTAAAAATCTTTGATTAGCGCTGGGTGTGGTGGTGCACGCGCACTTGGGAGGCAGAGGCAGGCGGATCTTTGAGAGTTCAAGGCCAGCCTGGTCTACAGAGTGAGTTCCAGGACAACCGGGGCTACAGGGAGACCCTGTCTCGAAAAGACCAAAAAAAAAAAATCTTTGATTAGCATCTATCCTGGACATGGTTACCAGAATTTGGGAAGTACTTTAGTGGTCACCAGATAATGCAGAAATTGGGGGCCCCTCTTGGGGTTCTTAGTCTCAATAAAAGAATCTAAGAAGCTGGGCATGGTGGCGCATGCCTTTAATCCCAGCACTTGGGAGGTAGGGGTGGGTGGATCTCTGTGAGTTCAAGGCCAGCCTGGTCTACATGAAGAGTTCTAGGACACCTGTGGCTGCAAGGAAACCCTGTCTCAAAACAACAACAACAAAAAAAAAAAAAAAAAAGGGAGGAGGAGGAAAAGAGAGAGAAGAGAATAGACCCAAGTTAAGGACAATTTTATTACTGTTTAAAGCCCCCTCCCTTCAGGCAAGCTGTAAATCCCAGTAGCTGCCCAGAGGAAAGAGAAGGAAAAGAGCCGTGCTGGTAGAGCTGGCATGAAAGTCATAGACATGGCAGACAGGCAGCTACATGCAGGAGGGAAGAGCTTAGATAAAGAAAGGAAGCTCAAAATGTTGGGACAGCCCAAATTATTAGGAAAAGCATGCTTGGGGGGTGGCGAGGGGGGGTGCTATGCCTTCCTAAAGAATTTATTTTTTTTTAATTTTATTTATTTTTGTATGTGTATGAATGTACTGTCTGCATGTAGGTTTGTGCACCTGTGTCGTGCAATGCCGCAGAGGTCAGAAGAGGGTCTCTGATTCCCCTGGAACTGGAGTTCTCCTGGAATTGGAGTTACAGACGGTTCTCAGCTGCCATGTGGGTGCTGGGGATCGAACCCAGGTCCTCTGCAAGAGCAGTCGGTGCTCTTAACCGCTAGGCTAACTCTCCAGCCCCTTCCTAAAGAATTTAGAAAAGGGGACAGACTTATAGACTTACAAAGCTGAAAGGGGCGGGGGTTCTGGGAAGGAAAGTACATTATCTCATTAAAGGACTAGTTATTGTGCCTATCTCCTTACTAGGAATGGTCCTTATCCCAGTAGCCCCCAAACCAGTTGCTTGATTTGTCCCAACTGGAACATAAGGTCTCCACCCCAACCAAACTTCTATTCTCCTTAAGTTTTCTGTTTTCTGTTAAGGAGCCTTTATTGCTATTCTAACATTATTTTGTCAAGGAAGATTAAGATAGTGGCCTTGGGGCTGGAGAGATGGCTCAGCAGTTAAGAATCATTCCCAGTACCCACATGGAGGCTAAAAAATGCCTGTAACTCCAGTTCCAGGGCATCTGAGGCTCTTTTCTGACCTCTGTAGCACACATACAGGCAAAACATTCATATACATAAAAATTAAGTATTCCACGCGTGGTGGCACACACCTTTAATCCTAGCACTTGGGAGACAGAGGCAGGTGGATATCTGAGTTCAAGGCCAGCCAGATCTACAGAGTAAGTTCCAGGCCAGTTGGGGCTACAGGGAGACCCTGTCTCAAAAAGACCAAAAAAACCTAATAAGTATATAAAAAAAGACAGTGGCCTTGCCTTTAAGGAATTTATTATCTGGTTAAAGTGATGGATGGATGGATGGATGATCATTTTTTAATTTTTATTTTATATCTATGAGTGTATTGTCTGCATGTATTTAAATGCACCTGTGTCATGCAATGCCCATGGAGGTGAGAAGAGACAATCTAATTCCCCTAGAACTGGAGTTATAGACAGTTGTTACCCGCCATATGGGTGCTGGGAATGGAACCCTGGCACTCTGCAAGAGTAGTTAGTGATCTTAACAGCTAAGCCATCTCTCCAGCCCCTATATCATCACTTTAATTAGTACAGAAAACAATAGAATATGCAGGCTGCTTTGGGTTGTTAAAGGATGAAAGTTAAGGAGAAACATGGCAGAGGATGTTAGTGTAGAGTCATAAAGCCAAACATGCTAGCTAAACGATGCCCAGTCTCAGTGTACCAATCAGGCCAGAGTATCTTGTCTTTTCATTACTGACATTGTTTAAACTAGATGGCTCCTTGCTGTGGGCAGCTGTCCTATACCTTCTAAGATGTGGAACAGCATCCCATGGTTCTTCCCTCGAGGTGGCACTAGTAGCAACAGCAGCAGCCTGCACCACCACCTAGTTGTGGAAACCGACTTCTTTTGTTTCCTGCCAGGAAGGCCTCTAATCCCAACATTCAGAATGGGGAGCCTAAGGCAGGCAGACCCTATGTTCCAATGCCTAGGATCAGCAAGACCATGTCTCAAAGAGAGAAAAAAAAATCACTTTTCCTCAACTTGATCCCTACCCTTACTCTCATACTAAGGATCAAACCCAGGACCCTCCAAATGGTAATGAATGTTAGGCATTGGTAGAATTACAATTTATGTGCATCACCACCACACCCTGCCCAGTTTTGTCCTTTCTGGAGGACAAGTTCTCCCACTATAAAGCCCCATGCTGAGCTTGAACTGTGTAATATAGGCTGGCCTGGAACTCACATTAGTTCTCCTGCCTCTGCCTCCCAAATGCTGGGATTACAAACACCTGCCACTTAGTTATAGTTAAATAAGAAAGTTTTTTTCTGTATCTTCAAGGTGGAAACAAAGCAACTGGCTAGAGTTCTAGATTTAATGGTGACTGTGACAACAGTACAGAATTTAGGAAACTAGCAAAAGATAACTTTAGTTAATCAAAATTGAATATAGATCTTTTTTCTACTCTGCTATAACATCAAAAGTTAGAACTCTGATGGTTTTAATTCTTTTTTTATGTGTATGAATGTACTGTCTGCCATGTAGGTTTGTGCACCCGTGTCGTGCAATGCCGCGGAGGTTAGAAGAGGGTGTCAGATTACCCTGGAACTGCAGTTCTCCTGGAATTGGAGTTTCAGGCGGTTCTTAGCCGCCATATGGGTGCTGGGGATCGAACCCGGGTCCTCTGCAAGAGCAGTCGGTGCTCTTAACCGCTAGGCCTTAATTCTTATAGTAACCATTTTAGCACTGTCTACAGATTTTTTGCACAAGTTACAGTATAGAATATGTGAACGTGCCGGGCGTGGTGGTGCACGCCTTTAATCCTAGCACTTGGGAGGCAGAGGCAGGTGGATCTTTGTGTGTTCAAGGCCAGCCTTGGTCTACAGAGTGAGTTCCAGGACAGTGTGGGCTACGGAGACCCTGCTCGAAAAAGACAAAAAAAAAAAAAAAAAGAAAAAAAAAAACAAAATATATACAATATTATATTGAAAGTATGCAAAAAAATAAATTGATATCAGATAATCATGAGGAAATTAAAGCTTCAGCATTATAATGACATCACAAAGAAAGACAACGTTTAGTGCCATGATCTTCTGCTCGTGTTGGAAGAATATTCAAAGCATTGATATCCATAGTGTCAATTTGACGACGACATGAGAAGATAAAATGAAGACATAGAGTTGCCCTACAAGGACTGTCAGTATTAAAAATAGGAACATCACACCTCTAAAGCTCACAACCATAACCAATATAAGTAAGCTACCTACACGCTTATCCTGCAATAACCACAAAAATGAATGAAAGAAAGAAAATATAAATCTTAGTTACTTACCATATATTCTTTCTTAGCACACAGGCTCGAAAAACACATGTCTAGTGATTCAAAAGTAGTCATCCCTGAGTCTGACAGTGGATTGGCTCCTGGACTCTGTTGGCTTTAACAGATATATATCTTCAACCATCCTTGGATTACTTACAATAACATAGTACAAATGCTACATGGTTGCTATTCAGTATTGTTTTTGAGCCAGTGTCAAGAAAAAAATCTGGTCAGGAGTGGTGGCTCATGCCTTTAATCTCAGCACTCTTGGGGAGAGTGAGACAGCAGACCCTGTCTCAAAAAGACCAAAAGGAAAAAAAAAAAAAAAAATAGAAGAAAGAAAAAAACTGTATATGTTCAGTGCATATTGTCTTTTAGTCTTTTGTCTTTTTTGAGACAGGGTTTCCCTGTAGCTCCAGCTGTCCTGGAACTCTCTATATAGACCAGGCTGGCCTTGAACTCACAGAGATCTGCCTGCCCCTGCCTCCCAAGTGATGGGATTAAAGGCGTGCACCACCATACCCAATTTTTAGCCTTTTTTATTTTTTATTTTTTTAAATGTTTTTTTTTATTAATTTTATTTATTTCCGTATGTGTATGAATGTACTGTCTGCATGCAAGTCTGTGCACCCATGTCGTGCAATGCCGCGAAGGTCAGAAGAGGGTCTCGGATTCCCCTGGAACTGGAGTTCTCCTGGAATTGGAGTTTCACACGGTTCTCGACCGCCATGTGGGTGCTGGGGATCGAACCCGGGTCCTCTGTAAGAGCGGTCAGCGCTCTTAACCGCTAGGCCATCTCTCCAGCCCAGCCTTTTTTAAAGACAGGGTCTTGAAATATAGCCCAGGTCAGCCTGGAACTTGTAATCTTCCAGCGTTTTTTTTGTTTTGATTTGTTTTGTTTTGTTTTGTTTTGTTTTGAAGCTCCTGAGTCCTGAGATTGTGAGGCATGCATTCACCATCACACATAGCTTCCAAGTATTTTCAGCCCATAGTTGACTAAATCTATAGATTTAGAAGCCACGGATCCAGAGAGCTGAATGTATTTTAAAATTTGTGTGCACACGCCTATGTGTTTATGTGCATGTTTCTTTATATATTAGAGTTATGAAAACTACTTAGTTAACATTTAATAGTCAGTACTATTCAGATAAATATGAACTATAAGGATACTGGCTTCAAGGAAATCATAATCCTGAGTAAATACACAACTACTGTTTAAATGCACTGTGCCAGGTGAGGCTTAGTGGTACACACCTGTACTCCCAGTACTGGGGAGGCTGAGGATTGCAGCAGAGCCCAGGCTTCAGAGTGACACCTTGTCTCAAAACCCCCAAAATAACTATGATAGGGTTTTTTTTGGGAGGGGGGTTGTTTTTTGTTTTTTCAATCCTCCTGTATTGGGACTGGAGAGATGGCTTAGGGGTTAAAAGCACCAGCTGTTCTTGCAGAGGACCCAGGTTTGGTTCCCAGCACCCACATGGAGGCTAATAACTGTCTGTAACTCCAGTTCCAGAGGATCTGACATCCTCTTCTGACCTCTGTGGGCATTGTATAACACAGGTGAACTTAACATACATGCAGACAATGTGCTCACACGCATGAAATAAATATATTTTTAAAATCCTCCTGTATTAAAATCACATCGAATTAGTCAATTTAGCTGTATGACTAATGGGTGTTTGAGAGGTATAAAAAAATATCAAGGACAATGTTAAATTGTGGAAGCCTAGTGCAAAGTATATAAGGTCGCTGACAAGTTAATGCTAAGGGCAAATAATAGCCCAGTGCTTTTTTTGTTGTTTTTGTTGTCATTTGTTTTGTTTTAGACAGGGTCTCCCTGTAGCCCCAGCTGGCCTGGAACTCGCTCTGTAGACCAGGTTATCCTTAATCCTGCCTCTGCCTCCCAAGTGCTACAGCCCAGCTTCTTAAACTGAGGGTGATTGTATAACCAAATGGGAGGGAGCGTGCGCAAAAATTCTGACAATAGTAAATGGCTTCTGAGTACAAAAATGAACAAACCTTCTTTCAGGATCAACTACATAATGAACCCAAAGTGTTTCTGACAGCACTCCCTCTTGTTGCATCACACAACTTCAACTGGAACCTCAGTTCTGAACACACAAAATACGCACTTTGCACCATGCATACCATCACACCACATAACGCAAACAAACACTACCTAAAACACCTGGGCTCAGATTCAAGACTATTTCCTCACCTTCATTCCTCATCATGTAAATACCGAATTCATGTATCTTTGGATATTGTCAGAATGTTTGATTTTAAAAATTAAAAAAAAAAAACTACTTGAATTATATAACTACTTGAGTTTCATAAAAAATTGTGTAATAAGCTACACATGGGGGCACACCACTATAATCCCAGCACTTGGGAGGCAAAGGCAGGTGGATCTCTGGGAGTTCAAGGCCAGCCTGGTCAAAAAGACCAAAAAAAAGGAATGAATTTTGACTTGAGATTAATTAGGACAGAATTTTTATCAGTTACTGAAATGACCCTAACATACTTATGCCATTTTGTACTATATATTTATATAAAACAATACATTCTCAGCATTAATGATTTTCAGATCAAAATATTGATCAACTCTGAAAAATATGGAAAATGCTCTATGCCCTGCCATATCAAATAACAAGCACATCCATCTCAGTCTTAAAAGATATGTACAGCCAGGAGTGGTGGCGCACACCTTTAATCCTAGCACTCGGGAGGCAGAGGCAGAGGCAGATGGATCTTTGTGAGTTCAAGGCTAGCCTGGCCTACAGAGTGAGTTCCAGGACAGCTGGGCTACAAACAGACCCTGTCTCGAAAAGACAAAAAAAAAAAGATATGTACATAGAAATTTGTTTTAAAATATCTATATGATGTATTATCAGCAATATTTTATGTATATGTTTTATAGACATATATATCCAATATAAAATTTATCAGGAGGAAAGGTTTCAAAGCTGGGCATGGTGTCACACACCTGTAATCCTGGCACATGGAAAATAGAAGCAGCATGATAGGAGTTCAAGGCTCGGTCATTGTGCTGGATAGCTTTAGTGTCAACTTGACACACCTGGGTTGAGGGAGCCTCAATTGGGGAATTGGTTCCATTGGATTGGCCTGTGGCCACATCTGTGGAGTATTGTCTTGATGGTCAAGCAGTGTGGGAGGGCCCAGCCCACAATGAGTAGTGCCCCCCTAGGCAGGTTGTTGTGTACTGTATAAGAAGGCGGGCTGGGCATGAGCCAGGGGAGCAAGCCAGTGAACAGCATTCCTCCATGGCCTGTGCTTCAGCTCCTGCCTCCAGGTTCCTGCCCTGAGTTCCTGCTTTGGGCTCCGTCAATGAGAACTGTGACCCAGGAGATGTAAGCTCCCCAAGTTGGTGTTGGTCATAGTGTTTTGTCACAGCAATGGAAGACAAACTAGGACAGTCATCATCAGGTACATAGCAAGTTCAAGGCTGGCCTAGGCTACACGAGACCTTGTTCCAACAGAAAATCTGGAAAAAAAGGAGTCATGAGTAGGAAAAGTGTAGGAAGTCCTAGTTTATAGTATTTTGGTAAGACTTTTCTAGTTTTAGATTTATATTTATTAGGTATGTGTGTGTGTATGTGAATGTATGCCATGTGTATGCAGATGCTCGAAGAGGCCAGAAGAAGGTGTTAGTTCTCTGGGGCTAGACTTAAAGGGAGTTGGAAACCATTGACATGGGTGCTGGGAACTGAACTCATGGCCTCCAGAGGACCAGCAAGCCACCTTCCACTCCAGCTCATGGGTATACTTTTCTAGAAACTACTTAAGTAAAATTAAAGCAACTGCCATTTTTATATTTTTCAAACCTTTTTGTTTAAGGTTAGAATCAGCCAACTTTTTTGATAGTAATTTATCCGAAGTATACTTCTTGTTCTTAGGTCATTAAAAACAAGCACTATATTTTACTTAAAAAAATTATTTAGGGACTAGAAAAATGGCTTAGCAGTTAAAAGCACTGGCTGCTCTTGTAGAAGATCAGGGTGATTCCCAGCACTCACATGGCAGCTAACAAGCTTCCATAACTCTAGTTCTAGGAGACTCCAGCACCCTCTTCTGGCCTTCGAGGGCATTGCACAACATGGATGCACTTAACATGCAAGCAATACACTCACATTAAACAAAAATAAATACGGGCTGGAGAGATAGCCTAGCGGTTAAGAGCACCGACGCTCTTGCAGAGGACCCGGGTTCGATCCCCAGCACCCACATGGCGGCTAAGAACCGTCTGTAACTCCAATTCCAGGAGAACTCCAGTTCCAGGGGAATCTGAGACCCTCTTCTGACCTCCGCGGCATTGCACGACACGGGTGCACAGACCTGCATGCAGACAGTACATTCATACACATACAAAAATAAATAAATAAATAAATAAATATAAATAAATAAAATGGGACCAAGCGTGGTAGTACACGACTTTAATATCAGCTGGGAGGCAGAGGCAGGCGGATCTCTGAAAGGCTAGCCTGGCCTACATGGAGAGTTCCAGGACAGCTGGGGCTGCAGGGAGACCCTGTCTAATAAATAAATAAATAAATACATAAATAAATAAATAAATAAATAAGTAGTTATTGTTTTTAAAGATAATGGCCTGGCATGGTGGTGTACACCTTTAATCCCAGCACAGGGGAGGCAGAGGCAGGTGGATCTCTGTGAATTCAAGGTCAGCCTGGTCTACCTAGTGAATTCCAGGACAGCTGAAACTACCCTGTCTCTAAAAGATTTTTAAAAATTAATATCCGTGTGTGTGTGTGTGTGAGAGAGAGAGAGAGAGAGAGAGAGAGAGAGAGAGAGAGAGATATGGGGGAACATACCACAGCACACATGTAGAGGTCAGAGAATAACCCTAAAGAATTGGGTCTCTCCTTCCAACTTTACAGGAATTACAGGGATCAAACTTGGGTTGTCAGCCTTTTGAGGCATGTATTTACCTCCTGAGCCATTTTGCTAAGCCTGTATTTCATTCATAGGTGTATCTTCAGTGCCAGTTCACTGGAAATTATACAGTATTTATTATGGGTGAATGAATGAATGAATGAATGAATGAATGAATGAATGAATGATGAGCCTTGTCTGCAACTAGACCCAGAACTACAACTACATCAGAATTTTATAGGGGCTCAATGCTTTTCTGCTTCACTTTTTTTTTTTTTTTGCCTATGTGTGGGGTTTATGGAGGGGGGATATGTTACCATATATGTGGGTGCACATGTATGCAGGTATGTGGAGGCCAGAGGTTGATGTTGGGTGTCTTTCTTGATTGCTCTTCACTTTATTTACTGAAATAGAGTCTCTCACTTAGAAACTCACTTGGTTGCCTAATGTAACTAGCCAGTTTACACAGGCTGCCAGGCCCACTTGGCTTTTATGTGGATGCTAAAGTACCACTGAGCCATCCCTAACCCCTTACATATTGTTTAGGCAAATGTAAACAGAAATACATCTTATTAATGAGACTGAATATTTGAGAGAAAAGAGATGAATGCATCATGCTAGCATTATTGGGAAGAATTGATTGGGAGATTTTTTTAAGTAAAATGATTAGATATGGGTGGGGACAGGTAATTTTAGATGTTGAGTTTTGTTAGGCATAAAAACAAATCATCCTTAGGGCTGGTGAGATCACTCAGTGAACAGGCACTTTCCACCAACCCTGGTGATCTTTTATATATATAATTTTGTTTTTTTATTTTTATTTTTTTATTGGGGCGGGGGCAGGGTCTCCCTATAGCCCAGATGGCCTGGAACTCACTCCGTAGACCATGCTGGTCTTGAACTCACAGAGATCCACCTGCCTCTGCCTCCCAAGTGCTAGGGTGCGCCACCACACCTGGCATGATTTCTCCGCTTAAAAGACGGTTCTTTCAGCTCCTCATCCACCAGTTCCATCCACATGAGGACAAAATCAGGTCTTGCTAGACCAGGCTTCCTTTTCTGAAGGATGAGCAGACTTTTCCTCTTTATAGACTGGACACTGGCTGAAGTCCCATTAGTGGCTCTCCAAGACCTCCCTGAACAGGAAGAATGGTGACCCACTTCTGCAGGACTTTTCAAGAGATGCCTCCACATATAATTCCCTAAGACTTGGTTGACCTTTGAGGGCAAGGAACAAAGTTGTTCCCCAGGTCGCTCAGCCAAATTGGTAGGGACTTCAGATATGGTGGTTAAGCACCCAGAAAGGCTAAGTTGCACCAGCCTGTTACATTGCACCTATATTAACATTGTATCCTTTGGAAACAAATTGTTATTTCCATAGCATACCCCCCCCAAAAAAAAATAAACCCTGAGAGACCCCTGAGGACCAGATCCTCAACTGACCTCAACAAAACAAAACCTTGGTTAATCTGGGCTATCTGTATGGCCTTAAGCATCCAGAAGGAAAATACAACCAGAAATAAATAATAAGACCAGAGAAACTGTAATGCAGACACAAAACTTGAGATCTTAGTAAAAAGACAAAAAGAAAAAAAAAAAAAAAACAGCACCATTGTTTGGCCTGTCTACAATTCTTACAGGCAGGCGCATATGCTCTGTAGATGCCAGTGTTTTTGGTATTCCTCAAAGACATGAGATATAGCTTTTTTACTTTTAGCCTTCCAATGTGGACTGAGGACTGCTGAGATACTCAGCTTGTGAACTAAACAGCTAATGGAAATTCAGCCTCCTCAGACTGCCATTGTTGGATTACCTCAGCAGTATCATGAAGGCCAATGCAGGGGGATCAAGACAGGACGTCTGCTTACTGGACTTCATTTGGGAGGCAGAAGCAGGCAAGATCTCTGTGAGATCAAGGCCAGCCTGGTCTACATAGTGAGTTTTAGGCCAGCTGGGGCTAGACCCTGTCTCAAAAATATATATATTATTCATACATTAAAATTATATATTGAAATGTATATTAAATAAATATAATAGTAGAGTATGCATAATCATTGCAAGAACTCTTTCTAGGATACTTTCCTAGCTTACTTTCTGATGCTGTGAGTAAAAACACTGAAAATCAACTTGGTGAGGAGCTTATTTCAACTTACAGGTTACAGACACCATAGAGGAATGCTATTACTAGCTTGCTTCCTCCTGGCTTGCTCATCTACTTTTCTTATATAGTCCAGGCCCACCTGCCCAGGCATGGCACTGTTCACAGTGGGCCGGACCCTCCTACCTCAATTAGCAATCAAGAAAATGCCCCCACATATATGCCCACAGGTCAGTTTGATGAAGAAAATTCCTCAATTGAGGGTCCCTCTTCCCAGGTGACTAGTTTGCATCAAGTTAATGGAAAAAAAAAAAACCTAACCAGCACAAATATGTATGGTAAAAATGACATTTATAATTATAAATATTAATAAAATGAGCAAGCACCTATACTAAAGCTTGTATTACTAGAAGTTCCTAATTTATTGTTTTCCTCAATTAGAAGATTTCCTATGACTAAACTAAAATTATATTCCATGTTCAAAAAGAAGAATATGCCTGATCTGAATTGGAAAATGATGTACGAAATGCACAAACCATCAATAAAAATTAAATTAAAAAAAAAAAACAAAAAGCACTGGGAATGATTTCTTTTTTTTTCTTTTCTTTTATTCTCTTCATTTTCAGGTCTGTCCCGAAAGATGATTGCCATCATTTCACAGGAATGATTTCTAGAACTATCTCCGTTGTGCTTTTTTTTTTCCTTTTTTTTTTTAATGTGTATGAGTGTACTGTCTGCATGTAGGTTTGTGCACCCGTGTCATGCAATACTGCAGAGGTCAGAAGAGGGTATTGCATTCCCTTGGAACTGGAGTTAAAGACAGTTCTTAACTACCATGTGGGTGCTGAGAATCGAACCCAGGTCCTCTGCAAGAGCAGTCGGTGCCCGCTGAACCATCTCTCCAGCCCCAATGCTTTGTTTTTTTATATATTTTATTTTTACTGACGTATATATGTGTGTATCTGTCTGTACATACATGAGTCCAGTGCCTGCAGAGGTCAGAAGAGGGTATTAGATCCCCTAGGGTAAGAGTTTACAGGTGGTTGTAAACTGCCCAACATGGGTGCTAGAAACTGAACACAGTTGTTTTCTAAGTGCAGTATGTGCTCTTAACCACTGAGACATCCCTTCATTCCCATCTTAGTTTATTCTTGATGTTTTAAGTACAAATACTTAGCAAGGATACCACGAAAACTTAGGTGGAAGATTGCTACTACAGTGTCTTGTACCATTCTAAGTATTAAATACAAAGTTTACAGAAAGCAGAGTAAAACATGGTTAGAAATAGATTGATGTTTGCTTTTCTTGAAATTGGTGATATATGTATTTATTCTACATTTAATTTGTTTCTGAATTTTTCTTTCTTTTTTTTTTCAGGCCCCAGAACAGTTTTTTTCTGGGCTCCAGTTATGAAATGGGTAAGTCTTAAATTTTAACAGAAGTTACTGAAACTTACTAATTTGAGCTAAATCTTATGAAAAATATGCTACTTTAGTTTATCTGCACTCCTTAGAAAGAGACCTCTGAGACAGCCTAGCGGTTAAGAGTGCCAACTGCTCTTGCAGAGGACCCAAGTTTGATCCCCAGCACCCCCATGGCAGCTGAGAGCCATCTTTAACTCCAGTTCCAGGGGAATCTGATGCCCTCTTCTGACCTCTGCAGCACAGACCTACATGCAGACAGTACATTCATACACATAAAGAATAAATAAAATTAAAAAAAAAAAAGAGCTCTGGAAACACATTTGTTATCAAAACATACAGAGCCATGCATGATGGTTCAGCACTTTCAGGCCAAATAGATCAAGAGTTCAAAGCCATCCTCAGGCTTTGTTTGAGGCTAGCTGAAGTGTATGAGACTCAGTCTCAAAAATAAATTAACAATTTATAGGAACCTAAACATGATGGTACATGTCTATATTGTGGCACTTGGGATAGTGAGTCAAGAAAATTGGGAGTTCTAAACCAGCCTAGACCAAATCATGAGACCTTGTCTCAACAGTAACATCTTATGAGTGAGCTCATAAGTGTACCTCAGTGGTGGAGTGCTTGTCTAGCACGCACAAAACCTTGGGTTCAAGGAGAAGAAAAGTAAAAGTTACAGTGGTGGGCACCTATAGTCCCATCTACTCAAGAAACTGAAGCAGAAGGAGTTTGAGACCACCCTGAGCAGCATAGTAAGACCCCACTCTGTCTTTAAAAGACAAACAGCTGGGCATGGTGGTGTACACCTGCAAAGGCAGGCAGATCTCTGTGAGATCAAGGCCAGCCTGGCCTACAAAGGGAGTGCCAGGCCAGCAGGGGCTACAAGGAAACTTGGTCTCAAAAACAAACAAACAAAACAAATGAATGAACGAAAGAAAGAAGAAATGAACGAAGAAAGAAAAATGGGATAGAAAGATGGCTTAGCAGTTAAGAATGCTGGTTGTTCTTGCTGAAGACCCGGGTTCAAATCCCAGAACACACACGGTGGCTAACAGCCATCTGTAACTCAAGTTCCAGGGGGTCCAACACCCTCTTCTGTCTTCCGTCCCCACAAGCACTGCACAACATGGATGCACTCTTTTTTTTTTTTTTTAATTTTCAAATATGGAACGCTTCATGATTTGCATGTCATCCTTGCGCAGGGGCCATGCTAATCTCTCTATTGTTCCAATTTTAGTATTGTGCTGCCAAAGCTAGCACATGGATGCACTCTTATACATGCAGGCATAACACTTATACACATAAAAGTAAATAAAATTCAAAAATACCAAAAAAAAAAAAAAAAAAGGAAAAAACTAAAAGCCGGGGTGGTGCGCGCCTTTAATCCCAGCACTCGGGAGGTAGAGGTGGGTGGATCTCTGTGAGTTCAAGGCCAGCCTGGTCTACAGACTGAGCTCCAGGACAGGTACTAAAAGGGAGACCCTGCCTCAAAAATACCAAAAAAAAAAAAAAAAAGGAAAAGGAAATAAAATAAATTTTAAAAGACAGATAAGCTGGGNAGTGTTTATGGATATACAATTGTAATTATTCTAAAATATTTGCCTGTGGGAATCAAATGTGTCTATTTGCCAGTTTCCTTTTCATATGCATTATTCACAGAAATTTCCAAGTATATTTTGAATGCCATATAAGGAAGATATTTATGTGAAAAGGGAGCTAGTGCAATTAGCTACTCTAATCCTATTAAATTATGCAGTCACTTCGTTCATGCCTTACTATGCACATGCTATCAGGCCATGACACAGACTTATTTTGTATAACCCGGTGAGTTTCAACTATGTTTGCCTGTCTAAACTGTACAAAGTATGCTCTTTCTTTTTTGTTTCTCATGTTTCCAACTGACCCTTCTCTAGCTCTATGTGAGATGAGAGTCAAAATGCATACATGTAGAAATTGGCACCACCCCAGTGTTTGGATTCTTAAATAAAAAAAAAAATCACTTAAATTGAGGCAAAAATCCCCAAACAAGCTTTAGCAATGGTGTCACCAGGAAAGATTGCTGGAGGAAAGTTGAGTATCTGTGAATGAGACATGGCATTCTTAGAATGGCCTAGACTCTAGGGGACGGTCAGTAGTTTATGAAACTAAACTGAGGGTGTTATCGGGAGATCTGACTGATTACGACACAGACTGCAGTTTTGGGGGAAAATAAAGTTCCTACAAAAGAAGTGTGGCATCAAGGCTTGAAGACCAGCTCTATCTCATGAGTCCACTTTGGAGAAAGAAGAGCAATGATTGCAAATGATAGAATTATTTCAGTTTTCCATCCGATGGTGATTGTTCCCATTGTATAGCATTTGTCTATGTTAAATTTCATATATTTCATAGTGGTAGGAAAGGGTCTATAGAGAAAAACACTTTTTTTTTTAATTTTATTATTTTATTTTATTTATTTCGGTATGTGTATCAATGTACTGTCTGCATGCAGGTTTGTGCACCCGTGTCGTGCAATGCCGCGGAGGTCAGAAGAGGGTCTCGGATTCCCCTGGAACTGGAGTTCTCCTGGAATTGGAGTTTCAGACGGCTCTCGGCTGCCATGTGGGTGCTGGGGATCGAACCCGGGTCCTCTGTAAGAGCGGTCGGCGCTCTTAACGACTAGGCCATCTCTCTAGCCCCCAGAATTTCCTTTCTTAAAGTTGACATTTAGCTGTTAAAAAAAAAATTATCCTAGTGGCCATTTATAGCAGATCATTTCATTTATGCTGAAAGGATCTATGTGGAACTTTTTACAAATGCAAATCTTCAGGCCCCTTCACATATCTATTCAATATGAAACTCCAGAAGAGAACCTAGTAAGCTGTTTACATACAAAGTTACTATCTTGCAGCCTGAACAGCATGGTAAGACCCTATCTTTAAAAGACAGTGCTTGGGAGGCAGAGGCAGGTGCATATCTATGAGTTCCAGACCAGCCTAGTCTATATAGTGAGTTCCAGACCAACTGGGGCTACAGGAACACCCTGTCTCGAAAGTTGCTATCTTGAACAGATCATAATGGCAAGTGCCTTTACTCACAGCACTCAAGAGCCAGAGGCAAGGCAGCTCTCTTGAATTTAAGGCCAGCCTGATCTACATAGGGAGTTCCAAGCTAGCCAGGGCTACATAGTGAGTTCCAAGCTAGCCAGGGCTACATAGTGAGATCCTGTCTAAAGAATAGCTAAGTAAAATAAATAAAGAAAATTCCCGGGGCTAGAGAGATTGCTCAGTGGTTAAGAGCACTGACTGCTCTTGAAGAGGACTCAAGTTTGATTCCAAGCACCCACATGGCACCTAACAACAGTCTGTAACTTCAGTTTCAGGAGATCCATCACCCTCTTCTGACCTCTGAGGACATTGCACAACTTGAGTGCACTTACCTACATGCAGGCATTACACTCATAAACATAAAATGAAAGTAATGAAATGTTTTAAAAATCTAACCTTAAATAATAAATAAAATTCCCATTTTAAATATACAGTTCAGTAGGGCTCGGTGCATTTGCATCATCATATAGCCTGTCTCCAAAATGCCTTATAACCCTATATACCTCATTCCTCTCACTTAAAACACCATTCTAATTTTTGTCTATAAATTTGACCATTCTGGGTACCTCATGTAAATGGAATCATGCAATTTTTTAAAAGATTTGTGTGTGTGTGTGTGTGTGTGTGTGTGTGTGTGTGTACACATGGGCATGAATGCTTGTGGAGGCCAGAAGAAGGCATTGGATCCCCTACAGCTGGAGTTAACAGGCAGCTATGAGCTGCCCAAATTGGGCACTGGAAACTGAACTCTGGTTCTCTGTAAGACCAATAAGCACTCTTAACCACTGAGCCATCTCTCCATCCCCATGGAATTATGCAGTATTTATGGCTGTTTTTTTTCAAGGTTAAACAAGGGTCAGAATTACCTTTGTTTTGTAGCTGAATAATATTCCACTGTGCTGCTGCATGAAGGTCTGGCTGCTCACTGCTTGAAAATTAGTACTGGGAGTTTGGTGGAAAGGAAGTCAGGTTTATTTAAGAGCTTGCACTTTGAAAGACAGTGGGGAGGCTTTGCTGCTGTTCCCACTGCCACCCACCCCCGAAATCTTGGGAATCACATATTTTAAATAGGCTTTTAGAGGAAGGGAGCAGGAAGCAGTTGTAGGAATGATGCACCCTGGGCTGAGTCCTCATCATCTTAGGGTATTGTCTCCCTGGTTTTCTTTTTTCTCCAGCAATACAACATCACAATGATGGACATAAATAGCCTAAAGTCCTTTAGACAGACCTATTTCCATTTTTTTTCTTTTTTTTAGTACTAGGTACTGAGCCCAGGGCTTTGCATATGCTAAGCAAGTATACTACCACTAAAGTACATCCACAGCCCAACATAGTACTTGTATTAAGTTACCTGTCACAGCAGTCTACATGCTTTGAGAAAATCAATTTATAAAATTGAAGAATAAAGAGAACCAATTATAGATTGAGATATAACTTGAAGGTCACCAAATGTTTTGGTTTGGATTGGTTTTGGGTTTACTGTGTTATTTTTGTTTGTGGAAAGAATTGAACCCAGGCCAGGCATGGTGGCATGCACCTTTAATCCCAGCACTCGGGAGGCAGAGGCAGGTGGATCTTTGTGAGTTCAAGGCCAGCGTGGTCTACATAGTAAGTTCCAGGACAGCTGGGGCTACAGGGATACTCTGTCTCAAAAAAGACCAAAAAAAAAAAAAAATTTGAACCCAGGGCCTCATTCATGGTAGCACCAAGTGTTCTATCACTGAGTTACATCCTCAACCCCCATTTTTACCTTTTGTTTGAGACAGTCTCACTAAATTACCCAGACTGGCCTTGAACTTGATATTCCTGCCCTTACCCTCCCAAGTAGCTAGAATTACAGTCCTGTACTACCAGGCCCAGCTTATTACCAAACCTTCTCAGTGATGCTTATGTGCAGGATGATTTTTATAAAAACACATAGCAGAGAAAATATGGCCATATTTAATGTTAAAGAAAAATCAGCTAGGCCCAGCAAGTCTCTCAGCAGGTTAAAGTTACCTGGGGCCAAGCCTGACAACCTGAGTCCAATCCCTAGGACACACATAGTGGGTGGGGATTGGACACTTTTTCCCCCCTCAATGTCTTAATGTGTTTTTGCAGGGATTGGTAATAGCTGGATTAGCTGACATGGCCAGACCTGCAGAGAAACTCAGTACCGCTCAATCCACTGTGTTGATGGCCACAGGTAAATTAAAAGTGTTCATATTCTCCTGTTGTGTGACACTATTCCAGGGAGATATAACAAGCATCTATTCACTCCAGACTTGATGACAGACCCAAGTAAGGATACCACCAAAGTCCAATTTGGTGAATCAGTGACTTTATTAGAGTTACTTGCAGTGTGTGGGTGAGGGGTTACAAGAGCAAAAATGACTCAACAGCAGCTATATCACCAGAAGCCCACCCCATGGGTGACAGCTCACAAAATCTGGACCCTGGAGCTCATAGCACAACTTACAAGGCACCTCCACAATTGGAGGATGTCCTTCCAGGCGGCTGGGCTGGGATGAGTGTCTCTCAGCAGTCCTTACTACTTACAGAACCTTGGGGAAAGGGACCTAGTACATTTGGTCAGTTTCAGGAACTTCTTGAAGCTTTTGTTTACTTCCTGAGTCTTAATAAGCTTCCCTGCAGGATGAAGTGCTTTATCTCCTTTTAGAATATCATGAATAGTTTTTCTTATCCTTTTTCTTTTTTTTGAGAATTTCATACATGTCTATAATGTGTTTTGATCAGATCCACATGGAGTGTGCCCCATTCCCTCCCCTCCAACTCCTCCCCCATTGCCCCACCTCCACCACCACTTTTCCAACTTAAAAAATTGCCATAAAATACCCACAAACAACAAAACTTTAGCTTCAGAAAATGTCTACATACACATTACCCAGCTCTAGGGACTTGCTGTACTGTGGGATGAAGTGAACAGAGGGGGACTATTGCTGGGAATAACTTATCTGCCTGAGGTTTGCCTTTTCAGGTTCTTGCCATTCGCATATGTTTATAAAAAGAAAATGTTATAGTTAATACTCACTTGGTCCTGTTAAAGTCCTCCTTTTACACAAGTGCTGGGAACTATTTGGAACCCTGACTTAAAGGTACTTTCCAAAGTCTCACAGCATAGCATTTCCTTTTCCTTCATTCTGTATTATTATTGTCATGGTCTTAGTCATAATTATCTTATTATAATATTAACTATTCAGATAAATTATAGCAGAATCCATACCTTAAAAAAAATACTTTGTTTCAACAGGATTTATTTGGTCAAGATATTCACTTGTAATTATACCAAAAAATTGGAGTTTATTTGCTGTTAATTTCTTTGTGGGGTCAGCAGGAGCCTCTCAGCTCTTTCGTATTTGGAGGTAAGCCTACCAAGGTGTTTCTAGACTGCTTTAGAAGCTAGCTAGATAACTCTGTGTGTATGTATGTGTCTGTCTGTCTGTCTGTCTGTATCTGTGTATTTGTGTGTCTGTCAGTCTGTGTGTTTGTATATATCTGTCTGTCTGTGTGTCTGTGTGTTTGTTTATGTATGTCCGTTGTCTGTATGTGTCTGTGTGTTTGTATATGTACAGTATATTGTCTAAATGGGTTTGCATCTTACATAGACTTGTTCGTTGTTGATTTTTTTTATTGTTGTTTTGTTTTGTTTTGGGACTTTTTGAGACAGGGTCTCCCTGTAGCCCCTGCTGGCCTTGAACTCACAGAGATCTGCCTGCCTCTGCCTCCCAAGCGCGGAGATTCATGGCACATGCCACCACCCCCAGCTCATAGTCTCTTTTTTTGAAAGCAACTGTATTAGTTCCTTTTCTTTTACTGTGATAAAATACCATGACCAAAAGCAACTATGGCAAGAAAAGGTTTAGGTTGGCTTGCAGGTCCAGAGGGATAGAGTCCATCATGCTGGGTAAGGCATGGCAGCAGTTAGGAAAAGTATGTCAGCAGGAGCAGGAAGCTGGCTGATCACATTTTCATCCACACACAGGAAGCAGAGAGAGCAAGGCTGAAGTGAAACTGTGAACCCCCAAAACACACCCCAGTAATGTACTTCCTCCAACAAGGCTCCATCTCCTAAAGGTTCCATAGCCTCCCAAATAGCACCACCAACTAAGGACCAAGTATTCAAATACATGAGCCTATAGGAGATATTAGTAGATTTCTTTCTCTCTCTTTCTCTCTCTCTCTCTGTCTGTCTGTCTGTCCGTCTGTCTTTTTGAGACAGGGTCTCCCTGTAGCCCCAGCTGGCCTGGAACTCACTAGCTGCCCTGGGCCTCACAGAGATCTGCCTGCCTCTGCCTCCCAGGTGCTGGGATTAAAGGTATGCACCACCATGCCAGGCAGAAGACATTTCTCATTCAGACCACCACAGCAACATATAGAACTCATGATTTACTAAGTAATTTATAATAATAACCTTTTATCTACTTTCAATTATATGTAATAAGGACCAAGCGTGGTAGTACACGACACTTACTATCCAGCTGGGAGGGCAGAGGGCAGGCGGATTCTGAAGGACTATGCGGGCATACATGGAGATTCCCGGGACAGCTGGGCGCGCAGGGAGGGGAGCCTGTCTAATAAATAAATAAATAAATACATAAATAAATAAAACATAAATAAATATTTTTTTTTTTTTTTTTTTTTAACTCAACAGACAGGTGTGGTTTTGTTACACCTTTAATCCCAGCACAGGGGAGGCACAGGCCAGGTGTGGTGGTGGATCTCTGTGATTCAAGGTCAGCCTGGTCTAACCCTCGTGAATTCCAGGACAGCTGAAAACTACCCTTGTCTCTAAAAGACTTTTTAAAAACTTACTATCAGCCTTGTGTGTTGTGTGTGAGAGAGGGCGAGGAGAGGAGAGAGGAGAGGGAGAGATCGAGGAGAGAGAGCTATGGGGGAACATTTCCTTCCTTTTCTCTCTACCAACAGCACCCCACCTGTAGAGGTCAGAGAATAACCTTAACGGAATTGGGCATCTTCCTTCCAACTTTTACAGGAGATCAGAGGTCAAACTTGGGTGTCAGCCTTTTGAGGGCATGTATTACCTCCTGAGACCATTTTGCTAATCCTGTATTTCATCATAGGTGTAATCTTCAGTGCCCGTTCACGGAAAATTCTCTGGTATTTCTTAATGGGTGAATGAATGAAGAATGATATGATGATGAGGCCTTGTCTGCAACTAGACCCAGAACTACAACTACATCAGAATTTTATAGGGGCTCAATGCTTTTCTGCTTCACTTTTTTTTTTTTTTTTGCTAGTGTGGGGTTTATGGAGGGGGGATATGTTACCATATATGTGGGTGCACATGTTATGCAGGTCTGTGGAGGCCAAGAGGTTTATGTTGGGTGTCTTTCTTGATTGCTCTTCACTTTATTCATTGAGAAAGAGTCTTCAGTCACTCTAGTATAGAAACTCACTTGGTTGCCTAATGTAACTAGCCAGTTTTACACAGGATGCCAGGCCCACCTGGCTTTTATGTGGATGCTAAAGTACCACTGAGCCATCCCTAACCCCTTACATATTGTTTAGGCAAATGTAAACAGAAATACATCTTATTAATGAGACTGAATATTTGAGAGAAAAGAGATGAATGCATCATGCTAGCATTATTGGGAAGAAGAATGATTGGGAGATTTTTTTAAAGTCAAATGATTAGATATGGGTGGGGACAGGTAATTTTAGATGTTGAGTTTTGTTAGGCCATAAAAAAAATCATCCTTAGGCTGGTGAGATTAATCATTGAACAGGCACTTTCCCACCAACCCTGCGTGCTTTTTATTATATCTATCTCAATTTTGTTTTTTATTTATTATTTTTTTTATGTTTTTTTTTTTTTTTCTTTTGTAGCCCCAGCTGGGTTGGATCTCACTTTGTAGACCATGCTTGTCTTGAACTCACAGAGATCCACCTGACTCTGCCTCCCAAGTGCTTAGTTGCGCCACCTAACACCTGGCTTGATCCTCCGCTTAAAAGACGTTCTTTCAGGTCCTCCTCCACCAGTTCCATCCACATGTGGACCAAACCATCAGGTCTTGCTAGACCAGGGCTCCCTTTTTGAAGGATGAGCAGACTTCCCTCTTTATAGCCTGGACACTGGCTGACGTTCCATTAGTGGTTCTCCAATACCTCCCTGAACAGGGAAGCAATGTGACCCACCTCTGCGGAACTTTTCAAGAGATGCCCCAACATACAATCCCCTAAGACTCGGTTGACCACTGAGGGCAAGAAACAAAGTTGTTCCCAGGTCGGGTCAGGCCACCAAATTGTAGGTACTCAGATTATGGTTGTTAAGCACCAGAAAGGCTAAGTGCCCCTAGCCTGTTACACTTGCACCCTATATTTAACATTTTATCCTTTGGAAACAAATGTATTTCCATAGAACCCCCCCCCAAAACAAAATAACACCTGAGGAGACCCCTACGGACCCGATCCTTCAACTGACCTCAAACAAAAACAAACCTTGGTCCAACCATCGGCCCTCATCTGCCTTGCGCACTTAAGCACATCCAGCAGGAAAATACAACCAGAAATAAACAATCAATAAGACCAGAGAAACTGTACAGCCGA
This sequence comes from Rhizomys pruinosus, assembly GCA_009823505.1. Classification (NCBI taxonomy): domain Eukaryota; kingdom Metazoa; phylum Chordata; class Mammalia; order Rodentia; family Spalacidae; genus Rhizomys; species Rhizomys pruinosus. Next base: position 804,682 of record VZQC01005131.1, on the reverse strand, counting down.
CACATAAAAACTGAGATCTTAGTAAAAAGACAAAAAGAAAAAAAAAAAAAAAAAAACAGCACCATGTTTGGCGTCTACACTCTTACAGGCAAGCGCATCTGCTCTGTAGATGCCAGTGTTTTTGGTATTCCTCAAAGCATGAGATATAGCTTTTTTACTTTTAGCCTTCCAATGTGGACCGAGGGCTTGTGAGCCTTACTCAGTTTGTGAACTAAACAGCTAAGGAAATTCAGCCTCCTCAGAAAATGGCCATTGTTGGATTACCTCAGCAGTATCATTGAGGCCAATGCAGGGGATAAAGACAGGATGTGTGCTTATGGACTTCATTTGGGAGGCAGAAGCAAAGGCACGGGCTCCAGATCTCTGTGAGATCAAGGCAGCCTGTCTACATAGTGAGTTTTAGAGCAGTCGGGGCTATGACCCTGTCTCAAACAAAATCTCTCTATTTTCATACATTAAAATTATTATATTGACCAATGTTATATTTACTAAAATATACTAGTAGAGTATGCATAATCATTGCAAGAACTCTTTCTAGGATACTTTCCTAGCTTACTTTCTGATGCTGTGAGTAAAAACACTGACTGAAAAATCAACCTTGGTTGAGGAGCTGCTAATTTCACCTTACAGGTTACAGCACCCTAGAGGAATGCTATTACTCGCTTGCTTCCTCCGGCTTGCTCATATACCTTTTTTATATAGTCCAGGCCCACCTGCCAGTGCATGGCACTGTTCACAGTGGGCCGGCCCTCCTACCCATAGCAATCAAGACAGTGCCCCACATATATGCCCACAGGCCGTTTGATGAAGAAAATTCCGCAAGTGAGGGGGCCCTGCTCTCCCAGGGGACTATGGTTTGCCCAGCAAGTTAATGCGTGCGGAAAAAAAAAAACACAACCACACACACACAAATAGTATGGTAAAAAGGACCCATTTAGAAGTATAAATATTAATAAAATGAGCAAGCACCTATACTAAAGCTTGTATTACTAGAAGTTCCTAATTTATTGTTTTCCTCAATTAGAAGATTTCCTATGACTAAACTAAAATTATATTCCATGTTCAAAAAGAAGAATATGCATGATCTGAATTGAAAAGGATGTGGAGAATAATGCACCAAACCATCAATAACAAAATTTTAAATTAAAAAAAAAAACAACATCAAAGCAAGCCTGGGAAGATTTCTTTTTTTTTCTTTCTTTTTTCTCTTCATTTCTTCAGGGTCTGTCCCGAAAGATGATTGCCATCATTTCACAGGAATGATTTCTAGAACTATCTCCGTTGTGCTTTTTTTTTTCCTTTTTTTTTTAATGTGTTGAGTTGTACTGTCTTGCCATGTAGGTTTGTCGCACCAGTGTCATGCAATTACTGCGCGAGGTCAGAAGAGGGTATTGCAATTTTCCCTTGGGAAATGGAGTTAAAGTGACCAGTTCTTAACTAACCCATGTGGGGTGCTGAGAATCGAACCCAGGTCTCTGCAAAGAGCAGTCGGTGTCCCCATGAAACCATCTCTCCAGCCCCCACTGCTTTGTCTTTTTATATATATTTTATTTTACTTAAATATATTTGTTTATCTGTTGTACATTCCATGCAGTCAGTGCCTGCAGAGGTCAGAAGAGGGTATCTGATTCCCTTGGTACTGGAGTTCTCCTGGATTTTGAGTTACAGGTGGTTGTTAAACCGCCCAACATGGGTTGCTAGAAACTGAACAAACACGCTTGTTTTCTAAGTGCTATGTCTCTTAACCACTGAGACATCCCTCATTCCCATCTTAGTTTATTCTTGATGTTTTAAGTACAAATACTTAGCAAGGATACCACGAAAACTTAGGTGGAAGATTGCTACTACAGTGTCTTGTACCATTCTAAGTATTAAATACAAAGTTTACAGAAAGCAGAGTAAAACATGGTTAGAAATAGATTGATGTTTGCTTTTCTTGAAATGTGATCCTATGTATTTCTTCTTACATTTATTTTGTTCTTGAATTTTTCTTTATTTTTTTTTAGCCCAGAAAACAGTTTTTTCTGGGCTCCAGTATGAAATGGGTAAGTCTTAAATTTTAACAGAAGTTACTGAAACTTACTAATTTGAGCTAAATCTTATGAAAAATATGCTACTTTAGTTTATTCTGCATCTCTTAGAAAGAGACTCTGAGAACGCCTAGCGGTCAAGAGTGCAAACTGCTCTTGCAGAGAGGCCAGATTCAGTTCCCAGCACAAACAATACAGTTAACAACTGTCCATAAATCCAATTCCAGGGAATCTGATTCCCTCTTAGAACCTCTGCAGCCACAGACCTTCATGCAGACAGTACATTCATACACATAAAGACTAATAAAATTAAAAATAAAAAAAAAAAAAAAAAGAGCTCTGGAAACACATTTGTTATCAAAACATACAGAGCCATGCATGATGGTTCAGCACTTTCAGGCCAAATAGATCAAGAGTTCAAAGCCAACCTCAAGGCTTTGTTTGAGGCTAGCTGAAGTGTATGAGACTCAGTCTCAAAAATAAAATAAACATATTTAAGGGAACCCTTTTAAACAGATGGGGTGGTACATGTCTATATTGTGGCACTTGGGATAGTGAGTCAAGAAAATTGGGAGTTCTAAACCAGCCTAGACCAAATCATGAGACCTTGTCTCAACAGTAACATCTTATGAGTGAAGTCATAGTGTACCTCGTCGTGGAGTGCTTGTCTAGCACGCACAAAACCTTGGGTTCAAGGAGAAGAAAAGTAAAAGTTACAGTGGTGGGCACCTATAGTCCCATCTACTCAAGAAACTGAAGCAGAAGGAGTTTGAGACCACCCTGAGCAGCATAGTAAGACCCAACTCTGGTTTAAAGACAAAAACAGCTGGGCATGGTTGGGTTACACCTGCAAAGGCAGGCAGTTCTGTGAGATCAAGGCAGCCTGGTCTACAAAGGGAGTTCCAGGACAGGCAGGGGCTACAAGGAAACCTTGGTCTCAAAAAACAACAAACACACAAAAAATGAAAAAAAAAAAAATGACCGAAGAAAGAAAAATTGTATTAGAAAGATGGCTTAGCGTTAAGAATCTGCGTTGTTCTTGATGAAAGACCCGGGTTTAAAATCCCAGAAACCACAACACGGTTAGGCTAACGCCATCTGTAACTCAAGTTCAGGGGGTCCAACACCTCTTCTGTCTTCCGTTCCCACAAGCACTTGCACAACAGCGAGCACTCTTTTTTTTTTTTTTTAATTTCACATAATGGAACGATCATGATTTGCGTGTCATCCTTGCGCATGGGCCATGCTAATCTTCTCTCTATTGTTCCAATTTTAGTATTGTGCTGCCAAAGCTAGCACATGGATGCACTCTTATACATGCAGGCATAACAAACACACGCACACACACAAAAAAAGTAAATAAAATTCAAAAAACCAAAAAAAAAAAAAACAATACAAAAACATAGGAAACCCCAAAAATCACTAAAGCCAGGTGTGGTGCTGCGCGCCTTTAATCCCAGAACTCGGGAGGTTGAGGTGGGTTCTTGGGTGATCTTCTGTGAGTCAGGCCAGCCTGGTCTACAGACGTGAGCGCAAGGACAGGTACTAAAGGGAGACCCGGCCGCAAAAATACCAAAAAAACAAAAAAAAAAAGGAAAAAAGGAAACAATAAAATAAAATTTTAAAAGACATATAAGCTGGGTGTGGCGCACACCTTTAATACTAGAATTGGAGGCAGAGGCAGGCGGGATCTTGTGAGTTCAAGGCCAGTCTGGTTACAGAGTGTATGTGAGTTCGGGGGGACAGCTGGGGCTATGAGGGACCCTGTCTTCGAAAAGACAAAAAAAAAACAAGATAGCTAAGTAGGTAAAAGTGCATTTCCCCCATACATGTAATAAGTATAAAAAATACAGAAGAAAAAAAAAAAAAAAAAAAAAAAATTTTTTTTTATCTTTTCAAATAGGGGTCTCCTGTAGTTTACCAGCTGTCCTGGATCACTCTATAGACCAGGCTTGGCCTTGAGCTCACAAAAGATCCGCCTGCATCTGCATCCCATACGTGCTAGGATTTTCAAGTTGTGCACCCATCGCACGGCAGCAGAAAAATTAAACTTTTTTAACTCAAAACCTAGGCAACGAAAATTCAGCTTCTACAAAAAAGTCGATTCCAATTGTATTAGACAAGGTTTGTGGCCCCAACGTTAACCCTTAGCCACTTGGGAGTGGGGGCAATACCGAGGCTCAGTCGGCCAGCAGGCGGATCTTTGTGAGTTCCGGCCAGCCTGGTCTACAGATGCTAGTTCCAGGACAGGCTGGGGCTACAGCGGAGACCCGTCTCGAAAACACCAAAAAAAAATTTTTTTTTTTTTTATATATATATATACATTGTGCACACATAGAACACACATCACTACACACACACACAACCTCTGCAAATGATCTAGACCTTAACACACTCTGACTCTACAGCCCCAGTGCTTTTATTGTTACACCCGAATTTCCTTTCTTTTTTGTTCTTGTTTGTCTTTTTTTTTTTTTGGTCTTTTCAGAAGGGTCGTCCTATAGCCTCCAGCCGCTCCTTGGAATCACTCTGTACGACCAGGTGGGCTTGGATACTCACAACAGATCTGACTCCTGCCTCTGCTCTCCGAGTGCTAGGATTAAAGGGGCTCACCACCACGCCCCCTTTGGCCAGAATTTCAGTTCTTTTTTGTTTTTTTTTTTTTTTTTTAATTTTTTTTTTATTTATTTATTTCGGTATTTTTATCAATGTACTGTTGACCATGTAGGTTTGTGCCACCCGTGTCGTGCAATGACCCCGAGGAGGTCAAAGCAGAGGGTGTCGGATTCTCACGGAACTGGAGTTCTCCTGGAACTTGAGTTCTCCTGGAACCAGAGTTGCAGACAGCAGTTGGCCACTGTGGGTGCTGGGGATCGACACCAGGTCCTCTGCAAGACGCGGTCGGACGCTACTTACACGACAGGCCATCTCTATAGCCACATCAGAACTTTCCTCTTCTAAAATGTTTGACATTTAGCTGTTAAAACAAAAAATTATACTCCCCCTAGCGCCCAATTTATAGAAGATCATTTTCATTTTTATGCCTGAAAGGATTATGCTGGATTTTTCCAAATGCCAACATTCTCAGGCCCCCTCCACATATCTTTCAATATGAAAACTCCAGAACGAGATTACTCTAGTAAGCTTGTTTACATTACAATAGTTACTATCTTCAGCCTTACCACGCCAGGGTAAGACCCGATCTTTAAACACCGACAGTGCTTGGCGAGCGCAGAGCGCATGTGCATATTCGCTGAGTTCTCCAGACCAGCCACTCGTCTCTTATCAGTGTAGTTCCAGGACCAACTGGGGCTACAGGAACACCCTGTCTCGCCAGTTGCTTCTTGACAGATCATAATGGCCCAAGTGGCCACTTACTCACCGCCATAAGAGCCAGAGGCCAGGCACCGCCTCTTGCATTTAAGGCCAGCTTCCTGATTACAATAAGGCCCCCCTCCAGTTCCAAGCTAGCCAGGGCTACCCATATAGTGATTCCAAGTAGCCAGGGCTACATAGTGAGCTCCTGTCTAAAGAATAGCTAAGCTAAAATAATTAAAGAAAACTTCACGGGGTTTAGAGAGATTGATTGATGCCTCAGTGGGTTAGAGCACTGACTGCTATTGCAAGAGGACTCAGTTTTGATTCGCAGCACCCACATGTCGGCTACAAACAGTCTGTAACTCCGTTTCAGGAAATCTTCATCACCCTCTTCTGACCGGAGGGACATGCAAAACTGCGTGCCACTTTCCTACATGCAGGATTACAACTTATTAAACATAAAATGAAAGTAATGAAATGTTTTAAAAATCTAACCTTAAATAATAAATAAAATTCCCATTTAATTATACAGTTCTACCGTAGGGCTCGGTGTTCATTTGTATCACCTCATATTAGCCTGCGCCAAATATGGACTCTATAAACACCCTCTATACCTCATTCTCTCTCACGTAAACATTTTCATTACTAATTCCTTTGATTAATTTAAAATTTGACCATTCTGGGTACCTCATGTAAATGGAATCATGCAATTTTTTAAAAGCTTTTTGAGTCGTGCTGTTGTTCGTGTGTGTGTGTGTAAGCACACACACACACACAGGGCCCCCCCCCCCCAGAAGCTTGTTGGGCCAGACAGAAAGGGCATTGGCACACCCTACAGCTGGGAGTTAACCAGACGCGCTATGATGCGCCCCCAAATTGGGGCCCACTGGGAAAACTGAAACTTCTGGTTTCTGTAAGGGACCAATAAGCACTCCTTAACCACACCTGAGCCATCCTTCCATCCCCATGGAATTATGCAGTATCCTATGGTGGTTTTTTTACCACAGGTAAACCACGGGCTCAAATTTACCTTTTGCTTTTGTTTCACGTTTCTGTTTTGTTAGCTTGAATAAATTCCATGGCTGCTGCTGAGGTCTCTGTTTCTTTCCCCCTCCCCTCCCCTTTCTTCTCCTTCTCTTTCTCCTCCTCGCTGCATCATCGCTGAAAACTTCGTCCTGGAGTTGGTGTGGAACGGACGTCAGGGTTTATTTAAGAGCCTTGCACTTCCTGAAAAGACAGTCGGGGGACGGCTTTGCTGCTGTTCCAACTGCCACCCTATACCCCCCGCAAATACTTGGTGGAATCATCATATTTTAAATAGGCCTTTTCGACCGGACGGCAAGGGCAGCAAGGACAGCAGTGTCCAGAATGATGCACCCCTGGGGGCTGCGTCCCTACCCATCTCAATTCAGGGTATGTTATCCATGTTTCTTTTTTTATCCAGCAAATAACTCTCTCTCCCCAACATCACAATGATGGACATAAATAGCCTAAAGTCCTTTAGACAGACCTATTTCCATTTTTTCTTTTTTTCGTTAGGTACTGAGCCCAGGGCTTTGCACATACTAAGCAAGTATACTATCCCACTAAAGTACATCCACAGCCCAACATAGTACTTGTATTAAGTTACCTGTCACAGCAGTCTACATGCTTTGAGAAAATCAATTTATAAAATTGAAGAATAAAGAGAACACCAATTATCTTGAGTTGAGATATAAACTTGAAGGTCACCAATATGTTTGGTTTGGATTGGTTTTAGGGTTTACTGTTGTTATGTGTTTGTGGAAAGATATTGACTTCAAACCCAGGCACATGGATATTCTTTCCCGGTGGCTGCACCTTTATATCCAATGCACTCGGGTCCGGCAGAGGCAGGTGTCTTTGTGAGTTACAAGGCCAGCCTTTTGGTCTACATTAGTAAGTTCCAAGGACAGCTGGTGGCGACAGGGATTATCTGTATAAAAAAAGACACCAAACCCAAAATATCTATTAAAAAATTTTTGACCCAGGGCCTCATTCATGGTAGCACCAAGTGTTCTAACACTCAGTTAATCCTCACAACAACCCATTTTTACCCACTTTTGTTTTGAGACCAGTATAACCTCCAAATTATCCCAGACTGGCATTTGAGCCACTTTATATTTCCTTCGCCCCCCTTACTCCCTCCCACATTAGCCCTCACGCTAGACCACCCTACAGTATCTGTACTCCACCCAGGCCACACGCCCCTTTACCAAACCTCTATCAGTGATGCATTCATGTGAGGATGATTTTCCTATAAAAACACATACGCAGAGATTAACTCATGGCCATATTTAACTCTGACTACCAAGAACAATTTCCACGCTAGGCACCGCAAGTCTCTCAGCAGCGTTACAAGTTACTGGAGAGATGGCCTAGCGGTTAAGAGCGCCGACCGCTCTTGCAGAGGACCCGGGTTCGATCCCCAGCACCCACATGCGGCTGAGAACCGTCTGAAACTCCAATTCCAGGAGAACTCCAGCTCCAGGGGAATCCGAGACCCTCTTCTGACCTCCGCGGCACTGCACGACATGGGTGCACAGACTTGCATGCAGACAGTATATTCGTACACATACAGAAATAAATAAAAATTAATAAAAATAAATAAATAAATAAACTATTAAAAATAATAAATGAAGTCCAAAAGGTTGCACAGGGGAAAGACTCTGGCTTTGTTGTTTTCTCTGGATTAATGGGAATTGAAAAAGGAGTCCTTCACTTAAGTGTTTGTAGTCTATTGGGGAGAAAAAGTATATTTTACTTCAAGTGATCAAGCAGTAACCCATTCCTACTTGATTTTATTCTTAAGCTTTTTGCTTGGTTTTGTTTTGTTAGTATAAAGTGAAAATGTCTACTTGATCACATTTTTGCTGTGTCTGGTAAACTCTTAAAACTTTTTGGTAGCTGAGCATGGAACTCACTACCTAGACCACCTAGCACTTTAATCCTAGCACTAGAGAGGCAGAGGCAGGTGGATCTCTGTGAGTTCAAGGCCAGCCTGGTCTACATGGGGAGCTCTAGGTCATCCAGTACACAGTGAGACCCTATCTTTAAAAAAATCCTGTTATCTTATTATCTCATACACAGAACAGAGGTAAATGCCCCTTTGGTTCTCTCATTTGTCTTTCTTCCTTTTCCAGAAGACAGTGTTTACAGTTATGTAGCCACTTGACATTGGGAAAGAAGAAATTGATGTGTTTTCTGCTCTCTTTTTACCATAAATGTATCTATTTTATTGGTGATTATTGTTCTTTCTGTTTTCTTTATAGATATAATGAAGAACTAAAAGCAAAAGGGATAAAGTAAGAGAGTTCCTGATGACCAAAACAATCTAGATGTGGACATAAGCATTGGGACCTAGTTTTTGTGATTATTGATAAGGTGATGTTAACCATGCTAATACCATTTGAAAGGAACAACAGTGAAAAATCTAACTGCAACTAATAGCTAGTACCTGACTCCACAGAAAAATAAAGCAAACTTCTAATAACAGTCTCTCTTTATATATGACTTAAGAAACCTATCTGTGGTTATCACTAGCATTTGTTTCTACCATTTGTCTACAATAAATCATTCTTGACCATACATACCCCAGTTTCATGTTTTAATTAACCAAAGCAAACAAACTCAAGTGGAAACCTAGTTAAAAGATAATTGGGTCAGGTGGATCTCTGAGTTCAAGGTCCTGCTTGGTCTAGGTAGTAAGTTCCAGGCCACCTAAGGCTACAGAGAGACACTGTCTCAAAAAAGACCAAAAAAAAAAAAATGCTAATTACCTCAGTAACTGGTATATCACGAAAAGCTCTAGAGTGTGTCTAACCCTTACTTTCTCAGTTCTATGATTTTGAGTAATTTAAGTGCCTTGCAGACCATCTGCAGCCTAACAAGGTTTTATATATATATATATATATATATGTTTATAATCTGTTGCCCCATTGTGAAAGACTCTGGGTGTAGGTTATACCATACTAGAAAATAGTCTACTTGATTTGGCTTAAATTTGGAGTACTGAGCTGAAACTAGTCTTCATTAGAACTATGGTCAGATGAGTCAGCAAAGAAAGTTATTTTGAAATTTGAAGAAACAGGACACCTTTTTCTGGTAGATTGAATCCAGGGTCTTGTCCATACGTGCTAAACATACTCTTAACACTGATATTTCCCCCAGCTAAAGGACTTTTTAATTATCTAGCATTAAAATTTCTCAATTAGCAATTGAAGATCTTGCATTTTACCATTTGTGCTTTTTACCATTATCTTATCATTGAGGAGGAAAGAATACGGAATTTGGCATGGGCAAAAGTGAGGAGGTTCTTAACAGATTTTTACTGCTTTTTTTCCCACAAGCCATATTGTTAAATTTTTCTGTTTGCCATATTTACACACATATATTTCCAAAAGGGACCATTTAGGGAAAACATGAAGTATGGCACAGACTTTTAAAAAATTTAGTAAAAAGCATATGTTATCTAGATGTGATGCTGTAATCCCAGCACTAGGACATACAGAAAGGAGGATCAGGTGTTCGAGGTCATTCTTGGCTACATAGTAAGTTTGAGACCAGCCTGAAAGACCTACTATTTCTTGTTTGGGGTCTCATTGTTAGTTAAATTAATGATCAATGCTCCCCTTAGTTCCCAAAATTTCACTGAAGCCAAGAGTGGTAATATATACCCCTAGTCCCAGCACACAGAAAGCTGAGGATGGAGGATCTCAAATCACAGACTAGCCTTTTCAGTATAGTAGGATCTTGCCTCAAAAACAGCAGGGCATGGTGGCACATACCTATAGAATCTCAGCACTAGGGAAGATAGAAGCAGGAATTCAAGGCTAGCCTTAGCTACATGAGAGGCTGTCTCAAAAAAAAGCCAGTGTGATGGTGCTCGCCTTAAGTCCCAGCACTTGGGAGGCAGAGGCAGGCAGATCTCTGTGAGTTCAAGGCTAGCCTGGTCTTCCTAGCCACTTCCAGACCAGCTGGGCCTACAGGAAGACCCTGTCTCAAAAAGGAAAAAGAAAAAACAAAAACAAACTGATTACAGTCTAGAGATTTTTTTTTTTTTTTGGTCTTTTTTAGACAGGGTCTCCCTATAGCCCCAGCTGTCCTGGAACTCACTCTGTAGACCAGGCTGGCCTTGAACTCACAAAGATCTGACTGCCTCTGCCTCCCAAGTGCTAGGATTAAAGGCGTGCACCACCACGCCTGGCTTAGAGATCCATTTTACCACTACTCACAAAAATAAGAATTTATATACTAGGGGCTGGAGAGATGAGATGGCTCGGTGGTTAAGGGTACTTGCTGTTCTTGCAGAGGGACCTAGGTTTCCTTCAGAGCATTCATATGGCAACTAACAATCATCTGTAACTCTTGTTTCAGGTGATCTGACACCTGGCCTCTGAGGGTATCAGGTACATGTATACATATATATTAGGCATAACATTCCTTCCTACACTTAAAAGTTTTTTTTTAAGAATTTGTATACTAGAAGTCTCGAACTCCATAAAAACAGCTTCCACAGTGGTAGAAATCAGTGTACTGGAGTTTTATGTCAGGTTTCTGGTAAGTCCTTATGGATGGGTTCCTTAGATAATTTTTTTCAGTGCTATTGCTGATAAGGCCTGGGTTTCAACCTGACTCCATTACGTGTTAACTGGGATCTTGCTCATATCACCCTGCATTTTAATACTTTGAAGAGTAAACTAGGAATATTAGCACTCGTTCATAGGATCAAAGATGAATTGGAATAACATTTTAGCACAGTGCCTGGTTGGTGCTTAGTGTTAAATGTTAGAAAGTTCAGAAAACAGTTTAAAGATACATCCAAAAGTGCTTTTTTAGACTAAGGGTGTTTTTTAATATACCTTTAAATCTTTTCTCTGGTTTGGCATTGTTTTAGGAAAATATTGATATAGGGTACATCAATACTGTTGTTTCTCCAGAGTAAACACATGTTTTAAGTTGTTAAAATGATGGTGAAAGGTTGACTGCTAACAGAAATTGACCTCAAAGCCCAGAATCTTCTCTCTAAAGTAAAAGTGTCTCTTGGATCTAATGAAACGGGAAAAGAAAGTGCAGACTTTTACTGGCTCTCTCATATGTAGTGCGAGTCTATGACTGGTTTCTATAACAAATAACTCATTCAAGCATTATTCACCTTTTTTTCCCTTAAAAAATTGTATTTTTACATTTTAAAACACGTAAAAAATTTAATTATTTAAATGAACTTCATTTGAGAATATTTGCATGTACTTTTAGACTTTTTAATTGAAGTTTTAAATATGTACCCCTAAATGTTAGTTGTTGTGACACATATACATAGGAATATTTAGAAAATCAGAATATTTAAGCTATTAAAAATATGTCCCCTTTTAGACTGGGGAGATGCCTTAGCAGTTAAAAGCACTGACTGCTCTTGCAGAGTGCCAGGATTCAATTCCCAGCACCCACATGGCAGTTAACAACCATCCTAACTACAGTTCCAGAAGATCCAGTGCCCTCTCCTGACCTCCCAGGGCATTGCATGATACGAGTGCACTTACATACACATAAAACTAAAAAATAAAACCAACAAAAAAATATACCCCCCTTTAAAACACATTTTGCCAGTGTCCCACTTGATTAAAAAAAAAAAAAAAACTCAAATCTAGAGCCACAGATTTTAAATTATCTTTTGGTAAATTTGGCTTAAAGTATGCATTTAACCATTCGAAACAGACAGGCATGTGATTAATCAAAACTTCACTAGTGGTAAATTTGTTGTAACTAGTAAAATTTATAGACCTGGTTCAAGCCATGATCACTATTGTAGTCTTCATTCATTCAAAGACAACCCCCTAGTAAATTCCTAAAACCACAAATAGTACCAATGTTGTACATAACTATTTTTCTCTATATATCCATACCTGTGACAAAGGTTGATGTATAATCGAGGGCACAGCAAAAAATTAACAACAGTAATAATAAGGTAGAACAACTGTGGCAAAGCACTATGATAAAAGTTACATGTATGTGGTCTGTCTCATCTGCCACCCACGTAGTAGATAGAGTGAAAACACTGAACAGAAGGGTGGTTCCCATCCCAGATAGGACAGGGTAGGACAGCATAAGAGCTCATGCTGCCCAGAACTGTGATTTCAAACGTATGAATAGTTCTATAATTTTCCATTTATTTTCAGATTATAGTTGATCATGGCAGAAAGTTCAGATAAAACCAAGGATATGGAGAAACTACTATATTGACTAAAATTAGATGCTTGCTTATTCAAGAGAGATTTCTTTTTATGACAGTCGCTATTAACTGTGGCCTAATTTCAGTCGCCTTCCACATGGTCAAGGAAAGAGTTGTGTAAACTATGGGGTCATTTCAGTCTCTCCAACTGCCTCACTTGTCCAGACATGAGAACCTGAAACTGACAGAGCAGTAGGCCACTCACAGTGGTGGGGGAGGGGAGTGTGGTGCCAACCAATCAGAAGCATAGTCAGTGCTTGTGAAACAACGAACTTCTGATGAGGGTGTGGCCTGGAAAACGGCTTTTAGACAAAACTGTCATTTGATGGGTCAGGTATGGACAGACATGGCACTTCTGCTGTCTTCAAAATAATGTCACCAGACCCCTTTCCTGTTCTCTGCATTCCTGAAAGATCTAGTCCCTAATCCAGACTGGAGCTTTTCCTCAGCCTTGGAGAACGGAGGTATGTGGGAAGTAGGAATCTCAGTAGAAGGAATAGCAGAGCTAAAGAGGGCAGCGACGAGTATCACAATTAGTAGACAGACTTTGGAAGAAAGTGGTGGTCAAGTTCACGAATGTGTGCGTTTCTTTCTGCCAGTCTTTTAGGTGGGATTAGAAGCTTGCAAGCTTAAGTACTACCTCGTCCTAGTTATACTCTATTTCTAGCTTACCCTCTGCCTCTCTTTCAAACTTCTCACTTCCTTGCCAGTATGTCATCAAGTAGTATCTACCATCTAGATGTGCTAGGAAGATGCTGTAGAAGAAACAAAGATTAGTAATAGAATGGAAGTTCAGAGAACATTTGAGCAACAGGTAATTAAGAATATTCGTGTAGAAAATAAGCCACATATGTTTTTTTAATTTTTATTTTTATTTATTTTTATTTTTTTTATTTTTTTTTTTTGTCGGGCGCGGTCTGCAGGCCCCTCGGCTCTGTGTCGGGGGCCGGCAGGCCAGGGCCGAGGTGGTCAGAGCCGAGGGGCTGGGGAAGGGACCCGAAGGTTCGGCAGGGCCGGGACGCCGCCGCAGCGGGATTTGTTATTGTCCAGTTTTTTAATTTTTAATATTTTGTATGAGTGTACTGTCTGCATGTAGGTTGGTGCACCTGCGCCGCGCAATGCCGCAGAGGTCAGAAGAGAGCATCGGATTCCCCTGGAACTGGAGTTAAAGACGGTTCTTAGCTGCCATGTGGGTGCCTTTCTCAGCTGAGCCATCTCTCCAGCCCCGGGGTTTTTTGTTTTTGTTTTGTTTTGTTTTATTTTATAATAACATCCGTTTTTAGTAAGTTTCTACATGCTTATGTATTTGATTTTGTTCAAAGCTCTAAATACAGCCTGAGGCATAGATCAGCTGGTAAAGAGCTTGCCTTGGCTTTGCTCCCTAGCACAGCGTAACCAAGTGCAAAGATGCAGTCAGTGAAATGATTACCTCACAATCATGAGGACCTGAATTCTATCTCCAGAGAATTCATGGTTGTGCACACTGTGGAGGCAGACACAAGCAGATCCCCAGGGCTCACTGGCTGGACAGTGTTGCTTAATTGTGGGAGGGAGCGCTTCAGGCTGATGAGAGACTGTCTCAAAAAAGAAGGTGGGTAGAGTTTCTGAGGATTGCATGATGCATGCACACATCACACCACACCACACACACACACACACACACACACACACGGGAAATTTTTTTTTTAATTTTTGAAGGTCATCTTTAGCTACATAGTGAGTTTGCAGCTAGCCTAGGCTACATGAAACTCTGTCAAAAGAAAAAGAAGAAGCTCTAAATACAACGTGCGGTATTTATTCTAAAGTTTGTTATTTTAGCCAAGTTTTGGGATGACTGTGAGGTGCTAGGGATCAAATCCAGGGTGAACACATGCTTAGTGTGCTTAGTAAATCATATAGTCAACATGTCCCTCAGCTCATAGAGCAAGATGCTCTCAAAAAAATGGGGGGGGGGTCTGGAGAGATGGCTCAGCAGTTAAGAGCACCGACTGCTCTTGCAGAGGACCCGGGTTTGATTCCTAGCACCCACATGGTGGCTAAGGACCGTCTTTAGCTCCAGTTCCAGGGGAATCCGACGCTCTCTTCTAACCTCCACGGCACTGCATGAGACGGGTGCACCAACCTACATGCAGACAGTACACTCATACACATAAAAATAAATTAATTAAAAAAAAAGAAAAAACGTGATTTTCAAGCTCTACATACATAATTTACTATAGTTAACTACTCTGGAACTCACTATTACAGACCAGGCTATCTTCAAATTGACAGAGATACTCCTGCCTCTGCTTCCTGAGTGCTAGGATTAAAGGCATGAGCTACTACCATGCCTGGCCTGTTTGACTCCTTTTAATCATCTCCTGGTCAAGCTGTCACTCACATAGTACCAAGCATGTTGTCCTGTTGGACACATGGAAGCCCATACTTGCCCTCTACTTAAAACTAGGTATGTTCATGTGACTTACTTTGGTCAGTGTCGTGACTAGAGTGTTCTTCTGGAAGGAGAAAGAGTGTAGTAAACTGCTGCTTCTTTCCTATTGCCTTGGCTCTGAGAACGAAGCAGTCTGGGTCCCAAAGTGACTATAGCAACAGAAGACAGTTCCTGCCTACCTACCTACCATAGACATATAAAATGAGCAGGAAACAGGTTTTTGTTATTTCAGCCATCGAGATATGGGAGTTATTGTTAAAGAAGTATAACCTGAGTGCTCTGGGCAGGCACGTCATGTTTGCCACACTATATTTTCTGGAGTCCCTGTGTGACCTCGTCTTTCACTGTCAGAAGAACAGACACTACCCAGAGTCCACTGGTCATCCTGACATACTCAGAGAATGCATTCCCCTGTGCTCACCAAACCTGGAAGGAAGTCATGAGTATTGTGAGAAAATTCCATTGTCTTCTATCCTGCTGATGTGTAAGGCAAAGATAAGCAGGACCCAGCCTTGGTCAAGAAGAGGAATCAGAGCTCGGTGGTCTATAGAGCTCCCCCTTTCTATCTTTCTTCTTGCTGTTTTGAGGGACTTTGTTATTTAGTTTATAGTTTAGTTTAGTTTTTTAGTTTAGTTTGTTAAGTTTATTGGTTTAGTTTTTCTGAGACAGGGTCTCACTGTGTAGCGAAGGCAGGTCTAGAAATGTCCTCAGCCTCCCAAGTGCTGGGATTATAGTTATGTGTCACTGTGCCTGGCTTTATTTCATTTCTCCGTGTGTGTGCTGTAGTGAGATCCTCCGTACTCCATATCACACAAAAGAGAAATGGCCTGTCTCATATGTTGACATACAATACACACCAATAAATAAATACCCTCTGCTTTAGATCACCTTTTTTAAAAAAGAAGAAGAAGAAGAAGAAGAAGAAGAAGAAGAAGAAGAAGAAGAAGAAGAAGAAGAAGAAAAAAAAAAAAAAAAAAAAAGGCCAGGCATGGTGGCACATGCCTTTAATCCCAGCACTCCAGAGAAGAGGCAGGCAGATCTCTGGGAGTTTGAGGCCAGCCTGGTCTAAATAGTGTGTTCCAGGACAGCTGGGGCTATGGGGAAACCCTGTCTCAAAAAACAACCAAAACAAAAACAAAAGAAGAAAATAATTTAGAGGACCAGAAATATGATTCAGTGCATAAAAGTGCTTGCCACCAAGCCTGACAACCTGAGTTCAACTCCTAAGGCCACATGGCTGGACTTAGGGAATAAACAACTCCCACAAGTCTTCTGACCCCTACATGCAGGCCATGACAGCCATACACACACTCTCACACTCCTCCATATACACAATATGTATATGGCCTAGATCTCACTATGTAGACAAAGCTGGCCTTAAATTCACAGAGATCCACTTGCCTTTGCCTCCCAAGTGCTGAGATTAAAGGCATGCACCTCCATACCTAACAGGCTAAAGGTTTTCTTTTCTTTTTTTTCTCTCCCCCCCCCCATTTTTTTTTAAAGGTTTTCTTAACTCCAGCTTTTTCTCTTAAGTCTCTGTTCATTCTAGGTATTAAGGTATGTTTTTTTTCTTCTTTCATTTTACTTTATTTTTGGCACAGGTCCTCTTGCATGTTCAACATACTTTTTGCCTCTAAAATAGATCCACAGTTCACAGATTTTATTATTTTTTTATGTGTATGAGTATTATGCCTGCAGTATGTAAGTGCACCTATGTCATGCCATGCCCATGGAGGTCAGAAGAGGGCATTGATCTCCTGGAACTGGAGTTACAGATGGTTGTTAGCTACCATTGTGGGTTAGCAGCCATCTCTCCAGCCCCTCTTCTCCTGCTTTTATTTTTAAAGCTTATCTAATATGTAATATTCATTTTTAAAGGTTTCTAACCATTTTAAAGTTTGTTATATATACTAATATTTGCCAGACGTGGTGCTGCATATCCTTAATCCCAGTACTCAAGGGACAGAGACAGGTGGATTTGTGTAAGAGCAAGCATCTTGGTGTATACTTCAAGTTCTATACTAGCTGGGGCTACAGAGAAACCCTGTCTCAAAAAATCAAAACTAGGGGTTGAAGAGATGAGTCAGCAGTTAAGTCCACTAACTGCTCTTGCAGAGGACCCAGGTTTGGTTGCCAGAATGTACTTGGCAGCTAGCAGTTGTCCTTAACTCCAGTCCCAATGCCTCTTCTGGCCTCTGTAGGCATTACATGACATGGGTGTATTTACATATATACAGGTAAAACACTCATGCATATAAATAAAAAAAAAAAAAACTTGGCCAGGCATGGTGGTGCATGCCTTTAATCCTAGCACTTAGGAGGTAGAGGCAGGTGGATTTTGTGAGTTCAAGGCCAACCTGGTCTACAGAGTGAGTTCCAGGCCAGCTGGGGCTACAAGGAAACCCTGTTTTGAAAAGACCAATAAATAAATAAATATAAAAAACTTGAGATTTGAGATCTCCTGAGCCCAGCGGCAGGTACCGGGGCGCGGGCTGAAGAGATCCCGCCAACTGAGATTACGAAGAAGGATCTGAAGGAGGCAAGCAAAGCACGCCTTCAACACAGTGAAGAGGCATTTAGGACTCACATTGGAATACAGGCAAGGAAAAGCCCATATGCCAGGATCACGAAGAAGAGACTACACTGGAAAGGTGCAGGATAATCCCATGCCAAGCGTTTAAACAATCCTGTGGATGACTCCTGCAGTGGGATCCCTCGGGGATGCCCCAGGACACAGACATCAGAAAACAATGGGGAACATACTTAAAGAACTACAGAATCATAAAAAGAACAAATTAAAGAACTAAGAAAAGAGAAATGAGGACCAGAAGAGAGAGAATGACAATACTCGGAAGGAAGTAAAACACTGAAAAGATCCCATGCTGAAACGAAAAAGAAACCAACCAGCAAACAAAGAGCTACAAAAAGAGATCGAGAGCTTCAAAAAGAAATAGAAACACTGAAGAAATCAGAAGAGAATGAAAAAGGAAATCAAACACCATCCATTCAAGAGGAAAGGAATGAAAAAAAGCCTCAGAAGCAGAATGGAGAAGCAGAACAAAGAATATCAGACCTGGAGATAACACAGAACAACTAAAAACCTCAAGGAAAAGTTATGAAAAATTTAAAAATACACAAAAATGGAACAATCAGAGCTGTGGGACACTATGAAAGATAAACTAAACCTGCATCATAGGAATAGAGGAAGGAGAAGAACCAAAGAGAAAGGTTATTGATCAGATCTTCAACAGAAAAAGATGAAAACTTCCCAAACTAAAAAAAAGGACAAACCAATAACAATACAAGAAGCACATAAAACTCCAAACAGACAAGATCAGAAAAAAATCTCCAACGCCACATCACTAGTTAAAATGCTGGACACCCAAAAACAAAGACAAAATTCCTAAAGCACAAGAGAAAAACAAAAGGGACCTATAAGGGGAAACCTATCAGAACAACGGACTTCTCAACAGCAAACTGAAAGCAAGAAGAACCTGGGAGCAAAGCATTCCCAGTGTTGAGGGACAATGGATGGCAGCCCAGGTTACTATACCCCAAAAATGTCAATCATAGTGGAAGGAGAGAAAAAATCTTCCATGACATAAACAAGCTTGAAAGAATACATGTCCGGAAAAACCACCCTTCAGAGAATACTTGAAGCAATTCAAGAACAGAAGAAAGGAGCAACCAACCCCAGGCAACTAGAAGAAGGAGAAATCAATAAAAGCCTAACGGCAGAAGTAGAAACCTAAATCAAAACCGCAGATGGATAATAAGGCAAAGGAAGCAACACAAAACCTATCAGTCATAACCTTAATATTAATGGACTAAATATTCCCCAATCAAAAGAACATAGACTGGAGACTGGATTAGGAAACAGAATCCATCGATATGCCTTCTGCAAAGAAACACATATTACCTTCAAGGACAGGCAACACCTTAAAGTAAGGGATGGAAAAAATAATTCCACAGCAAATGGTAACCAAAAGAAGCAGGTGTTGCTATTTTAAATAATCGGAAAATAGACTTAAAGTAAAAGAATCAGAAGAGACAAAGAAGAAGATCCATTACATTTTCATCAACAGTAACAATCCACACAAGAAGATTTCACAATTATGAATATATATGCCCCAAATCTGGTGCACCAAACTTTATAAAAAGACAATTCTCCAGGACCCAAAAGTCACAGAACTAACCCCAGTACACTCAGGTGTAGATTTCAATACCCCACTGAGTCTTTGGATAGTCAATACAAAACAATAAACAGAGAGACATCTGAACTGAACATATGGATACAAAAATTGGACCTCATAGAC
Source organism: Rhizomys pruinosus (assembly GCA_009823505.1). Lineage (NCBI taxonomy): Eukaryota > Metazoa > Chordata > Mammalia > Rodentia > Spalacidae > Rhizomys > Rhizomys pruinosus. The sequence goes on along the minus strand of VZQC01005131.1, from coordinate 785,338 downwards.
CTCTACCGGACCAACTCCATCCTAATACAGAGAATACATTTGGCTACTCAGCACCCCAGGAACATTGCTCCAAAATCGACACCACATCCTGGGACCAGAAGAAAAACTCTACAAATACAAAAAAGATTTTGAAAATTTCATGCCCATCCTGTCAGAACCACAGGGCAATGAAGCTCAACATCACACCAGGACAAGCCTCCTGCCTACAAGAACACAGGAGACTAAACAAAAGCGAAAAAAAACCTAATAATAAAGCAAAAAGAGATAAAGAAAGAAATAAAACATTCCTGGAACTGAATGGACAATGACATACAAACAAACACAAAACTATGGGATACCTTAAAAAGCAATCCTAAGCAAGGGAATTTTATAGCCCGTGGTGCCTACAATTTGAAAAACAGAACGAATCACAAGTGAATGAGTGTAACACTACAGCTAACAAGCGTTAGAGGCAACAAAGATGACCCTAAACGACACACAGACAGGAAGAACTAACAAAAAAATCCCAGAGCAGAATCAATGAAATAGAAACAAGCAAAACCATAAACAAAAAATCAAGAAGCCAAAAGTTGGTTCTTGAAAGAATCAACACGATAGACAGACAGACCTCTAGCGCCCAGTTTAACAAAAGAAAAGAAGGAACAACTCCAAATCAATACCATCTGTTGATGAAAAAGGGAAATATCACAACAACGACACGGAAAAGATCAGAAAATATATGGGCATATTACAAGAACCTATATGCTACCAAGTTTGAAAATCTAGACGAAATGGACGAATATCTGAAATCCTGGGATTCACCAAAGCTTGGGCAAGAGAGACAAGCAGCTAAACAGACCCTAACATATGAAGAAATAAGAGGATGTAGTAAGAAGCCTCCACTAAAAAACAAAGCCAGGCCAGCCGGTTTCATCCGCAGAATTTCTTAAAACATTTCAAAAAGACCTACAACCATTGATTTCTAAACAACTGTTTAGAATATACAATCAAGAGGAAATTCTCCCCAATTCCCTTCTACGAAGCCAGAATCACTTGTACCAAAAACCAGGCAAAGATCCAACTAAAAAGGAGAATTAAGACCCACTCCCTCAATGAACACTACGATGCCAAAATCTCTAAACAGAATACTGGCAAATCTCATACAGACCACCCATTCAAGAAGATCATTCACATCATGACCAAGTTGGCATTCTACCAGAGATGCAGGGATGGTTCAACATAACGAAAATCAGTAAACATCACAAACACATAAATGGATAAAAGCAAAAACCACACCATAATCTCAGTTGAATGCCTGAAAAGACTTTGACAAGCCAGCATCCCTTCATTGCCTGTAAAGTTCCTAGAAGGAATTGGATTAGGAGGGATCATTTCCTCAATGTAATCAAAGCCATATACAGGGAAAAACACAGCAATATCATCCCTAAATGGGGGAAATGACAGAAACAGTCCCTTTAAAGGTAGGAACCAACCCGGCAGAGGGCCTGCCCCTAAGCACCCCACTCTCTTCACATAGTGGCTTGAAACACTCAGCTAGAGCATAAAGGCCAAAAAAGGATATTAAAAAGGAGTAACTAACTAATTGAAAAGAGGAAGTCAAACTATCCCTATTTTGCTGATGATAAGATTGTTTACTTAAGGGAGGCAAAAAACTCCAACGAAAACTCCTAGAAACTATTAACAGGTTCAGCAAAGTGGCAGGAACAAATAAAAAAAACCCAGAAAAATCAATGGGCCTTCCTTAACAGCCCAACAACAGCAAACTGGAGAAACGGGGGAATTCAAAGAGAGACCTTCCCAACTCACAATAGCTCAAAAAAAACAATAAGATACCTAGGAACAAAACCTAACCCAAAGACACCAAAGACCTCACAAAAACAAAATTTTTAAAAAAAACCCTTTAAAAGATAGAAATGGAAGAAGACCTCAGAAGATGGAAAAACCCGTCCCATGCTCATGGATTGGGAAATTAAACATTGTAAAAATGTCCCATTTTAACCAAAACTCTTATATATAGATTTAATGCAATCCCCAATCAAAATCCCCAGAGTTTCTTCTGCCTTCTTCACAACATGGGTGCATTTAAACACACATAAAATAAAAAAAAATCCTTAAATTCATTTGAAAAACAAAAAAAGACCTCGAATAGCTAAAACAACCTGAGTGAAAAGATCTACAAACAGGAGGATCTCTATACCGGATTTTTAAACTAATACTACAAATGGGCCGATAGTCATAAAAAAATAGCCTGGTACTGGCACGAAACAAGAACCTGTTGACCATTGGAACAAACCGAAGATCCAAATCTGAGCACAATTTCAGCCATCTCATATTTGACAAGGGGCCAAGAAACCACAAAGGAGAAAAGACACAGTCATCTTCAGCAAGTGGTGTTGGCAAAAACTGGATCACCACTTGTAGAAGAATGAAAAATTAAACCCCTACATCTCACCCTGTACAAAGTCACGTCCAGATGGATTAAAGACCTCACGTGAAACCCAAAACTACTGAAGTTTATAGAAGAAAAAGTTGGCCAGCAGACTACAAGACATAGGCGTGGAAAGGAAAAAGAACTTCCTAAATGAAACAGCAGCTGCACAAGAAATTAAGGTCGACAATTGACAAATGGGACCTCATAAACTCAAAAAAGCTTCTGTACATCAAAGCAAACAATCCAAGGACCAGTGACAGAAATCCCACAGAGGGGGAGGAACCTTCACTGCAGATACATCTGACAGAAAGCATTGATTCCAAGAAATTACATACATAAACTAACTTCAAAAAACAAGAAAAAAGGAAAACAACTGACCCGCTCAATAGATGGAGCAAAGAACTGAAAAGAGACTCCAGTCGGAGGTTTTTTATTGGTGTCTGTTCGATAAAAGCTACCCACGAAACTGCTCAACATCACTGAAATCATTAATGAAATGCAAATGAAAACCACTTTAAGATAAATCATGTACTCCAGTAAGAATGGCTAAGAAGCAAGCAAAACAAATGATACAAATCCAGTGCTGGAGAGGTTGTGGGAAAGGGGAACACACTTCATCCACTGCTGGGGAATGTAAACTGGTAACAGCCACTTGGAAGCGTGTGGAGAACACCTTGGAAGACTTGGGAACGAACTTGCCACCCGACCCAAGCCATGAACCACTTCCTGGGCAATGTACCCCTCAAGACTTACACGCCCACCACAGAGATACATGCACGGCCATGTTTATTTGCAAGCTCTCCCTCTCACAATAGCAGGAGTTGGAACCAACCTAATGATGCCCCTCAACTGAGGAGTGGATCAGAGAAAATGTGGTACATCTAAACAATGAATGTAATGCAGCAGTAAAGAAAGACGACATCACGAGCTTTGCAGGAAAATGGCTGGAGCTAGCAGGACATAGCTGAGTGAAGTAACACAGTCCCAGAAAAAACAAACGATGCATGTATCACCTCCATCTGTGGATGCTAAGTGCCAATTGCCCAGTTGTAAGTATTTCCTATGAATGGCCCCTTGAGCTTTTGTACAAAGCAGTTGGGCATAATGCATTTTGGAAACAACAACAACAACAGAAAATACTGCATCAAAGAACTGACTGAAACAGTGAACTTCTGCTCAAAACAGTCAACTTCCCCATGGAAAATATTGAGAAAGACTAAGAGATGGAAAGCATGTTTGGCAGAATGCACGGTGGGGTGGGGGAATGAGCGGGAACATGGGTCTAGATTTGTTAAAAATAAATAAAAAAAATGATTAATACTGAAAAAAAAAAAAAAAAGACTTGATAGGGCTGGAGAAATGGCCGAGCGGTTAAGAGCGCTGACCGCTCTTACAGAGGACCCGGGTTCGATCCCCAGCACCTACATGGCAGCCGAGAACCGTCTGAAACTCCAATTCCAGGAGAACTCTGGTTCCAGGGGAGTCCAACACCCTCTTCTGACCTCCGCGGCATTGCACGACACGGGTGCATAAACTTGCATGCAGACAGTACATTCATACACATACAGAAATAAAAAATAAAAAAAACTTGATAAAAAGAAAAATAAAATAATGGTTCTCTTCCTTTTTAAAATTTATTTTTATTTTATGTATGAGTGTTTTCCCTGCATCTATGTGCACTCTGCAGTGCCTACAGAAGCCATAGAGGGCATCAGATCCCCCAGAACTGGAGTTAAGGATGGTCATGAGCTGCCATGTGGGTGCTAGGATCCAAACCTAGGTTCTCTGCAAGAGCAGACAGTACTCTCAACCCAGGAGCCATCTCTCCAGCCCCTCCTTCATTTCTTAAAAAGCATGTAAGTCAATCAGGCATGGTGGCACATACTTTTAGTACCAGTACTCAGGAAGCAGAGGCAGGTAGCTCTCTGTGAATTAGGCCAGTCTGGTGTACATAGCAAATTCCAGACCAGCTGGAATGATACAGTGAGACCCTGCCTCAAACAAAACAAAACAAAACAAAACAAAACAAAACAAAATTCAGTCTAAGAAATTTATGTGACTGTTTTACTATCTCTTCTAATATTCACATGTCCCAGAATGACCCATTTCTGGTTAAAAGTACTAAACACTTCATCCCTGCTCACTAGAACTAAATCAAAAATAACGTTTTTTTTCCTGGTCCTTTTGAGACAGGGTCTCCCTGTAGCCCCAGCTGTCCTGGAACTCACTATGTAGACTAGACTGGCCTTGAACTCACAGAGATTCACCTGCTTTTGCCTCCCAAGTGCTGGGATTAAAGGTGTGTGCCACCATGCCTGACAACATCTTTTTTTGTTTTCAATTGTCTTTTTTTCTATATTACCTAGTCCAGAAACTTAGTTTTCTCTGAAAAATCTGGAGATGCTCTGACCATTCAGACTAATATAGCATTCCCCCCTTTTTTTACTTTGTGTATTTTTTTCTTATTTTTTATTTATTATTATTTTTAATATTTTACTTGTTTTTATTTTAGTGTAAGAGTGTATTGTCTGCATGTATGTAAGTGCATTCATATCATGCAATGCCCACAGAGTCAGAAGAAGGTGTCAGATTCCCCTGGAACTGGAGTTATAGACAGTTGTTTGCTGCCATGTGGGTGCTGGGAATTGAACCTGGGTCTTCTGCAAGAGAAGTCTCTCCAGGCCCATCTTTCTTATTTTTAAAGTTTTTCTTTTCTTTGGGTTTTTAGGGAGTTGTTTTTGCTTTGTTTTTAAGACAAGGTCTTGCTGTATAGTCCAGGCTGGCCTGGAACTCATATGTTCCTCCTGGCTCAAGCCATCCCAATCTCAGAGCTGGGGTTATAGGTGCTCCAATTAGAGCATGCTTTTCAACCACACTTGGGTTTGAGCATCTGATCCCCTCTACATGTAAAGGAAGGGGTTAGGCAATCCTTGTTTTCTCAGAACCAACCAGGCAACAAACTGAAATTTCAATATTTCCTTCTACATAGCGCCTAAGGCCTTCGGCTTTCCACTTGTCACACATGTACCCACACCCAGCCTTCTGAATTCTTTCATTAACATTATTCCTTAATCTCTTGCCTTTAGATAATAGTTAATACCCACATGTAAGTATTTACACACACAAACTCATCTACATTTGATTTTCATAAAGGAGAAAAGATGACAGGCCAAAAGAGCATAGAGGACAAGGAAACAAAGATAAAAGGAAATGGAATTTGCTTGATCAGACAGTGCCACTGTCCCACATACACCAGAACGGGCAGTTACTCCTTAGTAAAAATGAATGAACCCACCATCCACCCTTAGTAATCCTGCACATTTTTCTATTAATTGTTCAGGGTTAGAAGTCCGGGCTGTGATGATTTTCCTTCCATATAGAAAAGTGATTCTAGCTGGGCATGGTGATGCACACCTTTAATCCCAGCACTCGAGAGGTGGAGGCAGGCAGATCTCTGTGAGTTCAAGGCCAGCCTGGTCTACATAGTGAGTTCCAGGACAGCTGGGGCTACAGGGAGACCCTGTCTGTCTCCATAAAGACAAAGCAAAATGATCCTTTTGAAGTGTTACCAACTCTGATTGCCAGCACTCAGTCATTTAAGTAAGCCAGTGGAGAAAAAGAAATAGGAAAGTGAACAGACACATCCATTAGCCTTCCTGCATCCCCCCTTTTGTTTCTAGAAGACCTGTGTGATGACTATTTCCTGTCACTGAAACATCCTGAATATTTTCCTTGAACATGAGCACTCAAAAAGAAGAATTACAAGACCGGGCCATCGTCAAAATTGCAGCTCACTTACCAGACCTCATTGTCTATGGAGATTTCTCTCCAGAACGACCATCAGTGAAAAGTTTTGATGGAGTCCTGATGTTTGTTGATATTTCAGGCAAGTACAGAAGGGGTGTTTGCTTAATGGGGATGAGCGGCAGCCTCACATTGGAATTCACATGCAGAGCATGATTGCAGTGGGGCTGCTGGTTTCAAACTCCTGGGCTATTACAAGAGATAGTCTCACTGAGCACTCAGGATGGAAGGAAGAACCTCTGGTCCCAGCTCTCATCTTCCCTGACCCCAGCTTTCAGTCACAATTGTGTCTTTAGGATACCTAAGTGTCACACCTAGGACTTCAGGGCCTTGTGTCCCTGCCCCGCCCTCACCTTCTCATCCCCCAACTCCCACACGTGTCCCCAACGGAACTGAGCTCAGGAAATGATCTCCCGTGTTTACATCTGAATAGTAATTTGCCAATTTTCCAGAAGACTTTGAAAATTGTGTGGTTTCAACATCATGGAATGATAAGAAATTTCTATTCCCTGGGGCTGGAGAGATGGCTCAGCAGTTTAAGAGCATTGACTGCTTTTGCAGAGGACCCAGGTTCGATTCCCAGGACCCACATGGCAGCTAAGAACCATCTTAGGCTGGCATAGTGGCACATGCCTTTAATCTCAGCACTTGGGTAGCAGAATTCTGTGAGTTCAAGGCCAGCCTGGTCTACATAGTGAGCTCCAGGCCAGCTGGGACTAATGGAAGACCCTGTCTCAAAAAAGAAAGAAAGAAAGAGAGAAATTTCTGTTCCCAAAGGAATGCAGTTATCACTGTATCAATTGAGAACCTAGAAGGAAAACCCCCTGACCCATAAGGTAGTAAGTACTGACAGGAGAGCTGTATGTCTGATGCCTTACTCACCACAGAAATCCTTAGAAACTCTGGAATAGCTTTAAAGTGGAGCCCACGTTGACCAGTGGAGCCCACTGATAGCCAGTGCCCTCTTCTGCCTCTGCTTGGCCCCTAGGAAACCAGCTGCATGTTTCTTACAGGTTTTACTGCAATGACTGAGAAGTTCAGCACAGCCATGTACATGGACCGAGGGGCTGAGCAGTTGGTGGAGATCCTCAACTACTACATAAGTGCAATAGTGGAGAGTAAGTGTTCCCCTGGGTTTCTGCCTGAGAATGGTTCAAGTCTTGGCTCTGTATAGTGAAGTGCAGCCACTTAGAGGTCTTCATTTTCCCTGGGGAAATGTGTATGCCATCAATATATTTAATATGCTCTAGTGCAAGTGAAGGAATATGATACACAGATTACGTGAGGTAATCAGTGATTTGTGTTAAAGACCTGAATCTAATCTATAGCCCAGGCTTGCCTGGAACATACTCAATAGATCAACTGGCTTTGAACTCAAGGCAATCTTCCTGCCTTGGTCTCCCAAAGCCAAAATTGAAGGCATTATAATTATTAACCCATCATAGCTGGCTGGGTTAATGCTCCTTAAAAATAGAAACAAAGCTTGCAATCACAAGACTCAGGAAACAGAGGCAGGGGCATCATAAACTTGAGGCTACCCGGATTACATAGTGACTTCCAACCTAGTTAAAGCTATGTATGGGACTATCTCAAAAAACTAAATAACAATAACAAACATAGTGGTAGGGTATGTGTCCAGCATACTTGAGGCTCTGTGTGCCATCGCTAGGACACACACACACACACACACACACACACACACACACACACACACTCAGAGCCAGGTATGGTGGTTCATACCTGTAATCCCTGTACTTGGGAGGCTGAGTCAAGGAGGATATCTGTGAGTTCATGTCAAAGTCAGTCTGGGATACACAGTGAGTTTTGGGATAGCCTGGGCTACTCAGACCCTACCTCAAATGAAAACAAACAGGCCTGGAGAAATGGCTCAGCAGTTAAGAACACTTCCTACTCTTCCCTAAGACCCAAGTTAATTACCAGCACCCACACTGGGTGACTTACAAGCACCTATAACTCCAGCTCCAGAGAATCTAACAAGCTAACACCCTCTTCATAGGCATTCATATATGTGTGCTCATACACACACACACACACACACACACACACGCACACGAAATAATGTTTAATCCACGTTTGGATTAAAAGGGTGTAGCATGCCAGGCAGGGTGGCACATGCATTTAATCCCAGTACTTGGAAGGCAGAGGCAGGTGGATCTGAGTTGAAGGCCAGTCTGGTCTACATAGTGAGTTCCAGGTCAGCTGGAGCTACAGGGAGAGCCTGTCTTAAAAAGACCAAAAAAAAAAAAAGTGTGCCATTATGCCAGGCCCTCAAATTCCTTTTTGTATTCCACTTAGCACAACAGTACTCAACATTTTGTGATGTTAGAGCTGAGAGGGGAAAAACCGGTCTATTTATGGCCTTGGGATGTGATCCATGGTAAAGCATGTGGCTTACATGACGCATGCTCGTCTCCAGCACTAACCAACAAACCAAAGAAAATCTCCACTTACGTTTGAAATCCTAAATTTCAAAACAAAATGAAATCCAGGCCACTTCCTTTCTCCAGTCCTTGTGGAGTACAGTCATTCATCCATCAGCCCCTGCTCCCTTAGAGGTGGCGCTACAGGTAGCCTCACATCCTGGGGAAGGCAACTATCTAGGGCTTGTGGGAAGCTCCACCTTCCTGACTCCAGTCTTCAAGAGCACAGGCATGATTTGTTTCCATGCACTCATTCTATAGTTAAGGAAGCAGGCCTATATGGATTTAAAAATGCCATGTTTAATATAAGTCTACTCTCTAAATTGCTATCCTCCTTACCCTATTTCTACTTTTTTTCTCTTGAAACTTGATTTAGCTACCTACCTCAAGCTGGTTTCAAGCTCACAGTGATCATCTTGCCTCAGTCTCCCAAGTGCTAGGAATACAGCCATGAGCCAACAGGTTCTAAAACCCTGTTTCTATTCTACTCAAGAGTAAGGTTCATTAAGGAATCAGAGTTTGATTTAACTTATATGTCTATCTATCTTCCCTTTTTTTAGAAGTGCTGATTTTTGGAGGAGACATTCTAAAATTCGCAGGTAAGAAAGCTGGGGTGACACGGGTAGGAAGGAAGTTCTGAGGGCCAAACTCTTACAAAGGAGTCATCTCAGAGTTGTGGCCAGGGTGTGGGTTGAGGAATGTTTGCAGCAGAAGCTTATGCAATGTTCATGCAAAATGCACTGACCCCAGGGAAGGTCCAAAGCCCCCCAGCGTGTCTCTATCTTAAAGGTGATGCCCTGTTGGCCCTGTGGAAAGTAGAGCGAAAGCAACTGAAAAATATCATCACAGTGGTCATTGAATGCAGCCTGGAGATCCATGGCTTGTTTGAGGCCAAGAAGGCTGAAGAAGGCCTAGATATACGAGTCAAGATAGGTAAGCATTTAGGCATGGTGGAACATGTCTATAATCCCAGCAGTCAGGAGGCTGAGGCCAGAGGATCACTGATAGCTTGAAGCTGGCCTGGGTGACATAGTGAGTTCAAAGGCAACACAGCATAACTAGCTCAGAAAATAAACAAACAAAAGATAGGTAAACATTTGGGAAAGAAGAGGTGCTACAGCATTTGGAATCTGGTTCCTCACTTCTGGCTACATGTCTCCTAAAGAGAAAATGAGAACTTGTCGGCTCAGCCCACCATCGAGCTTGAATGTTGGAATCAAGCTGACCAGAATGTGAATTTCAGCTCTCTCACTAACCAGTTAAAAGAATTTGAGCTGATCATGGTATCTACCTAGTAAATTAGACTAGGTATGGTGGTAAATGCCTTTAATCCTTCCACTCAGGAAGCTGATACAGGTAGATCTCTGTCAGTTCAAGGCCAGCTACACAGTGAGTTCCAGGACAGCTGGGGCTATAGGGAGGCCCTTTCTCAAAAACAAAACAAAGCTGGGTGCTCATGCCTTTAATCCCAGCACTCAGGAAGCAGTCAGGCAGATCTCTGTGAGTTCAAGGACAGCCTATAGAGCAAGCTCCAGGCCAGCTAGGACTAAAGGGAGACCCTGTTTCAAAAAGACCAAAAAAACAAAAACAAAAACAAAGCAAACAACAAAAAAGTAAATTAGATCAGATACGATGACACATGCCTATAATCTTATCACTCAGGATGTAGAGGAAAATGATTGTGAGTTAGAGGCCAGCCTGAGCTATATAGGGAGACCCTGTCTCAAAAAATACTTTGGGGCTGAGGATGTATGTAACTCAGTTGATGAAAGAGGTCCTGAGTACCCCCAGTACCACATAAACCAGGCGAGACAGCAATGTCTATAATCCCAGCACTCAGAAACCTGAGGCAGGAGAATCAGAAGTTCAAGGTCACCCAGGAGTGACAGAGTGCCTATCTAGTGTACTCAAGTTCCAGAGTTCAATCCCAAGCATTGCATAAACCAGGTGTGGTGGTGCATGCCTTTAATCCTAGTAGTTGGGAGATGGAGGCAGGGAGATAAGAAGTTCAAAGTCCTTAAGTATAATTTAGAAAGTTCAAGGCCAGCCTGGGCTACATGAGACCCTATCTCAAAAAAAAAAAAAAGTTTGAATGGTACCTGGCATAGAGCAACCACTGAGAAATTAATTCTTATATCTTGCTGTTTGTCAAGGTTGTATAGCATTAAAGAGCAGTTAGTCATTCTGTAGATATTAAGTAACAGAGGGGCATGAGACTGGCCCTCTGTTACATAATAAGAATGCTGTGCAAAGGCCGGTGTGGTGGCATATGCCTTGACTCAGCACTGGGAGGCAGGCAGATCTCTGTGAGTTTGAGACCAGACTGGTCTACATAATGAGTTCTTGGCCATTCACTCAGGGCTACATAGTGAGACTCTATCTCAAAATAACAAATGAATGATATGTAAGCAAAGCTTAACAGTTAAGCCTGTAGCTCAACTCCAGTTTGAAACTGGACTTGCTGAGGTCATTCACCTACTATGATAACAACCGTGTGTTTTATTTATTTTTGTATGTGTATGAGCGTACTGTCTGCATTAGGTCTGTGCACCCCTGTCGTGCAATGCCTCAGAGGTCAGAAGAGGGTCTTGGATTCCCCTGGAACTGGAGTTCTCCTGGAAATGGAGTTACAGATGGTTCTCAACTGCCATGTGGGTGCTGGGGATCAAACCCGGGTCCTCTGCAAGAGCAGTCGATGCTCTTAACCACAAGGCTATCTCTCCAGCCCCGGCATTCTCTGATTTCTACATAACATTTTAGAAATGGGATTTTGCTCAGAGGTCATGTAGTGACATCAAGATTCTGATTTTTCTAAGATCAGTGCTTCTGGACAGTAACCCAGAACTTCTTGTGCAAACCTCTTGCCTCCTTGCCAGGACTGGCTGCTGGCCACATCACCATGTTGGTCTTTGGAGATGAAACTCACAACTACTTTCTGGTGATCGGCCAGACCGTAGATGATGTGCACCTTGCACAGAACATGGCCCAGATGAATGATGTTATCCTGTCTCCAAACTGCTGGCAGCTCTGTGACCGGAGCATGATCGAAGTTGAAAGGATTCCAGATCAGAGAGCAGTTAAGGTGAGTGTGCTGCTGCCTGCAGAAAGCCCTGCCTGCATGTGCCAATATGTCTGCATGTGCCAGCAGGCCTAACTGGCCACTTCAGTCCAGGATGTCTCCTGGGAGGCACAAAGGCTAGCGAATTCAAGGAGGAAATGGTGTCCCATCTCTGAGGGAAACTGCAGGTGTGGAGGGACGGTGGTCTTATTAAGGAAGGGGAATGACCCGCTGCTGACCCCCAGGGCAGGTCTGACATCGATAGCCCGAGCTCGCTCTTTCAAGAAGCCTGTACCGTGTCTTGGGTTAAGTGTGTGTCTCCCTCTCCCTTAATGCCCCTGATTCAATCACTATTAAAACTGTTTTCCTTTTTTTTTTCTTTTCTTTTTTTGAGACAGGGTCTCTCTATAGCCCCAGCTGTCCTGGAACTCACTCTGTAGACCAGGCTGGCCTTGAACTCATAGAGATCTGCCTGCCTCTGCTTCCCTAGTGCTGGGATGGCACCACTATGCCTGGCCTAAGGCAGTTCTTAGCCACCATGTGGGTGCTGGGAATCAAACCCAGGTCCTCTACAAGAGCAGTCAGTGCTCTTACTGCTGAGCCATCTCTCCAGCCCCCAAAAACTGTTTTCTTAATAACCTGCTACTCTGAGTCTTATTGAAAAAAGAAAAGAAAGCTGGATGTGGTGGCGCACGCCTTTAATTCCAGCACTTGGGAGCCAGAGGCAGGCAGATATCTATGAGTTCAATGCCACCCTGGTCTACAAAGTGAGCTCCAGGACAACTTGGGGCTACAGGGAGACCCTGTCTCAGAAAAAAAAAAGGAAAAAAAGAGAGAGAGGGAAAGGAGGAATGGAGGAGGAAGGAAAAAACAAAGGAAGGAAGGAAGGAAGGAAGGAAGGAAGGAAGGAAGGAAGGAAGGAAGGAAGGAAGAAAGGAGGGAAGGAAGGAAGGAAAAGCATATAGTTTAGCCAGGTTTTATTTGACTTAAAATGCTAGGAAGGGGCTAAAGAAGAAAAAGGAAGTATCTCAGAGTAGAAAAAATATAAAGGTTAGTCCCTTAGACTGGTTCTTTGTATATACTGACCCTTCAGATCTTAGTAAATAATTGGAAATTAAAATTTTTTTCTTTTGTTCTTTTCTTTTCAAGGTGAGGATATACTCAGCCCTCACTACATCTCCAAGTCTCTAAATTTTCAACTTGTTTTTGTGACAGTTACAGCTCCAACTCGCCCCTTTTATTCTTTCTTTCTTTCTTTCTTTCTTTCTTTCTTTCTTTCTTTCTTTTTTTCAGTCAGAGTCTCACTAAGTTGCCCAAATTGGCCTTGAACTTGGTTTATAGTATTGAAGGAAAACCTTGAACTTTTGGTCTTCCCATCTCAGCTTATCAAATAGCTCAGATTAAAAGCCTGCACTATTTTTTTAATTTTTATTTATTTTTCTATGTGTATGAATGTACTGTCTGCATGTAGGTTTGTGCACCCGTGTCGTGCAATGCCGTGGAGGTCAGAAGAGGGCATCCGATTCCCCTGGAACTGGAGTTAAAGACAGTTTTCAGCCACCATGTGGGTGCTGGGGATCGAACCCGGGTCCTCTGCAAGAGCAGTCGGAGGTCTTAACCGCTAGGCCATCTCTCCAGCCCCAAACCTGCGCTATTTAAACTGAGATCTTACTCAATTTAAAATTATGTTTTTACAAACTGAAGGCCAGATATGGTGACACATGTTTATAATATCAGCACTTGAGAAACTAGAATTATATATTTGAGGCTATCCTGCAGTACTTACCAAGACCCTGTCTCAAATAATATAAACAAACAAGCAAACAGGGCTGGGGGTGTAGCTCAGTGGTAGAGTGCAAAATCTGCACTGAAAAATACTACTGGTAATAACAGTAATAATCATCATCATCATCATCATCATCATCATCATCATCATCATCGAGTGGAGTTCAGTGGCGCATACCTATTAATCCCAGCACCTGAGAGGTCAAGGCAGGAGGATTGCCAGGAGTTCAAGGGGCAACCCATGCTATATATTGCATTTTGAGTTACAGAGTCAGACCCTGTCTCAAACAAAACAAAAACTGAACATCTTTAAATATGCCAATCTCACCAGGCGTGGTGGCGCACGCCTTTAATCCTAGCACTCGGGAGGCAGAGGTAGGCGGATCTTTGTGAGTTCAAGGCCAGCCTGGTCTACAGAGTGAGTTCCAGGACAGCTGGGGTTACAGGGAGACTCTGACTCGAAAAGACCAAAAAATAATAATAATAAAAATAAATAAATAAATATGCCAATCTCTGTTTGCCATGTCCTAGACATTCAAAATCTTACTGTCCTGGTGATAAATTACACTCCCAGGATCAGACAACCTTCACAAGAACTCAGCACTTCTTGTTTTGTTTTATGTAGGTTAGCTTCTTAAAACCACCCGCGACTTTTAACTTCGATGAGTTTTTCACAAAATGTATGGCATTCATGGATTGTTACCCTTCCGGTGACCACAAAAGTGAGTACCCTTCATGGACAGACCCTTCCCTTCTGCCAGTGCTCAGCAGGGTCTTGGACCAATGGCTGTGGCCCCATGACAAATGGATGCCCTTCTCAGCACACCTTGGGTCCAGGGGGCCTGATTTCACACTCTCCAGAACAGCAGTTCTAAGTGCCTAGAACTGGGCACTGATTCCTATCCATCATCTTCCAAACACTGATGAGACCAAATAAAAAGCATCTTTGACTCCTCCTAACCCTCAACCTTCTTGTAGATTTCTTTTTTTTTTTTTTTTGGTCCTTTTGAGACAGGGTCTCCCTGTAGCTCCAGCTGTTCTTGAACTCACTCTGTAGACCAGGCTGGCCTTGAACTCACAGAGATCCACCTGCCTNNTTTTTTTTTTTTTGATCCTTTTGAGACAGGGTCTCCCTGTAGCTCCAGCTGTCCTGGAACTCACTCTGTAGACCAGGCTGGCCTTGAACTCACAAAGATCCGCCTGCCTCTGCCTCCCAAGTGCTAGGATTGGGCAGGCCTAAATATTTAAAAAAAAATTTTGGGGGGGTCTTTTCAAGACAAGTCTCCCTGTATCCAGGTGCACCACCACACCTGGATTCATAGCTTTCTATAGACTGATTTGTATTTTATCTTTGATTCGCCCCCTCATTTATTTACTCATCAATAAACATGAGTTGCATACGCCTTGGAGTATGTCTTTACCTCCTCTTCAGGCTTTTCTTTTGAATGATTTTTACTTAATTTTTGTTTGTTTCATTATTTTTGAGATGGGGTCTCATTATGTAGCCTAAGCTTGTCTTGAACTTTTGATCAATCAAACCCAGCTTCATTTTTAAGTTTTTAGAGATAATTCTTTCTATGTTGCTTAGGATATTACCAAACTCCTGGGCTCAAGAACTCCTCCTTGCCTGAGCCTTTTGGGCTGAGCCACTTTTGTATTCCTAGCATCTGGTTTTTACCCTCTTCCCCTCTATCTGCGGGATGTGTCAAACCCAACAAGTCAGTTGATCATTTTTTTAGGGTTCATCCTAGGCGGTTGCCCCTAAGAAGTTGAGAGATTTTGCTGCCGATTGGGGGTTTTGGTTTTGTTTGATTTTTTACAGTGCTGGGGATCAAACTCTGAGCCTTGTACATTGTTAAGCAATCATTCTACCACTAAGCTTTAACCCGAAGTCTTTGGCTTAATTTTCCACCCCCTCTCCACCCTCAGTGTAAAGGATCAAACCCAGGGCTTAGTGTGTGCTAAGCAAGTGCTTTACTATTGAGGTAGATACATGTGCAACCCAAATGTTTTTTTTAATTATTTATTTTAAAT
This sequence comes from Rhizomys pruinosus, assembly GCA_009823505.1. Lineage (NCBI taxonomy): Eukaryota > Metazoa > Chordata > Mammalia > Rodentia > Spalacidae > Rhizomys > Rhizomys pruinosus. The sequence continues at coordinate 769,785 of VZQC01005131.1, read as the reverse complement.
ATTTATTTGTGTTTATTCTAACTGTATTTTTCCTGCATGTACACAAGTGCACTATGTGCATGTAGTGCTCTCAGAGGACAGAAGAGGGCATCAGATCTCCTGGAACTGGTGTTATGGATGCTCGTTAGCTGCATATGGATGCTGGGAATCAAACTGGCCCTCTGCAAGAGCAGGCAGTGCTCTTACCCACTGAATCATTGCTCTAGACTCTATTGTTTTGTGTTTTTTGAGTCAGAGTCTCAGTCTGGCCTCCAACCGTCTATGTAGCAAGGATAATCTTGAACTTTTTAATTAATTTATTTGTTTTGTTTTTGTTTTTGTTTTGAGACAAGGTCTCATTCTATTGCCCTGGCTGGCCTGGAACTAGACCAGGCTGGCCTCAAACTCAGAGATTCACCTGTCTCTGCCTTCTGAGTGCAGGCATTAAGGCATACACTACCACAATGGTGTGTTTGGTTTTATCCATGTGTTTTATGTATGTAACATTATGTATATTTATTGTTTGGTTTTGGTTTTGTTGTTGAGATGGATTCTTGCTATGTTGGCCAAGCTGAACTTGAACTCTTTGGCTTAGGCTCAAGGCAATACGGTATGTACCACCATCGCACCTGACCTGGATTAATTTTTCCATGGCCATTATGCTCTTTATTTTCCTTGGCCTCGGGTTACAGTATTTCAGTCTTGCTGTTGCCCCCCAAGCCACCCATTTCCACTGCCCCTGGCTAGTTTCTCTCCCACCCCTTCAATGTTGGCCGTGTCACAGATCTGTCTTTGACTTTCTAGTCTTCTCTATTCAATTCTGCCCAAACCCTTCAAGTCATCTTGAACTTAGTATGACTTTAGTGAACAACTAAGAAGCCTACAGTGCAGAATTCAAATCCACAAGTGAAAATCTTCCCAGATTACAAAGCCTACTGACAATTTAGATCCAAGAGTTGAGCCTGGAATTTTGGGAAGTCTCAACATGTCAGAATCCTTTGCTTTGCTTTCCTTTGGTTGGGTGTCCGGGGCTTGGCTTCCTGAGAGAATTGTAAGAAACGCTGAAGCAGGGCATGGAAACAAGGAGGCTCCTGTCACGAGCACTGCTGAGCTGTCCTTTCCTTTTGCCTTCCTAGACTTCCTGAGGCTTGCTTGCATGCTGGAGTCTGATTCTAACCTGGAGTTGTCCCTACAAAAGTATGTGATGGAAATCATTTTGAAACAGGTATTTGTATAACTGAATTTTTGGCTTTTAAGGAATCTCTTCAATACCAAGAAAGATTAAATAATAAAAACTAAAATGTTCCTAAACATGTTCTTTTTTTTTTTAATAAACATGTCCTTAAACCACATGTGGTGGCGCACACCTTTAATCCCAGCACTCGGGAGGCACAGGCAAGCAATTCTCTGTGAGACTGAGGCCAGCCTAGTCTACAGAGTGAGTTCCAGGCCATCTGGGGCTAGAGGGAGACTCCCTGTCTCCAAAAAAAAAAAACAAAAATTAAGCACAATTTTAAATAAAGATGAAAAGATGTTGTTGACTCAAAACAAAGCTCTCATCTCAAAGTGAATGAATTTATTCAGAGCCAAATGTGAGTCACAGTGGCCCCGGGAACACAGGGCCATGTTGCCCCGAATAGCGAGATCCAACATGGAGGCGTTTTATGGCTTTTAGTGGTCACAGAAGAAAAGAAAGTCACAAATCAAGGTATTTTTCAAATGCATTGGTGGGAATATCAGGTAGGTGGGTTATAAGAAAGTGGGGGAATCTGTGTGCAGGTCTCACGTTATCTGATGATTACAGGAAGCTAGGCGGTCTGCTAAATTCATAGATTCCATGGGTTTTGCCTGGTAGCTGAAAGGATGTAGGGCAGACACAGTGAGTAATGAATTAGGAGGTCTAGACAATGTAAGAAAATTTGGCTCTGGATCTGTAGCATTCCAACTCTCTACAGTCACGAAAGGCTAATCAATCAATTAATTAGCCTTAGAGAATGTTTAATGCGATGTGGCTACCCCCACCCCTGGGAACTTCCACTCACAATCCCACGTATAGATGACCTCAAGATTTATTATGAAAATCAGGATAATATATATTATTTAAAATTGGGGGTGGGGGGTGGGGTTGTAGTTCAGCTAGGCATTTGCCAAGCCTGTATAAGAATCTGGGTATTATCTCTTAACACTACAAAAATGGGGAAAAGGGGTGTAAAAGGAAAGAAGGAAGGAAGGGAAGGAGAGAGGGAAGAGGGAAGGGAAGGAGGAAGGGAGGAAGGAAGGAAGGGGAAAGGAAAAAGGAAGGAAGGAAGGAAGGAAGGAAGGAAGGAAGGAATAAAGAAAGGAAGGGGAGGAGGAAGACAGCCTGGCAGTTAAAGGGGACAGCATTCGTAAGTACACTGTGGTAACAAGCAGAAACTCTTGTGTTACCAGTGGTGGGAGACTAGGCCAGGTGTTTCCAGGTTCTTGGCACCTTATTCAAAGCACAGAAATACACACACACATACACACACACACACAGATCTGCAAAGTAGTAAGAAACTTTATTTAAAGTAAGAGTACAAGTCAGCTTATGCTGCAAGGGAGCAGTGGGGGCCACATGAGTGAGAGAGTAAAGGCCTCAGCTACTGCTTGAGGCTTCCTTTTATGGGGTTCAAGAGAAAGTGGAGCTTGGTTGCTAAGGGGCTTAGTACAAGTGGTTCTCTGTTTTGATTGACAGATTGTTATATCATCATTACTGCACATGTCTCATCACTTAATCCCCTGATTTTAATCATATGCACTTAGAGGATACAGTATGCCTTACTGGGCATTCATCTCAAACCAGTTTTGGCTAGATCCATTCTACTGGATATGCACCTCTACCCTGTACTCTGACATAAAAATTGAAGTACAGCTGAATAGGATATAAGGTGATGGTTGTTTTTTTTTTTTTTTTTAATTTATCTCTGTATGTGTATGAATGTACTGTCTGCATGCAGGTCTGTGCACCCGTGTCGTGCAATGCCGCGGAGGTCAGAAGAGGGTCTCGGATTCCCCTGGAACTGGAGTTCTCCTGGAATTGGAGTTTCAGACGGCTCTCGGCCGCCATGTGGGTGCTGGGGATCGAACCCGGGTCCTCTGCAAGAGCGGTCGGCGCTCTTAACCGCTAGGCCATCTCTCCAGCCCCAAGGTGATGGTTGTTAAGGAAGAAGAAGTCTATTTCATTGTTCAGAGTGCAGTTGGGTGTGCATGTAGCTGAATGCAGATGGGACTCCTAGGCTGCTAACAAGTTGCTAGGTGCACTATATGGAGCGGGGTGAACGTGCAGAGTACATGCAGGTAAGGGTCTCGGGCTGACAGGTGCATTATCAGAGGTGATGGGTGTATATAGCACAAAGTGGAGTTCTGGGTTGCTAAGCCATCCCCTAGGACTGGCTGCCATTCTCAGACTATGTTACCTTATATAACTGGGCAGACTTGAGTTGTTACAAATATGTAACATATGTGGCTCATGCTTATAACCCTGGCACTTGGGAGGTTGTGGCAAGAAGATCACAGCAAGTTCCAGGCAAGCCTGAGCTACAGACTGGAACACAGCCTCAAAAAGCAAAGCATGGTGTAATTCCAGTATTTGAGGGAGAGAGGTGGGAGGATCAGAAGTTCAAGGTCATTTTTCTAAGACTTTCTTTTTTCTTTTTTTTAATTTTATTTATTTTTTTATGTGTATGAATGTACTGTCTGCATGTAGGTCTGTGCACCCGTGTCGTGCAAAGCCACAGGTCAGAAGAGGGTCTCAGATTCCCCTGGAACTGGAGTCAAAGACGGTTCTCAGCCGCCATGTGGGTGCAGGGGATCGAACCCTGGTCCTCTGCAAGAGCAGTCGGCGCTCTTAACCGGTAGGCCACCTCTCCAGCCCCTCAAGGTCATTTTTTACTTCATAGCAATTTCAGGCCAGTCTAAGCTACAGGAGATCCTGCTTAAAAAACAAACAAACAAATACCCCAAATCAGCCAAGAGGCTGAGGCAGGACTGCATGGGTAATGTACAGAGACTCTATCTCAAAAAGTGAAAAGAGGGACTGGAGGGCATTGTTCTTAACCACTCTAGCCCTCTAGCTTACTTTTTTAAAAAATTTGTGTTTATGAGTATTTTGCCTACATGTGTATAAGTGTACCCATGTTGTGCAGTGCCCTCAAAGACCAGAAGAGGGTGTTGGATCCCTTGGAACTGCGGGACAATTGTTAGTTGCCATGTGAGTGTTGGGAACCGACCCTGGGTCCTCTGCAAGAACAGCCAGTGCTCAGTGCTCTTAACTGCTGAGCCATCTCTCTAGCCCCTGACTTTTAAATTTTGTATGTAAAAATGGTATGATAGAATATAAAAATATACCAGAAGGCACAAGGCTATGAAAGTACAAAGTTGAGCAAGGCATGGTGGCACATGCCTTTAATCCCAGCACTGGAGAGGCAGAGGCATTTGATCTCTGTGAGTTCAAGGTCAGCCTGGTCTACATAGTAAATTCCAGGCCAGCTGGGACTATAGGAAAGTCCTATCTTTTTTTTTTTTTAATTTTTATTTATTTATTTATTTATTTATTTATTTATTTATTTATTTATTTATTTATGTGTGTGAATGTATTGTCTGCATGGAGGTTTGTGCACCCGTGTCGTGCAATGCCGCGGAGGTCAGAAGAGGGCGTCGAATTCCCCTGGAACTGGAGTTCTCCTGGAATTGAAGTTACAGACGGTTCTCAGCCGCCATGTGGGTGCTGGGGATCGAACCCCGGGTCTTCTGGCCAAGAGCAGAGTCGGACAGTTCTTTAAACCGCTAGGGGCTATATCCTCCAAGCCCCGGGAAAGTCCTAATCGTTCTTAAAAAAGCCCCAAAAAAGCCGGGAAGTCGAGTGGTGGTGCACACCTTTAATCCTAGCACTCGGGAAGGCAAGAGTGGCAGGCATGGATCTGTGAGTTCAAGCGGCAGCCTGTTACAGAGGCGAGTTCCAGGCGACAGCTGGGCGTAAAATAAACAGGGAGGACCCTTGTCTCAAAAAATAAAAGACCCACAGAAAAAAAAAAAAAAAAAAAAAAGTAAAAAAGACAACAAAAAAAAAAAAAAAAAAGTACAAGGTTGAATTACATAGCCCATTATTATTCTACCATACTGTAAAAATAAGAGATTAAAAGGAAATAGTAGTTCATATTGCAGGACACATGTTAGCATGAGGGAGCTGGTTTCTGAGTAATGGAGAGTTTGCTAACTAAAGATTGACAAATCCTCTTAGGAAGAGGTGTATGTGCGCACATGTGTGTGTGTGTGTGTGTGTGTGTGTGTGTCTGGGGATCAGTGGAAGACATCTGGATAACTCCACTTCCATTTGCTCATTTCCGGTGGGCTGGCTCTGTGGGATTGCACTTCACACATTGTGATAGCTTCATTTGCCCTAGAGGTTCAAAAGTCTTTCTTCCCAGTAATGACTTTGGGTATGGGGGTAGGGTAGTATTAGAAGGATGCACTGCCCAAGACACAGTACAGAAAGCTGCCTTCTGCCTTGCAGATTGACAACAAGCAGCTTCAGGGTTATTTATCTGAGCTTCGTCCAGTGACTATTGTGTTTGTGAACTTGATGTTTAAAGAGCAAGACAAAGCAGAAGTCATAGGCTCAGCCATCCAAGATGCATATGTGAACATCACTTCTGTCCTGAAGGTCTTCAGAGGCCAGATTAATAAGGTCTTCATGTTTGATAAGGTAAATGTGAATTAAAGGATGGGAAACCTGCCGTAGTATGAGGTTAGCCCTCCTGACCAAGAACATGGATGTTGTAGAGGCAATAGACAATCGGAGACAGTTAACCTTGAAATTCCAGTCCTTTTTTTTTTTTTTTGGTCTTTTTGAGACAGGATCTCCCTTTAGTCCTAGCTGGCCTGGAGCTCACTATGTAGACCAGGCTGGCCTTGAACTCACAGAGATCAGCCTGCCTCTTGCCTCCCAAGTGCTAGGATTAAAGGCATGCGCCACCACGTTGGTGAAATTCCAGTCTTTATAAGAGCTTGTAGATGGCAATGTGCCAAACATTGGTCTCAGTATTTTACCTAGATTAATTCCTTTAAGCCTCATGACTACTCCTTAAAATTATTTTTTGATTTACTTAGTTTTATTTGTCTGCATGGTTGTAAGTGCACTACATGGATGTAATGCCCATAGAGGGCAAAAGAGGGCCTTGGATCCCTGGAACTGGAGTTACGGTTGTCAATGGCCATGTGGGTGCTGGGAACCTAACCTAGGTCCTCTCAAGAGCAATCAGTGCTCTTAACAGCTGAATCATCTGTACAGCCCCTCTTTAAAAACATTTAAAAATTAAAAAAAAAAAGCCGGGCATGGTGGTGCATGCCTTTGATCCTAGCAATTGGGAAGCAGAGGCAGGTGGATCTCTGTGAGTTCAAGGCCAGCCTATTTTACAGAGTGAGCTCCAGGCCAGCTGGGACTTAAAGGAAGACCCTGTCTTGAAAATACCAAAAAAACAATTTTTTAAATTCATCACACATGTGCCATGGCATTCGTGGAGAGCAGAAGACTTGTGGAAGACTGTTCTTTCCACCATCTGAATCCCCCTTTACTTGTATGTACACACACACACACACACACACACACACACACACACAAACAAGGGGTCACTACATAGCCCTGGCTGCCCTGGAACTCACTATGTAGACCAGACTGGCCTCAAATTCAGAGTCCCCCTGCCTCTGCCTCCTGAGTGTTGGGATTAAAGACATGTGCCACTATGTATGCCCAGCAAATTCCCTGAGCCCCCTTGCCTGGTCCCGGCTCATGGCTGCTGTAAGCAGCTTGTGCTGTTGAGTTAGACACGCCACTCTACCAAAGAATCTCTCAGGAGGCCAAACACTGTGGAGGAAAAGCTTTAATAAAAGAACATTACCTCTGGCCAGGCGTAGTGGAGCACGCCTTTAATCCTAGCACTTGGGGGGCAGAGGCAGGCGGATCTTTGTGAGTTCAAGGCTAGCCTGGTCTACAGAGTGAGTTCCAGGCCAGCTGGGACTAAAGGGAGACCCTGTCTCAAAAAGACAAAATAAAAATAAAAATAAAAATAAAAGAACATTACATCAAGAAAAAGTACAGAATACAACACAGAGACAGATTGACACATCCGGCCGAGCACACTCCCATGGGACTAGAGGGCAGTGGCCCCAAGGTCTGGTCCTCTCCCACTTTTTATTCACAGTTAGGGGATTTCCACTGCGGTTATAGTGACCCTTTCTCTGACTGGTGGGGTCTTGGTGGTTGCAGACCAGGCAGTCTTTCATTGGATCAGTCCACCTGTTCTGTAGCCCTTTGTTTGAAACAATGGTTGTGTTTAGCAGCATGAAGTCCCTTGGAGAGTAATGGGATCCTTAGGGGGTGAGAAGCCCTCCTACAGGGCTGGGAAAGTTCATCCTGACCTCAGTAGCTCTGGGAACTAATAACTCAAGGTGGGAGGGAGTAACAATGGGAACCAGACCTGCTTCAACTAGAGAGTTGCTTCTACATGGTTAATCCTTTCCTCTTGATTATCTTCTTTCTGACCTGATCCTAACATTCCCCCCTTTGAGTTAGGATCATGAGTCAAATCATGGACTCATCTGTAGTAATGGGTCCAAGGACTATGAGCTGGACTGCAGAGATTCTTTCCTTTACAAAGTTAACTGAGGCATGGCATCTGTGGGCACCTGGTGGGGGAGTCAGCAAACAAGATGGCTGCTAAGATACATTCCTTTATAGGGCCTGGGTGGAACCTCAGGTAAGGGGAAATGGTCATACGATTGACAACCTCCGGAGGAAGTGGAAACCTGTGTGTCCCTTGGAATTCTGGGAAACTCAGACATAACATTTCAGTCTTTTGATTATAAGGGAATGGGACGCTGTTCTCTCTTCTGTATCTGCTTCAGACCTGAGGAGGGACGAAGTCTCGAGGGAGCAAGCATCAGGCTGGAGGGTTAGAATCCGGTCTCCCATGTTAGTTGCCTGGTATTCTGGTCCAGATCAGTAGTGGCCAGTAGTTAGTGTACAGTTTTTCTGTAACTGAAAAGACAAACTGGTTAAGTCTTATATGAGTGTACCAGTGCACAAACTTCATAGTACCAACAAGGGGCCTAGTGGGTGTATTAGTGATTGGAGGGTCCCTGTCTAGAATTTCCAGATAAAGAGAGGACCTGTACTCTATTAGTACTCGGGGCTCCAGAATGAGAGCCAGCTTAACCATGACCTGTTTCTGAGTTATTGTCTAGCATGGCACAGTAGATCTTTCACCTATCTTTATGGTATTTCTTTGATCATAGTTTCCTGTTGGGGTGTTTAAAACCACACAGTTAGCTCAGATAAATTAAATTAGTTTTGGTGTTAAGGTCAGTTGAGATTCTGGTCCTTAAGGGTCACTCAGGCCTGTGTTTGGGTCTTTTTACCATTTCCATCTACGTGAGGATAAAGTCAGGTCTTGCTTGACCAGAGCTTCCCTTTGAAGTGTGAGGAGTTTCTCCTCTATACCAACTTTCCTCCCTTGACTGGACACTGGCCTGATGAAGTCCTCTAAAGTGAATCATCCACAAGACCTCCCAGGCTCAGGATGACTGGTGACTCACTGCCATAAGACATGTACAAAGGTGCCGATGCAGGACCCTAGTACTTAAGTTGACTTTACAGGGTAAGGGCCAAAAGATTGTCCCTTCAAATCCCTTTTGCCAAATCAGATTGGAGCTTTAAGTATGGTTGTTAAACCTCTAAGAGGGTCAGTTGAATGCTTTCCTCTATAACACATAAATAAAGCTTGAACATTGACTTAAATATTTTTCATAAATTCTTAACTGCTATTGCAAAACATTCTAATAGTGAAAGATCATGACAGGGGCCTGAAGGTAGTAACTGCACCAAAGGCTAGGAAGGGATGCTGCTTACGTGGCATTTGGTAAATAAGGATGTTGAGACCAGATCAGGTTTAGTTTTACTCATGATCATCAGTAGTAAGCAGGAGACTTGGGATTCCAGTCTCTATAACAGCTGTATAACTCAAGTGGTCTGCCTTCCCACTCTGTGCTCAGCACACATGACTCCCTCTCACTGTGCCTGCCATGTAATACGTGTCTCAGGACGTCCCAGGCTCTAATGTCTCTCACAGCCCAGAAGCTTATTCCCACTCATCACAACAATACCTCCTCTTCCATTGTCCTTAGTGGGGGCGGGGGGTGAGGGCTCATCCCCAAGTCCTAAAACTTCTTAATCTTGCTGGGGCATGATGGTGCACGCCTTTAATCCCAGCACTCAGAAGGCAAAGACAGGCAGATTTCTGTGAGTTCAAGGCCAGCCTGGTCTACATAATGAGTTCCAGGACAGCTGGGGCTACAGGGAGAGACCCTTCTTAATCTTTTCTTTTTTTTTTTTTTTTTTAAATCTTTTCATCAGTTCATAAAAAGAAATCTGTGGTAACCAAATGAATGTAGAAGTGTTAGTGAGAATCAGTTCCCTGTTATTAGGTGTTTTGTTTCTTAGGAGCAGAGCACTTACCCGGGCACGGTAGTACATGCTTGTAATCCTAGCACCTGGGAGGCTGAGGCAGGAAGATTGAAAGTTCCAGCCCCAAATGGACCACTAGTGAGACCTTGTCTCAAAGGCAACAACAAACCCAAAATAAACAATGAACACTAACCCAAGTACTTACTATTTTTTTCTTAAAGTTTAAGTGAAGGAGTGGTTTTTTTTCTTTTATTTATTTATTTATTTATTTTTATGTGTATGAATGTACTGTCTGCATGTAGGTCTGTGCACCGCGACGTGCAATGCCACGGAGGTCAGAAGAGGGTGTCAGATTCGCCTAGAACTGGAGCTAAAGACAGTTCTCAGCCGCCATGTGGGTGCTGGGGATCGAACCTGGGTCCTCTGCAAGAGCAGTCAGCACTCTTTTTTTTTTAATTTTTATTGATGCTTTGTGCATTTCATACATTATTTTCCAATTCAGTTCAGGCACATTTCCCTTTCCCTTCCCCCCCACCCCCACCCCATCCCAAATCATGCAGCTCTCTTAACTGCTAGGCCATCTCTCCAGGCCCGAAGTACTTACTTTTTTAAAATTTTTATTTATTTTTGTATGTGTATGAATGTACTGTCTGCATGTAGGTCCGTGCACCCGTGTCGTGCAATGCCACGGAGGTCAGAAGATGGTGTCGGATTCCCCTGGAACTGGAGTTCTCCTGGAATTGGAATTTCAGACGGTTCTCAGCCACCATGTGGGTGCTGGGGATCGAACCTGGGTCCTCTGCAAGAGCAGTCAGCATTCTTAACTGCTAGGCCATCTCTCCAGGCCCCAAGTACTTACTTTTTTTTAAAATTTTATTTATTTTTGTATGTGTATGAATGTACTGTCTGCATGTAGGTCTGTGCACCCGTGTCGTGCAATGCTGCGGAGGTCAGAAGAGGGTGTCGGATTCCCCTGGAACTGGAGTTCTCCTGGAATTAGAATTTCAGACGGTTCTCAGCTGCCATGTGGGTGCTGGGGATCGAACCCGGGTCCTCTGCAAGAGCAGTCGGTGTCCTTAACCGCTAGGCCATCTCTCCAGCCCCCAAGTACTTACTTTTAACCCCAGCTTCACTCACCTACCTATTCAGTAAGCATCTTTTGGGCATTTCATCACAGGCTGAAAGCTAGATCAGAGAAACCTGAGTAACTGGGGCTCACTGCCACACAGCCTTTCAGAAAGCACGAGTTCTAGCTGGTATGGCAGCACCAAGGCAGTGTCCATGCCAACCCTGAGCCCCAGTTCCTTCTTCAGTATTTACTCATGAAGGCTACAAAAAGCAAAGAATTCATCAAATAGTCTTATTTTATTCATGATCATCCAACTTGTAAGAAAGGGGAATGGGGGGGTGGCGTACTAGAGAGATGACTCAGTGGTTAAGATCACCAGCTGCTCTTGCAGAACCAGGTTTGAATCCCATCACCCACATGGTGGCTAACAACCATCTGTAACTTCAGTTCAGTTCCAGGGAATCTGATGCCCTCTTCTGACCTCCACTGTCACTACATGATGACACAGGTGTGCTTACATCCATGCAGGCAATACACTCATACACATAACAACAACAACAACAAAAACAGAATGTAAAAAGGAGAACTGGATTACTTTAATTGGGTGCTGGGTATGGACCTGGGGCTCTGCACATATCAAGCAAGTGCTCTAGGGCTCTATCGGTGCACTATATACACTATATATGAAGAATAGTTTTTAGTATCTTAAAGACACAAGTCCAACAATTTAGTGTCATTGAGTAAATCAGCATATTTCTTGGGTTCCCACTCCTTCCAGTGCTGGGGATGGAATCCAGGGCCTCAGACACACCAAGTTCTTCCTCTGAGCTATACTGCCAATCCCATCTTATTATTCTAAATGGTAATAGAATTTACCTCGAGCAAATATTAAAGGTTTTAGGAGCTGGAGAGATGGTTCAGTGGTTAAGAGCACTGGCTGCTCTTGCAGAGGACCTGGGTTCGATTCCCAGCATCTGTAACTCCTTTTCCAGGAGATCTGATGCCTTCTTCTGACCTCTTGAGCACTGCATGATACAGGTGCATTTACATGCATTCATAAGCATAAAATAATAAATAGAAATTTTTTTGGTATTTTTGAGACAAGGGTCTCCCTTTAAGCCCCAGCTGGCCTGAAGCTCACTCTGTAGACCAGGCTGCCCTTGAACTCACAGATATCTGCCTGCCTCTGCCTCCTGAGTGCTAGGATTAAAGGCGTGTGCCACCACGTCCAGCAAATAGAAAATTTTTAAGTATATTAAAAGCCAAGCATGGTGGTGCATGCCTCTAATTCCAGCATTTGGGAGGCAGATTTCTGTGAGTTCAAATCCAGCCTGGTCCACATAATGAGTTCCAGGCCAGCTAGGCTACAAGGGGACCCTGTCTCAAAAAGACAAAAAATATATATGTATATATATATATTATATATGTAAGTGTAAAGCACTAGATGCCATATTTATCTCACAGTCAATGCTTGACAGAGGAGATGTGCTATTTTTTGTTGTCAGAGTTGATGCCCACCTTGCCGAACTTGGTGGCAGATTTTCGGGAAGTGTAGAAGAATTGATATCCCCATTGGGACTGCCCTCTAGTCGCCCCCTCTCCTTATACTGGGGATTGAACCTAGGAGGAAACCAAGAATGTATTCAACCACTGATCTACACTTGCAGCTGGGGACACAGTTTCTAATTCCAGAGCTAGATCCTCTTTCACTGCTCTCTACTGCCTTTTAGACTTAAACAACTCTCCTTGAAGTCTTGGCCACAGGAGAGAGCAGATAGGGGTGTGCATGACAAGCTTAGCACAGTTCACTCTCTCTAGAGCAAAAGCAAGCTCTTCTTGAAGGCTGGAGCTATGCTGCTGCTGCTGCACTAGAAGTTACATCATTTTCTAAACATAAAATGGAAGTGACAGGGCCAGAGTCACAGTTAAAAGTCAGCGAATAGAAGCATTGACTGCACTAGCAAAGGACGCAGATTTGGTTTCTAGCACCCACATGTGGGCTAACAACCATACATAACTCCAGTTCCAGGGGATCCGATGCCCTCTTCTTGCCCCCAAAGACATTTCACAACATGGGTGTACTTATATCCATGCAGGTAAACATTCATGCACATAAAAACAAAAATAGAACAACAACAACAACAACAAAAATAGGTATGACAACAACCAGAATGAAACCTGATTCAGAAAGTGAAAATTGCTGTGAGCCTTGCTTGGACCTTTGGCTGTGTCTCCCAGCTGTTTGTGGACTCCCCACTTACAGGGTTGCTCCTTCCTCTGTGTCTTTGGTTTCCCTGGTGAAAAAGCACCTGATGAGATAACTCGTGCTTTGGAAAGTGCTGTGGATATATTTGACCTCTGCTCTCAGGTCCACAAAATCCAGTGAGTATCAACCTGATCCCATCCAGTGGTCCCTGACCTGACTAGAGTGTGGAAGTGCAAGAAATTGGAAAAAAGGAAAAGAATTAAGAACTTTAGTTCAGTGCCTCAACACCCCCACCCTTCACATCTCTGGGCCATATATAATTGCTCTGAGTACAGAGAATAGAATTGTTCTATTGAAACACCTTCCCTTCCTCTTCCTGTCCTATTTCCATAGAATTGTTGTATTGAAACACCTTCCCTTCCTCTTCCTGTCCTATTTCCATAGAATTGTTGTATTGAAACACCTTCCCTTCCTCTTCCTGTCCTATTTCCATAGAATTGTTTTATTGAAACACCTTCCCTTCCTCTTCCTGTCCTATTTCCTCACTCTTCTTTTTCCGTGTTCATTATTTTTTTAATGCTCATACTCTTTATCTCTTTCTCCCATCACCCCCAACACCTGTACCCCCACCCCCATACCAGTACTGTCTCCATTGGCGTCGCCAGCGGGATCGTCTTCTGTGGAATCATTGGACACACTGTGAGACATGAATACACAGGTGCGTGGGGCTTTCTCTACAAACGTAGTATATTTGCTTTGTCCGTTGGCAGTGCCGTGCCTGCACAGTGTATATTTCTGGGATGATGAGTACAGGCAGTCACTGGAGATATTTTCATGATCCTTAACTAGAAAGCCTGGTCCTAGCGGTCCCAACTGGCCAGGTCTGGTCACTCAACGAAATGATGTAATTGTGGTGAAGCAAGAAAGGAGCTCGTTGGGGCTGGAGAGATGACCTAGCGGTTAAGAGCACCAACTGCTCTTGCAGAGGACCCAGGTTCGATCCCCAGCACCCACATGGCGGCTAAGAACTGTCTGTAACTCCAATTCCAGAAGAACTCCAGTTCCAGGGGAATCTGAGACCCTCTTCTAACCTCCGTGGTATTGCACGATATGGGTGCACAAACCTACATGCAGACAGTACATTCATACACATACAAAAATAAATAAAAAATTAAAAAAAAAAAGAAAGGAGCTTGTTTAGAATATCCATACCCAGCGGGCGTCGTGGCACATGCCTTTAATCCCAGGAGGCAGAGACAGGTGGATCTTTGTGAGTTCAAGACCAGCCTGGTCTACAGAGTGAGTTCCAGGTCATCTGGGGCTACAGGTAGACCCTGTCTTAATAAGACCAAAAAAAAAAAAAAAGAATATCCATATCCAGAAGGAACAGGGGTATCCCAAGCCCTGCCTTCCAGGTGCTGATAATAGATCCAGGATTATACAGAGGAAAAACTAAGGATAGGGACAGGAAATACATGGAGCCAGTCAGTACCAGCCAAACTGAGGTCTGGTTCATCATGTCTCTGCCAGCAGAGCCCTGCTGGCATCAGGGAAATGGTTACTGCTGTTTCCTGCCCTGAGACGATTGTCTGCAGGGCTCAGTCTGCATCCTTGCATTTGAGATAAACTGGGGAGGAGAATGACTCAGAGAGAAAGAACAAGTTAGAGAGGCAGAGTGGAGGTTGTTAAGATGATTAGTGTGTTAGTGAGAATTTTCATGGGGGGCTGGAGAGATGGCTCAGCAGTTCAGAGCACTGGCTGCTCTTGCAGAGGATCTCAGTTTGATTCCCAACACCTACATGGCCGCTCACAACCATCTATAACTCCAGTTCCAGGGAACCTGACCCCCTCTTCTTACTTCTGAGGGCATTGTATGACACAGGTGCACGGACACACATACGGGCAACACACTCATACACATAAAATAAAAATAATAAAATAAAAATAAAACAAAATACCTGAGAAAATAACTCACAGGAGGGATCGTGGTTGGGACGTAAGATGTTCCCTGCAGGCTCATGTGCTGGGTGGCTCAGTCCTCAGCTGTTGACAGTTTGGGGAGGTTGTAAAACCTTTGGGTCTATGCCCTAACCAGCAGAAATGGGTTGTTGGGGGTTCAAGGTTGTTGGGGGCAACAGAATAAAACCCTGTCTGAAAACAAACCAAAACCAAATTACCAAATGAAAGGGTTATCAGCATACATACAACAACCTTGGGCCTCATTTAAGGTCAGTTCCTAGCCCAACTATGCTTGTCCACCTCATCAAAGAAAATCAGCTACATCTTATTCAAGACCCCTCAGGCCTATGGCCACCCTTGTTAACAAATCCCTCTATTTGAGGTCCTTCTATCCCTGAACAGACTATGGTCGTGGTGAAGCAGACTGCCTCCCAGGTGAAGCAGAATCTTTGTTAATGGCTAATTGAAGTTAACTGAAGATTATTTAAAATAATCACTGGCTGACTATGGGTAGTAAAAAGCTAAACTCGTGCATCATTCATAAGAGACAGAGCAATAAATAAAGGACGAGCTGCTATTTGGAGAGCATGTGTGGGTTATATGGACTTTAATAGCTCTTGCTTTTCTGCTCTTGGACTTTGTCCTTCCCGTTGCAGTCATTGGTCAGAAGGTCAACATAGCTGCCAGAATGATGATGTACTACCCAGGCATCGTGTCCTGTGACTCTGTCACCTATGATGGCAGCGACCTACCAGCCTACTTTTTTAAAAAGCTTCCCAAGAAAGTCATGAAAGGTGTTGCAGATTCCGGACCAGTCTACCAGTGTTTGGGCTTTAATGAGAAAGTGTGAGTGTGAGCGTTGATTTTTCCATATTTTACAGTAAGGGGGAGAATTTCGATAGTAAAGTTATTGGTTCCCCTATTCGAGATTCGAAGCCCATTTCATGGAACTGAAACCTATGTCTTCCCAGATGCAGGTCCAGACTTGAGACTCCCTTATGTTCCCCCCATCCCACTAGTATTATAGCATGATGGAACACTACACTCTTCCTGTAGGCCTGAGAGTCCGAACTGACTCTTCAGAGGTTGTGCCAACAGAACAGATAGTCCCCCAGATGGACCTGGTCACCATTTAATATCTAGTGATGTTTTTAACCATGTGCCCAAAGTTGAGGGGGTTAAAAAAGGACAAAATCTTCCATTTCTAAGTCTTTAGTACAAAACATTTTCTGAAAGCTCAACTTAAATGTTTAGATGCCACTTTGGCTTAAAATTCTTCAATAGCTTCTAATCGCTTTTCCTGTTAACATTCAAATTCCTTGCAATCATATATAAGAGAGCCCATCCACCTTCACCTCCTCCTGCACTCCCTCATCTGGAGCGTCTGTTGGACCGTCCTCACCAGCACTCTTCCCAGGGTGTTTGTGACACTGCCCATCTCTGTTGGACATTGGAGCCTTTCCAAGTTGGTGTAGCTCCACACACATGCTTCTAGTAGACTGCATCACACCGTATCACGAATTTTGTATTTATTGGTTGTAGAGATGGAACCCAGGGCCTCACCCATGCTAAGCACATGCTCTAACTCCAAGTTAAACCCCAACCTTTATATCACAATCACTGACTTGATATGCTGGCAGTTCAGGGAGGATGGGTACTGATTATCTTTTGTTCACTCTTATATCCCTGGTGTTTGGCACATAGTAAGCCTGGAATAATGATGAATAAATGAATAGTGCATGAATGAACAGCATGGGAAATAGAAAACTGTTACTCTATGAATAAACTAGAGTCTAGGTCTTAAAAGAATCAGTTAACCAACCAAGGCTATAGCTCATTCAAGAAGCCTTACTGTCCACTTTTGTATTCCTGGGGCTTAGCACTCTGTTTAGGATGTGTGGGTCATCATAAAACACCAATGGACTAAATGAATGGATAATGATAATTTTTAAGTAAGCACTTATTAAATACACATTTTTATCTCAAAATGTACACTTTATTTATTTATTTTTTCGAGACAGGGTCTCCCTGTAGTCCCAGCTGGTCTGAAACTCACTCTGTAGACCAGACTGGCCTTGAACTCAAAGAGATCCACCTGTTTTCTGCCTCCTGAGTGCTATGATTAAAGGCGTGCGCCATCATGCCTGGCTTAGATAGTTCTTAGCTGCCATGTGGGTGCTGGGAATTGAACACGGGTCCTCTGCAAAAGCGGTTGGAGCTCTTAACCACTGACCCATCTCTCCAGCCCCCATAAATTTATTCTTATAACTGACTTATGAAATGGAAATCATGATTATCTCCATTTTATAAATTTAAATGATAGAAAATGACAGTCATCTCTCTCTAGTTAAACACAAGAGCCGAGATCCAAACTGCCACACAGCATTACAGACAGCCATAAACGGCGGTATAAAACAACAAGCATTTGTTTTATGGTGCTAAGGATCAAACCCAGGGCCTTGTTCACGATAGGCAAATATTCTACCACTGAGCTACATTTTCTTTTTCCCATGAGTATATGGGAGACATTGAACTTGGCTGGGCTGGATCTGACCTTGCTTATTCACATGCTTAGGTTATTAGCTGATCCAAGATCACCTGAGCTGAGAAAACTAGAGTAATATAACTTATACAATGGGAGAAGTCTGGCTCCATAGATCTCATCCTCTGCCAGTGAAGTTATCATGGCAATAGCAGAAGAGAAAAAGGGGGGTGGTCCAATGCACTAGAAGTTTCCAAGCCTCTTTCTGTGTCTCATGTTTGCTGACATCTGATTCACCAGGGTGAACCAAAAGCAGGAAGGCATTGCCAAGCTAGACTGCCAAGGGCATGGGTAGGAGTGAAGGAATGGCTCAGTGCATCCAGACAACTAGTGCTCAAGCCTGACATCTCTGAAGAAAAGCGTGTAGAGCTATACATGCAGATATGAACAGGGCCTGGTTCTTGCCCTGAAAATGTAAAACATACAAATCTCATGTACATGAGAGACTTTGATATGTGCTACAGGAGAAATATAGCAAAATAACATGGCAGTACAGAGAGGGAAGCAATCCAAACTAAAATCCACAATAAAAGACATGTACATCCTGGCCAGTTCTCAGACACTGTCACCAGTAGTTGTGGGCTGTTGAGCCAGTTAAGCTCTCTGCACCTCAATTTGGTTCTCATTTTTAAGTGGACATAGGAATGGTATGTTTTCTTGTTTTATTTTTGATTTTTTTTTGTGTGTGTGTGTGTGTGTTTTTTAAGTACTGGAGATTGAACCCAGGGCATCCCGTGTGCTAGGCAAACTCTCTGCCACTGGACTACAGCCTCAACACAAAGCAGTACTTCTTTTTTTTTTTTTAATTTTTTTTTCCCATTAATTTTATTTATTTCCATATGTGTATGAATGTACTGTCTGCATGGAAGTTTGTGCACCCGTGTCGTGCAATGCCGCGGAGGTGAGAAGAGGGTGTCGGATTCCCCTGGAACTGGAGTTCTCCTGGAATTGGAGTTTCAGATGGTCTCGGCCGCCATGTGGGTGCTGGGGATCGAACCCGGGTCCTCTGTAAGAGCGGTCGGTGCTCTTAACCGCTAGGCCATCTCTCCAGCCCCAGCAGTACTTCTTAATAATCATTTTTTCCATAACTAAAGGCAACAGCATCTGTAAAGCACTTGGAACTGTGCGAGACACGTAGTGTATGCTCAGCAGAGGGGAGCTATTACTGAGTAGTTCATGGAATCTCTCTAGAATGTGAGCCTCTGTACCACATCCAAAATTGCTGGGTATCCATTCTCTCCAGAAAGGGTTCTTGTCTACTGTAGCAGGTTCAATGGGCATTTATGGAACAATGTGCCAGGGACTGTGGTATCAGCTGGTGCAGAAGTTGTTTGGACTCTGTTACAAGGTAGACCTTCTCCTCTCCCCCCCCTCTTGGCATTTGCAACCCTTGAGACAGGAATAGAGACTTATTAGAGATTGGAAAAGAAGCTTAAGAGCTAGTCACTGCTGCTTTAGTATTTCCACTTTGAATCTAACATCTTTATTTTTTTTTCTTCTCTTTAGCATGTTTGGTATGGCATACCTCATCTGCAACAGATATAAGAGTTACCCTTTGCAGGGTAAGTAGTGAGCCTTGATTTGAAACTTGTTCTCTCTCTCTTTCTCTATCTCTCTCATGGTGCAAGAAATTGAACTTGACCTATGCATGCATGCTACACAAACTCTCTATTCCTAGAACTTCGTTATTGAACTGTAACAAGACATACAGAAAAGTTCACCAAGTGTGCACTTTAGGGAATTACAACAAAATGAAATATAATCATCATTCGGGTCAAGAAATGGGGAAAAAACAGAGCAGGGGAGATGGCTTAGTTGGTAAAGTGCCTGGTATGCAAGTGTGAGGACCCGAGTTCAGATCCCCAGAACTGATAGAAAAAGCTGGGCATGGTTGCACACTTCTGTAACACTAGTGCCAGTGGGGTGGACAGGTGAGGCCGGAGCTCAGTAGCCAACCAGGCTGGCAAACTGGCGAGCCTTGGGTTTAGTAAGAGGTTTTGTCTCAAGAGATATGGTAGAGAGCAATACTAAAAGAAACCCATGTCCTCCTCTGGCCTCCACAGACACACACACATTGCTACACACATACACTGCACGCACACAGGCGCGTACACATACACAAGAAAGAGAAAGCAGTTCTTCACATGTTTATCCATGCTTCCTTTCCCTGAAGACTTCTGACACTCTATATTACTTGTGTCTGTTTAAAAACTTACCTAAGGCTGGGCGTGGTGGCACAGGCCTTTAATCCTAGCTCTTGGGAGGCAGTGGCAGGTGGATGTCTGTGAGACTGAGACCAGCTTGGTTTACATAGCAAATTCCAGGCCAGCTGGGGCTACAGGAAAACCCTGTCTTAAACCCACCCCCCAAAGAAATTATATAAACCCAGCATGATGGCATACTCCCACCATCCCAGTTAGTCAGGAAACTGAGGTAGAAGGATCTCTTGAACCCAGGAGATTAAGGCCAGCTTGGGCAACATACAAAGGCCTCATCTCTTACACTCACACAGGAAAGCATAAAAGTTTATGTTCATTGAACCATATCTTATGCAATATTTATGCATATATATAAATATTTTTCCCCTTGGTTAGCACATGTGAGGCCCTGGGTTCAATACATAGCACAACAAAAATAAACACACAAAATATTTTATCTATACTTCTGTTTATGACCAGTATGTTAGGAAATTTTTCCATATTGTTAGCTATAGCTATAACTTATTCTCTGTCCTTACCCTATTGTATAGCATTTTAATAAATACACTATTCATTTTCCTATTGTACAACATATGGGTTGTTTTCAGTCTGGGCTTTTTTTTTTTTTGGCCTTTTCGAGACAGGGTCTCCCTGTAGCTCCAGCTGTCCTGGAGCTCACTCTGTAGACCAGGCTGGCCTTGAACTCACAAAGATCCACCTGCCTCTGCCTTCCAAGTGCTAGGATTAAAGGAGTGCACCACCACGCCCAGAGCCATAAACATTCTTACACAAGTCTTTGTATAAACATTTTATAAAAGAAGATGAATAGCCAGGTGTGATGGCTTATTCCTGTAAATCCAGCTTTCAGGAGGCTGAGGTGAGAGGATTGCTATAGTGTGAGACCTCCATGACAAGAAACAAAAAAGATAAGTAAGTGGAAATATGTGTTTTTAAAAATATTTTTATTTATTTTTAATTATTGTATTAAACTATTTCCATATATCATACATCATTTCTCAATCAAATTTAGGGTTACTTCCCTTTCCATTCCCCCCACCCCACCTGAGTTCTTACACTGTTGCCATACATGTCTTGCATCTTTTTCCAAGTCTTTCCAGAGTTTTTTTTTTTTCCAAAGCAGAGGCTTATTGTTTTGGAGAGAACTTCACTACTATTTCAGTCTTTTTTCCCCCTGTTTTGTTGTTGTTGTTGTTCTCTCCAATTTATATTGCTTCAATATATATATATTTATATATATTTATACACATACATAAATATATACATACATAAATATATACAAACATACAAACACATATCACCTTAGTTGGAGAATTTCTTTCTTTCTTTCTTTCTTTTTTTTTTTTTTTTTGCTAAAAGATGTCATGTTTTCCTTAAGGAAGTATTTGAAAGCTCCTCCCCAGCAAGCCCAAACAACCATCAATCCTGCCCCCGTGCTACACATTGGGGTTCCTCCCTCCCATGGTCACCCCAAATGAGGTCCAGCAAGCACGCGTCCCATCCTGATCCCCCTGCACTGGCCTCCATGACACAGCCTGGGTAGTCCAACAATGGCAGTCCACAGGGAGAGTACATTTTTATTGATGGTAGATGGGTGATGGGCGGATGGATGGATGATGGATGGACAGATAGGTAGATATATAGATACAGAGATACATAGATGAGTGAAATTGTCAGAGCAAATAACATAATTTCTGTAGATGATATCCAGAAGTTTCCAAAATGGCTGTGATTGTTTATATTCTGACCAACAGTTTATGAGACTTTTAGTTTTTCTTCATCTTTGCCAACAACCACATTCTGTCAGTCTAATAATTTAACAATTCTGTGGGGTATAGAGAGGCCCCTTATTATAGTTTCCATTTATATTGCTCTTTGTGTCATATGCTTATTGGTTATTTATCTATTTTTTTAAATAAAAATGCTTATACAAATTTTCTTCTCTTTTTCATTCAGGGTGGGTTTTCTGTTTGTTTTTGAGGCCAAGCCTCATGATCCCAGGCTAGCCTCAAAGGCTGTGCTCTCTCACTCTCATCCTATCCTCTGAGACAGAGTATCTCGCTGAACCTGAAACTAAGCTGGCAGCCACCAAGCCCCAGCAGTCCTCCTGTCTCTGCCTCCCATAGCACTGGGGGTTACAGACTGGTGCCTGGCTGTTATGTGGATGCTGGGGATTTGAAATCAGGGCCTCATACTTGCACAGAAAGCACTCTTAGCTGCTGAACTATCTTCCTAACCCTTTTTGTTTTAGCCCAAGCTGACCTCAAATTCATTATATAACCAAGTCTGGACTTGAACTCCTGATCCTCCCGCCTCTACCTCTCAAAGTGCTGAGATTACAGGTGTGCACCAGCAGGCCTAGCTTTTACTTGTTTTTTGGTTTTGTTTTGTTTCATTTTGAGACGAAAATCTTCCTATAGCCCCAACTGGCCTGGAACTCACTCTGTAGACCAGACTGGCCTTGAACTCACAGAGATCCGCCTGCCTCTGCCTCTCGAGCGCTAGGATCAAAGGCATGCGCCTGGCTTAAAGACGGTTCTTAGCTGCCATGTGGGTGCTGGGAATCGAACCTGGCTCCTCTGCAAGACCAGTCGGCGCTCTTAACCACTGAGCCACCTCACCAGCCCCAGCTTTTAGTTGTTTTATGGAGATAGGGACTAATATAACCCAAGATGGCCTTAAATTACTAATACAGCTGAGGACAACCTTGAACTCCTAATCCTCTCTTCTCTATCTCTGGAGTAATTGCAAGTATGTTCCACCAAATGAGGTGTCTCTTTCTTCCTCTTTAAATAAGAAACTCTTTTTTTTTTTTTCTTTTTGGTTGTTTTTTTTTGGTCTTTTCGAGACAGGGTCTCCCTGTAGCCCCAGCTGTCCTGGAACTCACTCTGTAGACCAGGCTGGCCTTGAACTCACAAAGATCTGCCTGCCTCTGCCTCCCAAGTGCTAGGATTAAAGGCGTGCGCCACCACACCTGGCTTATTAAATAAGAAACTCTTAACAAATTTGCATGCCACCCTCTTGCAGAGGCCGGGCTAATCTATGCATTGTTCTGTTTTCCGTGTATGCTTTGCTAAAGCAAGCCCTTTACTGATATTTAATGAATAAAATTCTTAGCTTTAGTGAAATGCAATTAATCATTCTTTTGTTTTATAGTATTTAAGAATTCCTTCCTCACCATATGTTTTGGAAACATTTATCAGCCTTTCTTCCAGAAATTCTGTTTTGCCTTTTAGTTTAATTGTGTAAGGGCCGAGGGGTGTAGCTCAGTGGTAGGGTGTATGCTTAGCATGCACAGGGCCCTAAATTCAATCTTCTGCCACACACAAGTACGCTTTGACCCTCAACTTGTCTAAAAGTGATGCAGTTGGGGGCTGGAGAGATGGCTCAGCGGTTAAGAACACTGACTGCTCTTCCAGAGGACCCGGGTTCGATTCCTAGCACCCACATGGTGGCTAAGAACCATAATTAGTGCCAGGTGTGGTGGTGCAGGCCTTTAATCCCAGCACTGGGGAGGCAGAGGCAAGCAGATCTCTGTGAGTTCAAGGCCAGCCTGGTCTAAAGAGTAAGCTCCAGGCCAACTGGGACTAAAGGGAGACCATGTATCAAAAAGACAAAAAAAAAAAAAGTAATACAGTTGGGATTATTGGTGATAGGAACCCTAATCAAAGCTAATTCAAGGCTGAAAAAGAAAGTAAACCTAAATGAGTCAGAACTATATGTTATGAAAGAAGAGACCTTATATAGCTTGGCCATAGATTCTAGCGTAAATTAAATCCTGGTTGTCACTGCACTAGGCAGTTAGGAGATTTTGTCTGTTTGGAGGAATGTTAGGCCAGAATCTTGGTGTCTATGTGCATAAAAGAAGCCAATAATTCTAGAGCTGCACTAAACAATTGCAGGAATGCCTCCCTTTCAGGTTTGCAGCATCTAGTAAATTGAGATTCCCACACTTAGGAAACTGGAGAAGAGGAAGAATACTCACTTTTCCCTTTTTCAAGGCCTTGATTTCCATCCCAAGAAATGTTTGTGGTGATGATGACTGACGGTAGACAAATCCTAACCCTCTTTCCCATGGTTGACAGTCACTTTAGAACACATGGGTTTGATCTACAGATATTCCTCAATTTGACCCAGTTGGTGGTCCAGCTTCTTTTGTCCCAATTCCACCCATAAGAGATAAAAATTGGGTCCACGTAGTTTTCCTTAAAGCTATAGCCAAAGAGAGATTGTCGGAAGTTAGTAACATGAGAAATTCCCTTCTTTCATGAGAACAGAGGACTACACAATTACTACAAACAAGCATTAGGGTAAAAAATGCATACTGTGTCTCACATGATAGGACTTTGTTCATCAGCTGTTTTGTTGTTGTTGTTGTTTTGTTTTGTTTTAGACAAGGTCTCATGTTGCCCAGGCTAGCCTTGAATTTGCTATATAGCCAAGGCTGTCCTTGAACTCCTAGGCGTGTACCAACAAGTCCAGCCTGGGCTTTGTTTAGATAGAAACAAAATGCATAGATTCAAAGATAAGTTAACCTAAAATTCATTTTAGAATTTAGTGACAGACAATCCATGAGGTGTTAACTGTATGTGTTCTGCATGACCAGATCAGAGAGAGCTAGAAAGTTTTGCTGTGTTACCTCTTGAACCTCATCTTCCAAGTAAGTCTCAAGTCCTCAGAAGAACACAGGGCTGGAGAGATGGCTCAGCTGTTAAGAGCACTGACTGATTTTGCAGAGGACCCGGGTTCGATTCCTAGCACCCACATGGTGGCTAAGAACCATATTTAGTGCCAGGTGTGGTGGTGCAGGCCTTTAATCCCAGCACTGGGGAGGCAGAGGCAAGCAGATCTCTGTGAGTTCAAGGCCAGCCTGGTCTATAGAGTAAGCTCCAGGCCATCTGGGACTAAAGGGAGACCGTGTCTCAAAAATACTAAGTAAATAAATAAATAATAACAACAAAAACCCTGAAGTTCAAGTGCATTTTCTTTCTTTCTTTCTTTCTTTCTTTCTTTCTTTCTTTCTTTCTTTCTTTCTTTCTTTCTTTCTTTCTTTATTTATATATATATATATATATAAAAATATTTATATTTTAATTTTTTTTTTTAGTCTTTTCGAGACAGGGTTTCCCTGTGGCCCCAGCTGTCCTGGAACTTGCTCTGTAGACCAGGCTGGCCTTGAACTCACAAAGATCCACCTGCCTCTGCCTCCCAAGTGCTAGGATTAAAGGTGTGCGCCACCACGCCCGGCTTTCAGGTGCATTTTCACTAAAGGAATGTTTCCCTCAAAAGAAACAATAGAGGGGCTGGAGAGATGGCCCAGCGGTTAAGAGCGCCGACCGCTCTTACAGAGGACCCGGGTTCGATCCCCAGCACCCACATGGCGGCCAAGAACCGTCTGAAACTCCAATTCCAGGAGAACTCCAGTTCCAGGGGAATCCGAGACCCTCTTCTGACCTCCGCGGCATTGCACGACACAGGTGCGCAGACCTGCATGCAGACAGGACATTCATACACATACAGAAATAAATAAAAAATTGAAAAAAATTAAAAAAAAAAAAGAAACAATAGAGTTTTCAGAATGATTTTTGCTAAATTGTACCAAGAATATAATATTATCAGGCAAAACATACAGCTTCTTTTTCTAGAACATCTATACTCAATCAGTGATCCTATTTTCACTAAGACATTAAGTAATACATGAATATGTGTGTACTCTATCCATGGATAACAAAATGGGGCCTCCAAAATAGTCTATCCAGTAAAGAAAGTACAGGAGACCCGAAATGAGTCCCCAATTCTTTTCATAGACTTTTCTCACTTCTACAAAATCCAGTTCTTACAGCCCTTTTATATTCACCCACATTTCAGAGACTGGGATCTAAGTTTCAGAATTCAGCCTGGGCATCTTGTTATATATAATTTAAGACATATAAGAAATATGACAATGATAGGGTTGTGACACATGGTGATTTTTATTTTGTCCTTCTTCTTTCCTAAGTTTTCCATATTTCCTGCAGTGAGCATGTGTTAGCTATATAATCAAAAGAGGAAGTATTTTTTTCTGAGAATTGAAGTTTCCCTTGGTATTTTTAAAAAGCATTTACTTATTTTTATTTATGTGTTTGAGTGCTTGCCTGGATGTATGCATGTACATCATGTGTGTTGCAGTGCCCACAGAGGTCAGATCAGATCCCCTGGAACTGGAGTTACAGATCGTTGTGAGCCACCATGTAGGTACTGGGAACCAACTCAGGTCCTCTGTGACAGCAACCAGTGTTCTTGATCTCTGAGCCATCTCTACAGCCCCACCCTCAGGATATTAGCAAAAGTAATCTACATGATTTTTGAAGGCACCGAATTTTCTTACTGTTGACAGTGCTTCTAGTAGCCCTGAGATGAGTGTGGTTTTCATTCATAAGGGGCAAGTTTCCTTCATCACAAAATTAGAAATCAAGATGTTTTATCCATACTTGTCCAGAATTAGAATGCAGACATTATTTTTGTTTTTTTTCTTTTTGAGACAGGGTCTCCCTTTAGTCCCAGCTGGCCTGGAGCTCGCTCTGTGGATCAGGCTGGCCTGGAACTCACAGAGATCCACCTGCCCCTGCCTCCTGAGTGCTGGATTAACGGTGTCTGCCACCACACCCAGCTAGAATGCAAACTTTAATTTACTTTATATAGTAATCTATAGATTACTTCCAGTAGTTATAGAAAACAGAAAAAAAAGTAAGACACATTTTAAGGTTAGACAGCCTTGGTTTAATTCACAGTTGTATGACCTCTGCAAATCTCAGTTTTATACACATGTAATTAAGTGGAATGAAAATGAGCGTTGTAAGAATACTGTCCTTTGGGGATGTAGAGGTATAGTTCAAGTGATAAAACATTGACTAGCATTCAAGAGTCTCTGGGCTCTATCCCTGGCCTGGGGGAAAAAAAAAAACAGCAACAACAAAAGAACTTTTCTTATAGTCTGTAGTAACCAAATAAAACAACAAAGTCATTTCACAAACTAGAAAGCTTCTGAAAAATATTTTGAAAATGTTAAGAGTGCATAGAGCCTTAAGAAATCCCGTGAGCAAGCTAGGCATGCTGGAACACACAGTCCCAGTGCTTGGGAGGTTAAGGCAGGAGGTTCAGGAGTTCAAAGTCATCTTTGGCTATATCGCAATTTTGAGGCTAACCTGAGTGACAGGATACTCTGTCTCAAAGACCCAGGAAAAGAAAAATCTCATGAACAATGTCATGGGAATTCCAAGGACATTCTTAGAAGGGGTATGACTGTGTGAGGATTTTTTTTTTTAATGTATCTCTAAACTATTTTCTGTTGATGGTTTTGCTCTTTAAGGACGTGTTAGGGAAATCAACTACTTCGTGTCTACTATGAAGGACTTTTTGGTGACTAACTGCAGCCGAGTTCTAATGTATGAAGGATTACCAGGATATGGAAAAAGCCAGATGCTTATGGAAATCAAGTACCTGGCCTCCCAATATGAGAACCACAGGTGAGTGTCTAGAATCTCAGAGAATCTTGTGTTTTTTGGGAGCTCAGAGAATCATGGTATCCTAAAAAAATTATTTATTTTGATGTTCTCCTACATATACCTTGCGTCATATAAACTAGCTAACTATAATTGTTATCATGATACTTGTGGCTAAATAAATAAATAATGATAAATATGTCAAACTAAGAAAATGAGAAACTGGGATTCTTCCTGGAAATCCTGACTTAATGTTAGGTCAGGCTTGGAAATTTACAACTTCCTAAATAGTGCTGACATGTAGATAGTTCGAGGGCAGTTGGGAGAGGTGTGACAAGCAAGGCTGGAGTCTGTCAGGGACAGACACATATGTTTATCTGGCTGCTTGATGGAGAATTGCTACTTCAAGCCATTTATCCCTGAGAGTGGGGATCAAGACTGTTAAGCCTCTGTATTTGTAACCTGGAGGGCAGCACTAATATACTTACATCGTGCTACTTACTTGTTTTCACATACGGAGTGTTGTAAGGCTTCTTTGGAATGATCCATCTTCCACCCTGTGGAATTGGACAGAGTGTAATAATGAGCAAGTCATAATAGCAGTGACTTATATGTAACCCCAGAGTGGGGAAGGGAAATGACTGTTAACCTTATTTTTACCCCATTTCTGCCACTCTTTAAAGTCAGGCCTGAGAAAAGTCAATTTCAAAATTTTTTTAACACTGCTGCGGCGACAAAACAACAAGAAATACTAATTTGTTCCATCACTATCCAATGCTTACTATATTCCAAGAACTGTTAAACTAGTTTCCAGGCCTGCTGTAACAAAGTACCACAAACAGGGTAACTTAACCAACAGAGAGGATAGGAATCAGATCCAGGTGTCAGCAGGGTTGATGCTCTTTATGGACTATAAAACAAAACAAAACAAAGCAAACAGTTCAGTTCTCCCTTTGTTTCAGTGTTTTCCTGGCAATGTTTGGTGCTCCTTGGCTTGTAGAAAATGTAGAAGCGTCCCCTAACCTCTGCTTTCATCTTCAAATGGCATCTGCCTGTGTGTTTTCTTTATAAGGATATTTATTTATTTATTTATTTATTTATTTATTTATTTATGTCTTTCTGAGACAGGGTCTCCCTGTACCCCCAGCTTCCCTGGAACTCACTGTGTAGACTGGCTGGCCTTAAACTCACAGAGATCCAACTGCCTCTGCCTCCCAAGTATGTTTATTTATTTATTTATTTATTTATTCATTCATTCATTCATTCATTCATTTATGGGCAGGGGCTCATGTAGCAGCCCAAGCTGGCCTTGAACCCCTGTTCCTTAGCAACCACCTCCTGAGTGCTGAGATTACCAGCAAGTACCAGCACACCCACTTTAATCTTAGCTAATTCTCTGTGATCATTCTAGTCCCAAACAAGGCTGTGTTCTGAGTAGATGACATGAATTTTAGAGAACACAAATCAATCCCGAACAAATACCAGAGCCTTGAGCAAATCTGATCCCCACCCTAAAGGCGCTCTCCTGAATAGAAGAAGACAGTGAAGGGGAGTGTGGCCAGGGCAGTGGCAGGAACTCAGAAGAAACGTGTAGCCAGCCCAACCTTGGGACCTCAGAGAAGCTTCCAAGAGGACAAACCGGAGCTGAGACTCATGGATGAATGGCAAAAGAGGATCTGTGACCAGTGATAAGCAGACAGCATAAGGAAAGGCCTGGAGAAGAGACAGGACTGGCTGTCCAGGGAACGTTCATCTGCTTCCTGGGCAGAGTGGCAAGATATAACAGTGAGGCTTTGGAGAGTCTGTACACCACATAAAGTAGCGTGGATTCATTCCTTTTCATTTTTGTATTTTTGAGAATTTCATATATGAGTATTGTGTTTCTATTATTTCCATTCTTCCCAGTCCACTTCCAACTTCTCCCATGTCCCCCCCCCACTCCCTCCCAAATTACTCACCCTCTTTTCTATTAATATTGTTACATATACATACATTTATAAACATATGCTCATATGTACCTGTGTTTAGGGTGATTTAGGATTAGATAACCTCTCAGGGAGTTAGTCTGTGGAGAAAATTGATTCTCCCTCCCTCAATGTCCAATCATTGCCTATAGCTTCTTTTTTCTTTTTGGTATTTTTGAGACAGGGTCTCCCTTTAGTCCCAGCTGGCCTGGAGTTCACTCTGTAGACCAGGCTGGCTTTGAACTCACAGAGATACGCCTGCCTCTGCCTCACAAGTGCTGGGATTAAAGGCATGCGCCACCACGCCCAACTTGCCTATAGCTTTTCATCTCAAGGTGTGACCCCGAGAACCCCCCCCCCTGTCCACCTTGCCACTTCGGTTAGACTACAGTACTGTGCAGCTTCCCTTGCAAGCCTAGAATGCATTAACTAACAGCAGGTTAGTGTCCTCTGACTCTTACATTCTTCCCACCCTCTCTTCAGGGGTGGTCCCTGAGCATTGGGTGCAGAAGTTGCATGGTGGATGTATCGCTTAGGGGTGGACACCTGACAGTCACTTATTTTCTGCATTTGACCAGTTGTAGAACTTTGTAATAATCTCCATCTGTTGCAAAAAGAAACTTCTTTGATGAGTGGTGACAGGTACACTTGTTTGTAAATATAAGGATAGATATTTCGAATATAGTAAGAAATTATTTTGGTCTAGTGAAGTAACAAAAGTAAGGTCTTCTCTAGGGTCCGTGACCTCTCCAGCCATATGCCCTTGGCTATTAGTTTATAGTACCATGCGTGAATTTCCTCCCAATACACAGGCTCTTTGAGCAATGGGAACCATGAAAAGTTTTAAACAAGAAACTGCTGAAAATTTTGCCTCATGTTTTTGTTTTCTTTGGATTTGGTTTGTTTTCAGCAGTACTAGGGCAGAAACTCCGGGCCTCACACATGCTAGGCTCTATACTGGGCTACATCCCCAGCCCAAAGATTTGCATCTAACTACATATCACTGAGGTTTCTTGAAGGTGTTGCTTTCAGAGGCTTGTGACACCTGGCACAGGAAGGGGCACGTTATTGTGCCTGTATGGGTATGGGTCCAAGGGCCCTGGCCACGGTGCAAGGCAAGGAAGAACTAGAAAGGAGAGGAAAAGCTGGGTTACACCATGCAATGATGAGGTGGCGGTGGTGGGACACTAGAAGCGGGAATGAAAAACAGCTTCCAGACAGCATGGTAAACCTCTGTCCTTCCAGCCGAGTGAGTGCCGGAAGTCAGAACTTTCCTCCAACCTTTGTTATCTCCAGAACTATATTTAAAACTCCTGATTCTCAATTGTCTCATAAACAGGGCTGTTGCTATCGCACTGACTAAGATCAGCTTCCATCAAAATTTTTATACTATCCAAATACTCATGGCTAATGTACTAGGTCTGGATACTTGTAAACATTGCAAAGAACGACAGAGCAACCTTCAAGATAAAGTCAAGACACTGTTGGATGAAAAGTTCCACTGTCTTCTTAATGATATTTTCCATGTTAAGGTAACTAGCTAGAATTACACTTCTGGAATAAAATAAAAAAAAAAAAAAGGAGCCGGTCGTGGTGGCGCATGCCTTTAATCCTAGCACTTGGGAGGCAGAGGCAGGCAGATCTTTGTTAAGTTCAAGGCCAGCCTGGTCTACAGAGTGAGTTCCAGGACAGCTGGGGCTACAGGGAGACCCTGTCTCGAAAAAGACAAAAAGACAAA
The DNA here is from genome assembly GCA_009823505.1 of Rhizomys pruinosus. Taxonomy (NCBI): domain Eukaryota; kingdom Metazoa; phylum Chordata; class Mammalia; order Rodentia; family Spalacidae; genus Rhizomys; species Rhizomys pruinosus. The sequence continues at coordinate 739,150 of VZQC01005131.1, read as the reverse complement.
ATGACAAAAAAAAAAAGGCCGTGGGGCCAGCCTGGCACCTCCTCCCTGATGCGGTGTGACTCAGTGTCCTCAACATTTATTGCCCTCACCTCTCCTCACCTGGAGCCTCCAGAAGATAAGGAAATGATACAATCCTCTGTTTGTTTTTGTTTTTGTTTTTGTTTTTAAAGAAGGAAGAGTTTATTTTGGGCCATGGTTTGAAGGTATATAGTCATCTAGGTGGGGAAGGAGAGTGAGGCATAATGCATTTTCAGGAAGGAGAGGAAAATGAATGCTGATGCACTTTCTCTTCTTTATTCAGTCCAAGATTCTAGCACATGGAAAGGTGTTGCCCTGTAAGGTGAATCTTCATGCCTCTAATCCTCCGTTTTAAAAATACTTTATTTTTATATTTTTATTTCATTTTATGTGTATGAGTATATTGCCTGCAAGCATGTAAGTGCACTTGTGTCATGCAATGCCCTCAGAGCTGGAGTTGTCGACAGTTGTTAATCACTGTGTGTATGCTGGGAACCAAACCCCATCCTCTGCAAGAGGAGCCATTGTTCTTAACCATTGAGCCATCTCTCCAGCCCCATCTCAATCCTCCTTGAAAGTAAATCTATCTATCTATCTATCTATCTATCTGTCTGTCTGTCTGTCTGTCTGTCTCTCTGTCTGTCTATCTATCGCTAAGTCAACAGGGTTTGTTGAAATGCTTCAGTGGTTAAGAAGACATACTGCTCTTTCAGAATACCTGAGTTTGGTTCAAAACTGCCTGTAATTCCAGCTCCAGGGCATCTGATACCCTCTTCTGGCCTCTGCAGGTACCAGTGTTCATATGTATAAACTCATACAAAGACACACACACACATGTATACATAATTAAAAAACAAATCTTTAAAGCTGGGTGATTTAAATTTTAATTAATTATTAAATTTATTTATATTAAATTAAAATAATTTTAATTAAAAATAAATTTTTAGGGGCTGGAGAGATGGCCTAGCTGTTAAGAGCACCGATTGCTCTTGCAGAGGACCCAGGTTCGATCCCCAGCACCCACATGGCAGCTGAGAACCATCTTTAACTCCAGTTCCAGTGGAATCTGATGCCCTCTTCTGACCTCTGAGGCATTGCACAACACGGTTGCACAAACCTACATGCAGACAGTACATTCATACACATACAAAAATAAATACAATTTAAAAAGTATAAAAAAATAAATCTTTAAACCCAGGTCTTCTGCAAAAGCAGCCATTGCTGTCTCCACAACTCTAACACACATTTAAATTTTACATTTATTTATTTTGAGGGGCTAAGGATGGACCTTAGGGCCTCATATATGCTAAGCATTTGCTCTGCCTCTGAGCCACATCCCCAGCCCCTTTACTGAATTCTTGAGAGACACTGGAGGTATCTAGAAATAATACTGAAGAAAATTCAAATGGCCACATGTTGATTTGCTCATAACTATACTGTCCTATCCTGGCTGCTCTGGGACATAGTCACCCTGTTCCCACAAGTGATGACCCACATAAAGACAGACTATGTCCTTTTCTTTCTTAAAATTTGGCCAGGCATTCTAGCACACACTTCTAATTCCAGTGTTTGGGAGGCAGAGGCAGGTGAATCTTTGTGAGTTCAGGGCCAGCCTGGTCTACATAGCTAATTCCAGGCCAGCTGGGGCTATAGGAAGACCCTGTCTCAAAAAAAAAAAAAAANGGGGACAAGGTAAGTGCAGAAAGTAGACCTAAAGAACATGGCACCTAAGAAAAGGAGTGCATAGCGAGAGAGGCTGGAGAGCAGGACCCCAGGATGGTACCCAGCCCTGCCAGAGCTTGGTGGAAGTAAAGGCCATGGCTTAAATCTCCACTGCCTGCCACAAAGAGCAAGGCTGCCAGAAGCCGAATGGGCCAGTGTTTAGAGGATCGAATAGGTTAATGAAGCAACTGTCACCATGCCTTTTGGACCTCAGTTTCCATAAATTAAGAGCTCCATGCAAGAGAATTGTTTGCACCCCATGAACTTCTCTGGATACAAAGCAGCAGCATTTTCAATGTGTGCCAATATGTGCTATGGGCAGCAAAGGCACCTGTGTTCAAATTCAGGGATGCTAGGTGGAAGCTCCATTGCTGCATCTCAGTATTCACAGGCCTCATCTCTACTGTGATCTGTCAGAAGCAGGTCCCTAAATTCAGCCTTTATGTAAGGGGATGGGACTGTTGAAGCAAGAATACTAAAGAATCCGTGACTTTATTTGTTTATTTGGTCTTTTGAGACAGGGTCTCCCTTTAGTCCCGGCTGGCCTGGAGCTCGCTATGTAGACCAGGCTGGCCTTGAACTCACAGAGATCCGCCTGCCTCTACCTACCAAGCGCTAGGATTAAAGGCGTGTGCCACCATGCCTAGCCATCCCTATGCTTTCTACACCTTGAACTGAGTCTACTTAGAATTTAGAGACGAGGGCGATGGCTTAGCTGTTAAGAGCACTTGCTGCTCGTACGGAGGACCCAAGTTCAGCTCTCAGCACTCACCTTGGCAACTCCTAACCGCCTGCTCCAGGAGACCCAGCATCCTCTTCTGCCTCTTTGAGCACCTGCTTTGAGCATACACACACAATTAAAAATAACTTTAAAACAAGAATTCAGATATCTATTTGCCCAACATGGTGGCACACACCTGTTATCCTAGGACTTAGGAAGCTGAAGCAGGAGAATTGTGAGTTTGAGGTCAGTCTGATATGTTGCATGAGATCTTTTCTCCACAAAACAAAATAAATCAAACATTAAGGCATCCTTAACCCTTAGCCCCACATCTTTTGCCTCTCTGAGCCTTCTTTTTCTCGTTCTAGCTATGAGAGGCAATAGGGCAATGCACTTATGGCTCTAGAGTGCTGGCTGAGTGGTACAGCAGGTACTTAGTACATGAGACATGTCCCCAGCACCACAAAAATGAACAAAGATAGTTATCAGGCAAGTTCAGTACCAGACCACTAAGGTTTAAACCCTGAGCCTGTCACTTGCTACTCAAGTACCTTAAAGTCAAGTAATTTAACCTATCTATTCTTCTGTTTTGTCATATATCAATTGGGTAAATAATAGTGTAAGGTTTGGAGTGTAAGGTTTGGAATATACTTAAGCAAATCACTCAGTGAGCACACTTAATAATCTCGTGTTGATAATCAACAAATGTACATCTCAGCCTCTATATTTATTAATTTTTTCATTCATTTGTGTATGTGTCTGGGTATCTAGTCATGATATGCATGTGGAGGTTAGAGGACAGTGGACATCTTGCCAGAGTCCATGCTCTCTCCCCAGACCCTGCCCTGCCATCTCTCCATCTCAGTTTCATGTTCTCTTTTATCACCCATGGAATTCAGCCCAGTGCTGTCCCTATGTGCATGGGTGTAGGGCCACCTCCTGGAGCCTGTGCAGCCTGCAAGGGCCAAGTCCTTGAAGAACACTAACTGTCCTTACCACAGAAGCCTTCAACTATCACAGATCTTCAGATAGGGAATAGGGCTTGGTGAGGCCTTCCCCCATCTATGCTCATGAGTACAGTGGTCCTGTGGTGTCTTGAAGACACTGTTTCCCAGCAGTCCTCCTCAACCTCTGGCCCTTAAATCTTTCTACCCCTTCATCTCTAATGCCCTTGAGCCATGTGGTGGACGGGGTGTGATACATACAGATAGATGTCCTATTAGGGACTGAACACTCCAGAGTGAGTGACTCATTCTCTGTACTGTGAGTCTCTGTATTAATCACAAAGAGGAGCTTCTCTGATGAAGGTTGACGGCGCACTAATCTATGAGCATAAAGATAATTATTTAGAAGGCAGTTTGACACTGTGTCCCTTAGGAAACTAATTCTAGGAGCTTCTCTCCTAGGGCTTATGGCCCGACCAGCCACAGGTTCTTGACCAGGTTTCTAGTAGTAGGCATGAGTTTTGTCCCATGGAGTGGGCCTTAAATCCAATCAGAACACAGTTCCCGCCTCCAGAAATCATGCTGCCTCTGCACTGCCGGACACATCTTGCTAGATCCACCATGATGATCGCTTCCAGGGTTCACAGCTGGGTGAGTGTTGATGACTTTTTATCCCACTAGCCTGTATGGCATTTTCTGGCACTAGGAAGGCTAGCCAGGAGGAAAGCAGCTTCCAGCTCAGTACCAGCTTGGTTTCTCCAGGTCCTGTGACCTAAGTTTGTGGTGTCTTCAGTAATAGGCTTGCCGTCAAGTTCCAGTCAGTAACCAAGAGTGATGGCACTAGCCTGTTTCTTTTGGGAGAGTTCTAGACTCCTCCCACCTCCAACCAACTACTCACAGGGCAGTATTCCACACCTGATGCTGGGCTTCATGCTTGATAACTTATGGCAGCAGAGAGAAGCACTAGATTTTTTTTTTTTTTTGGTCTTTTTGAGACAGCCCCAACTGGCCTGGAACTCACTATGTAGTACAGGCTGGCCTTAAACTCACAGAGATCCACCTATTGGGATTAAAGTCCTGTATTACCACACCCAGCTGCTATATATATTTAAAGGACACTTCTAAAAGAGTAGTTTTTTTCAAGTATCCTTAGTGTTAGCTATCCTTCCCCCATCCCTTCCTTTGCCCAAATTTTGTTGCTTTTCTTAATAAAAGCCTAAGAGGAAAATGGACTAATCCAGTCTCTTCTCTTGAGGACACCAAACAGAAGCCAGAGCAGGCTGATGCACTGAGAATAAGGTGAAAGTGTACTCATTTAGATCCTCACACAAACAGCTACTGTAGGAGATTGAGCTCTGTATTCTGTTTAAGGTTGTGTCCCAAACACCTGGAACCATGTATGACTCTAATAGATACATGCTAAATATTTAATGAGAGAATGAATGATTCAGACTAATTGCAGCCTACACAAGAAGCAAGACACACAATCCGTTTGAAGTGAAATGTTCAAACCAGAGTTTGAACCAGGAATTCAAACTAGAACAACGTAAGTCACCAGCAGGTCTGGGACCAGATCGGTTTCCATCAACACTGTGGACCCAGCACCTAGCCTGTGGTGTTGGAAAAGTATATGTTCCTGAACAAATGTTATATCCTTGGGAACATTTGCCATTTGTTAGTAGATTAAAATGACTTTGAGCTGATGTGTCAGCTCATTTATGGAATGAGCACTTTTACTTGGTTTCTGTGGATATCCCACAACCTTGTTTATTCTACAAATTTGCATTTATCTTTTTATTTTTTTGTACTAGGAATCCAATCTAGGGCATTGGGCATACTAAACATGCCCTCTACCATTGAACTATACTCTAGGGTTTTGTTTGTGTTTATTTTTATGTGTAAGAGTATATTGCCTGCATGTGGGTAAGTGCACCTGTGTCCTGCAATGCCCATGGAGATCAGAAGAGACTGTTGGATCCCTGGAACTGGAGTTAAGGATTGTTCTTAGTTGGGATATGGGTGCTGAGAATGGAACCCCAGTCCTCTGCAAGAGCAGCCAGTACTCTTAACTACTGAGCCATCTTTCTAGCCCCATTGTTTGTGTGTGGGGGGGGTTGTTTTGTTTTGTTTTGGTCTTTTCGAGACAGGGTCTCTCTGTCGCCCCAGCTGTCCTGGAACTCACTCTGTAGACCAGGCTGGCCTTGAACTCTCGCCTCTGCCTCTGCCTCTGCCTCCAGAGGCTCACCTGCCTCTGCCTCTGCCTCCTGAGTGCTAGGATTAAAGGCATACGACACCAAGCTGGACTGTTGTTGTTTTTTGTTTTTTAATTTTATTACAAAACTAATTTTATTTACACATTCAGACCAAGTGCTTAGAATAACAATGTTGCTTCCAGGGGATGAAAAAAAAAAAAATACACGTTTACTTAAAGTAATAAGCAAGTATCTGAAACTATTGTCTTCAAAGCCAACCCATTGGAGAAGAGAATCCTGATAAATTATCTTAAAACACACTGACCTCGTTTTTTTTCACTGTGTATGAGGTGACTCATTAAAATATCCTGACCGTCTCAGCCTTTCCCTCTCTTTTTTCACTTCCTTATCATGAAAACAGCCCATTTTTAATAAACTTCAATAGAATGATCCATTATCATTAAGTAAATAATGGGGAAAAGTTGCAAAAGCAGAGGTTATCAAATAGTTTTAAAACAAAAGACTAAACATAATATGGATGCTACGAAAAGCATTATTTTAAAAAAATGGAAGAGACTGTTTACACAGTAATAGTTGTGTATTACATGTTGGTTTTTATCAACTACCTCAAAGGTGCTATATTCTAACAGCAAACACAGATCTCTTTCTACATGCTTCTGACAAGTAAAAGGACAGAAAGCAATCTGATGACTTGTCTGGGATTATATAGGTACAGATGAGTTCACAGGTGCAGCAGAAGACATGCTCCTCAAACTGATACTGAGTTTCATCAGCTAATCTAAGCACTGATTGAAGACAATCTTTAATCAGGACTATGTATAAGCAGTATACCTTCAAGATCTTTAGTGGAACAAGATGCTATCAGAGAAGACATAAACAGCGCTTTAGCCCACACTGGTAACTGTACTGTTGCTATTCAGCAAATCCCTAAGGAAAAGGGTTTTGCCAAACAGAGACTTTTCTATTTTGAAATATCACATTATAATATCACTGTTGTAACCAAATTTAAAAGCTTTAGCATATTTATTTATTGCTAGACTTTAAACATAAAGTTGGAATTTTGACACTAGAGGAAAATGGGAAATAATACAGTTTAGATTTTCAGGAAGAAAAAAACTTAAAAATGGGATACACAGTTGGGGCTGGAGAGATTAGCAGTCAAGACCATTGGCTGCTCTTGCAGAGAGGACCCGGGTTCAATTCCCAGCACCCACATGGCGGCCAACAGCCATCTGTAACTCCAGTTCCAGGGGACCTAACGCCCTCTTCTGACCTCCATGAACACTGCATGACTTAGGTGCACCTACCTACATGCAGATAATACACTCCGTTTGTGGTTTTTTTTTGTTTTGTTTTGTTTCTTTTTTTTTTGGTGTTTTTGAGACAGGGTCTCCTTGTAGCCCCAGCTGTCCTGGAACTCGCTCTGTAGACCAGGCTGGCCTTGAACTCACAAAGATCCGCCTGCCTCTGCCTCCCGGGTGCTAGGATTAAAGGCGTGCGCCACCACGCCCAGCTCCGTTTGTGTTTTTTAAAAAGGATCTTAGCCCAGCGTGGTAGCCCCAGCATCCTGGAACTCACTATGTAGACCAGGCTGGCTTTGAATTCACAGAGATCTGCCTGCCTCCATCTCCCAAGTGGTGGGATTACATGTGTGCACTAGTTTGTTTCTTTCCCTTCCTCCTCCTTTCTGTGTCTCCTTCCTTTTCTTCTTCCCCTTTTAAAAGTAATTATAAACTGGGCATGGTGGTGCACGCCTTTAATCCTAGCACTTAGGAGGCAGAGGCAAGCAGATCTTTGTGAATTCAAAGCCAGCCTGGTCTACATAGTGAGTTTCAGGATGCTAGGGCTACAGGGAGACCCTGTCTCAAAAAGACCAAAAAAAAAAAAAAAAAAAAGGAATCATTATACAAAGGTTTCAAAGCAGCATTTCTGCCAGCTGTCCAAACTGTCAGGAATTATCATTTTAATGGAATCCAAAGTAATGAGAAGTTTGGGGAAAGAAAAATATAAAAGATTTAAGGTTATGGTTCTTTCCATTCACAAGCAAACACAATACCCAGTAAATAACACATGCCTGCCCATCTCCAACTGTAAAATTCCCAAGTTTTCCAGCATTTTTCTCTTTGTTAACTTTTTCTAGACAGTGAAAGAAGAAAGGATTATTTTCATCATTGATGAGGCTCAGTTTGTGGACAGAACCTCTTGGTCTTTCATGGAGAAGCTCATCCGGTCTGTGCCCATCTTCATCGTCATGTCCCTGTCTCCCTTCACCGACATCCCCTGCGCAGCTGCCAGTGCCGTCATGAAAAACCGGAACACCACCTACATCGTACTCAGTACCTTGAAGCCTCAAGACATCCGTGACAAAGTCTGTGTTGACCTCAGTGTGAGCAGCATCTCCCGAGAGCTAGACTCGTAAGTGAAGTCCTTCTGTCCTTAGCTAGACTCGTAAGTGAACTCCTTCTGTCCTTAGCTAGATTCGTAAGTGAAGTCCTTCTGTCCTTAGCTAGACTCGTAAGTGAACTCCTTCTGAACTGAGGCATTATTGTCTGCACTTATTCCCCAGGTCTGGACTTCGTCAGATCCTTTTAAGTTGTGTCTGTGTTGTGTCTGTGTGTCTGTGTGCGTGTCTGTGTGTCTGTGTGCGTGTCTGTGTGTCTGTGTGCGTGTCTGTGTGTCTGTGTGCGTGTCTGTGTTGATGTGGCTATGTACAGGTTTGCATGCATGCACATGGGGGCCAGATGTTAACACTGGGTGTTTTCCTCAGTTGTCATCCCCCCCCCTGCTTTTTTTGAGACGAGGTCTCTTACTGAAGCTGAAACTTGCTGATTCAATTAGGCTGGCCAGTGAACTCCAGGGATCTTCCTCTCTCTGCATCCCCAGCACTGGGATTACAGATGTGCCCACCACATCTGGCTCCTAATGTGGATGCCAGGGATCCGAACCAAGCTATCACCACAGCCCCAGGCTGTGTCTTGAAATGCTGATTTTAGTGCTAGTGCTATCCCGCCTTTCAAAGGGACCGTGTACTATGCTCAGGAGGATGTGCAGGGGGTCATTTCCTCAATGAGGCATCCCGGTCAGTCTGTTTCCCTTTCATTGTGCTGGGTATGGGTCTACCTTCTTTGACTGACAATGGCTAAGAGCATGGCTGCATGCTTCTGGGAAAGACAAGCTGGTAGCTTGACAGACCGTACCTGCGACTCAGCAAGGTCTTACATGCTGACAGATGTTGAAAACTGACACTCTGATGAGTATGTTCTGAGTTTTTCAGTGATTCCTTTGTTGGGATCTTGACAGCAGTCCCTCAAAACTAGACAGTGCCTCCTTTAGTTGGCTGTTACTAGCCACTCTGCTGTCGTCATTCTATTCTGTTTCGTTCTTTTTTCTTTTTTTTTCTTTTTTTTAATTTAATTTTTTTTTATGTGTATGAATGTACCGTCTGCATGTAGGTTTGTGCACCTGTGTTGTGCAATGCCGCAGAGGTCAGAAGAGGGTGTCAGATTCCCCTGGAACTGGAGTTAAAGATGGTTCTCAGCCGCCATGTGGGTGCTGGGGATCGAACCTGGGTCCTCTGCAAGAGCAGTAGGCACTCTTAACTGCTAGACCATCTCTCCAGCACCCCCATTCTGTTTTTCAAATCGCTTGTTTTGAGACATAATCTAACTACAGCCCTGGCTGGCCTGGTATTCACTGTGTAGCCCAGGGTAACCTCGAGCTCATGGAAATCCTCCTGCTTCAGATTCCCAAGTGCTAGGATTACAGGCATCTACCACCAGTACTTTCTATCTAGGTTACCATAGTCCAGGGGATGACTCATTTAATATAATTCAAAGCATGGATTTCACACACACACACACACACACACACACATATACACACCCGGGGATTTGACACACAGAGAAATCTATGTATGGTGTGTGTGTGTGTGTGTAGCTATATACCTGCATCTACCTTTTTGCATTAGGTTTTTTTTTATTTTGGTCTTGGCTTTTTGCTCTTTTTTCTGTGTACATGTATGTATGTGTATCTGTGTGAGTATATATATATATACATATATATATATGTATATATATGTGTGTGTGTGCGTGTGTGAGTATATACATATATATGTGTGTGTGTGTGTGCATGGTGTATGTGCACATATGTATACAGATGCACGAGTCCATGTACATGTGTGGAGGCCAGAGAAAGATGCTGAGTGTCCCACTCTATCATTTTTCCCTGTTATTCCCTTGAGGCAAGGTCTTCCACTGGACCTAGAGCCAGGTTGGTGGCCAATAAGTCCCAGCAACCTTCCTGTCCTCACATGAAAACACTTATTTTGTTTTGTTTTGAGACAATATCACTATGTATCCTTGGCTGGCCTGAAACTTGCTATGTAGATCAGAGTGGCTTCAAACTCACAGAGATCCATCTACCTCTGCCTCCCAGGTGCTGATAAGATGAAAGGCATGCACCTCCATGCCTAACCAATGCCTGGCTTTTTACATAGGTTCTGGGGATTTGAACTCAGGTCCTCATGTTATGCAGCAAGTATTCCTACTGGGTGACCCATCTCTCTAGCCCTTGTTTCAGCTTTTCTAAGGCAAGGTCTTATTATGTAGTCCGCCCTGACTTTGAATTTGTGATTCTCCTGCTTTATCCTCCCAAGTGCATACAATCTCTCTCCCTCCCTCCTCTCTCCCTCTCTCCTTCCCTCCCTCCCTCCCTGAAGGTATTAGACATTGAATAAAGGTCCTTACACATGCGAGGCAAGCACTCCTACTACTGAGCTAAGACCCCAGCCCTCATTCACTATTTGGTTTATCAATCTCAAATTGTAGAAATCTGCCTCAAACATAAGACAAAACTCTGAACTGATATAGACAAAGTTTTCCTAGGGCCTTATTTGTATTATAAAACACTGGGAACAATCCAAATGTCCATCCCTAAGGGGGTAAGTTCAATAAACTAGTGTATCCATCCAATGGAGAGCTGTAAAATAATTAAAAGAAATGAGAATGGTTTACTGACATGGACAAATGACCAGGATTCATTGTTGAATGGAAAAACAAGGTTTAACCTAGTATGTGTACTGTCCTTCACATGAGAAAAAGGTAAGAGGCTGGGCATGGTCATGCACGCCTTTGATCCTAGCACTTGGGAGGCAGAGGCAGGCAGATCTCTATGAGTTCAAGGCCAGCCTGGTCTACATATCAAGTTCCAGGACAGCTGGAGCTACAGGGAGACCCTGTCTCAAAAAAAAAAAAAAAAAGGTATATATGTAGTGGTAATGTCTGCTTATATGTTTTAATGTTTTATTAGCATATATTAATGAATAATGAGTTTCATTATGACATTTTCATACATGTACATTACATATTTCTATCTTATTCACCCCACCCTGTTGCCCTCTCTTGTTTGATCCCATTCCCATGAATCCTCTTTCTCTTCCCAACTAGCCCCCTTCAATTTTCCTATCATTTGTGTGTGTTTGTGTGATTTTATTTATTATCATTATTGTGTGTGTGTGTAGATCAGAGGACAACTCTTAGGAGTTGGCTCCTTCTACTGTGAGTTCTGGGGACTGAATTCAGGTTGTCAGGCTGCCCAGCAAGCATCTCACTGGCACATCTGCAAACATTTAAAAGAAATATTGGCAGAATTAACCAAAGACTAATCTAAGTTATTATTATCTATAGCACAAAGAAGAGAAGCCAAACGGAGGATGAGATTTATTATGTAGTTTGATTTTGGAAACTATATTGGTTACTTTTATGTTGCTAAGGTAAAATACACCAACAAAAAGCAAGTTAGGGAAGAAAGGGTCCATTTTAGCTTAAAAGTTCCAGACAGGATGGGGAAGGCATGGCAGAAGAGAGAAAGAGAGAGAGAGAGAGAGAGAGAGAGAGAGAGAGAGAGAGAGAGAGAATAAGAAGTGGGATAAGGCTATAAAACCCCAAAGTCCTCCCCCAGTTATGTACTTCCTTCAGCAAGGCTCCACCTCCTAGATTTGGCAACTTCCCAAACAGCGCCACCAACTGGGGACCAAGTGTTCAAACACATGAGCCCATAGCGGACATTATATATTCAAACCACAACAGAAATTTGTTACATAATTTAATGTGAAATAAGGCTCAAGGACATTGCTCAGTGGTAGAGCCCTTGCCTAGCATCATGCATAAGGCCCTAAAAAAAAGTCAATCCCCCAAACCTGAAACAAATTGGTTTTTGAGTGCTGAGAAGATTCTGCTTTGTTCTCATTGCAGGTATCTGGTGGAGGGAAGCTGCGGGATTCCATTTTACTGTGAAGAATTGCTAAAAAACCTCAATCATCACAAAGTCCTCATTTTCCAACAAGCAGAGTCTGAGGAAAAGACCCATGTGACCTGGAACAACCTGTTCAGTAAGTTGCAGTGGTCTTCTTTCTTTTTTTTTTTAATTTTTATTTATTTTTTTAAGGGATTCACAATATAAGCAGTTTTCAGATCACATTAACGTTGCTCGGTTTGCCATACAATTAGGTAATTGGCACTAGCATCCACAGATGAGGGATACCATTCGTCATTTGTTTTTCAGCAGTGGTCTTCTTTCACAGAGAAGGTGACAAGGATGGCAGCTTGTGGCTGCTTCCCCTGAAGGCAAGAAATACTGGATTTGATATACTAGATTCTAAGAGAACCCAGAACCCAACTCAGCCTGGGCTGAACTAAGGAATGTCCAAATCAGAACTGAGGGACTTGCATGTCACCTAGAGAAATATTCATGCTTTCCAGAGGCAGAATTAGGAGCTTGAAGTGGGTATCACCTAGGTTGCATACTAAGGAGATGAATGAATGCAAGTGCTGGTCTGAGTGTGGCAAGGAGCACTTGTAATCTAGGATCTTGGGAAGCAGGTGCTAGGACATCCCAATGTGCTGGACAGCTTTAGGGTCAACTTGACACACCTGGGTTGAGGCAGCCTCAACTGGGGAAGTGTCTACCAACTGGCCATGTCTGTGGGCATATTTTCTTGATTGCTGAGTGATGCAGGAGGGCCCAGCCCACTGCGGGCGGTGCCGCCCCTGGGTAGGTGGTTCTGTACTGAATCAGAAAGCAGGCTGAAGATGGGCCAGAGAGCAAGCCAGTAAGCAGTGTTCCTCCATGGCCTGTGCTTCAGCTCCTGCCTCCAGGCTCCTGCCCTGAGCTTGTCTTAAGGAAGAGAGATTGGGGGAGATAGAGAGAGAAGGACAAGGAAAAAAAAAAAGCAAATAATGAAGGAAGCCATTTGGAAGTTTTAGGAAAATGACCCCAGTATAGGGAGGAGGATGAGTGAGAAAGTGGAGTAAATATGCAAATTGAAAAGTGGAGCGCCAAGGTTGGAGACAGCGAGCTTCTTTGCGCCCCTTGTGTTTCTGGGTTGTTGGATTGATTCTTCAGCTTCAAGTCTGAGACATGTTAGGTACAAAGAAAATTGGAGAACTCTACCACATGATTCCTTGGGTCCCCAAACTCCTAAAGGTCTGCATTTCTTCACCTTCAATCCCTTATGTTTATTTGTTTTACATATCATATATTTAGCAGGAGGAATGGGGGGGGCAACTGTCTGTTCCGTTTTCCAGGAAGTGAAAGTCCCCCCCCTTCTTCCTTCCCTCCCAGTTTCCCTCCCTTCCTTTCCTTCTTCCTCTCTCCCTTTTCCATCTTTATTTTTTTCATATCACTGGGGTAGAGCAGAGGGTGTAATGCATCCTAGACAAATTCTCTACCTCTTTTCAGGTTTTTTGTTTGTTTGTTTGTTTGTTTGTTTGTTTGTTTTGAGACAGGGTCTCCCTTTAGTCCCAGCTGGCCTGGAGCTCGATATGGAGTGGTGGCACAGGGGTCAAGAGCACTTGCTATTCTTCCAGGGGACCAAGGTTCTGTTCCCAGCCCCCATCTGGTAGTTCTGTTGCCTTTTTCAGGTCTTCACAGGCATTACACATCTGCCAGTATACACAAAGGCAATCAAAACACTGATACAAATAAACATAAATAATCTTTTTTTAAATTTTTTTATTAATTTTATTTATTTCTGTAGATGTATGAATGTACTGTCTGCATGCAGGTTTGTGCACCCGTGTCATGCAATGCCGCGGAGGTCAGAAGAAGGTGTCGGATTCCCCTGGAACTGGAGTTCTCCTGGAATTGGAGTTTCAGACGGTTCTCAGCCGCCATGTGGGTGCTGGGGATCGAACCCGGGTCCTCTGCAAGAGCGGTTGGCGCTCTTAACCGCTAGGCCATCTCTCCAGCCCCATAAATAATCATTTTAAAACAACTACTGTGAAGGGAATTTCGCAACAATTTCTTCTTTTTAAAATATTTTTAGTCAGGCATGGTGCCACACACCTTTAATCCCAGCACTAGGGAGGCAGAGGCAGGTGGATCTCTGTGAGTTCAAGGCCAGCCTGGTCTGCATAGGGAGCTCCAGGCCATCTGGGACTAAACAGAGACCCTGTCTCAAAAAGACCAAAAAAAAAAAAAAAGTATCTAATGGGATATTTAAACAACCAGCTCAGATGTTGTTTAACAAATAAATAAATTACAAAAAAAAAAAAAAAAACAGAAGAGGATGTCAGATCCCCTGGAACTGGAGGTACAGATGGTTGTTAGCTGCCATGTGGGGGCTGGAAATCGAAATTGGGTCCTCTACAAGAGCACCCAGTGCTCTTAACTACTGAGCCCTCTTCTTATTTTCTGAAAATCACCCTATTTCCTGAGTGAATAAAATCCCAATGCCCTGCATGCCACATGAACTGGGCTGCAGTTGGTGGCTGCCTTTGTTGGTCCCTACCCCCACAAAACAAGACCACAGAGCCACAGGGCCAGTGTGGCCACATCTGGTAGTTGTGGTGACACAGACACTTATGGTAGAAGAGAAGGGTCAACATTCTGTTTGAGGACTTGAGAGAGGCATGGTGGCTTACGCTGGCAGAAAGGTGTGAAACGGAGCCAGGAGGAGGAGCAGCTCCATGCCAGCCGGGTTAGATGCTTCTCAAAACAGAAAAGGAGGCAAGGACTTTTACTTTTTAAGGAATAAGAGGCATAAGCTTACTTTTAAAAAGGAAAAATACTGGGGCTGGAGAGATGGCCTCGTGGTTAAGAGCACCGACTGCTCTTGCAGAGGACCCGGGTTCGATGCCCAGCACCCACATGGTGGCTGAGAACCATCTTTGACTCCAGTCCCAGGGGAATCCGATGCCCTCTTCTGACCTCCGCGACATTGCACGACACGGGTGCACAGACCTGCATGCAGACAGTACATTCATACACATACAAAATAAATTTTTTAAAAATGCAGGATCTGAGCCTATGGTCTCAAGCCCCAGAACCATTATTATTATTATTATTATTATTATTATTATTATTGTTATTATTATTTAGAGACAGGGTCTCTTATAGCTCAGGCTGACAAAAGATGACATTGAAATTATCATCCTTTCTCCCCAGTGCCAGGATTACATGGGTGTGTCACCAGACTTGTTCTGAGTGGTATTAGGGATCAAATCTAGGGCTTCATGCATGCTATGCAAGCACTCGACTAGTCCTCTCTTAGTCTTCCTATACAGCCATAGTGCTGTCATGAAGTCCCCCTTCTCATGATCTTCCAATTACATCTCTAAGTCCTATCTTCAAATACCACTAACTTTGAGCATTAAGTTTCTGCATGGGTTTTGGAAGGGCAAACCCATACCTAACCAAAATCTAGACTGTGCTCTCTAAAAGATGGCTCAGTGAATATATTGCACAAGCAAGAGGTCTAGAATTCAGATCCCCAGAACCCATGTAAATCCCATGTGGGCATGGCAGCCCACCTGTGATTCCAGTGCTCAGAAGGCAGAGATGGGATCCCTAGAGCAAGCTGGGTAGTTAGACTAGCCTGTATCAGCAAGCTCTGGGTTCAACTGAGAGAGACTCCCTCGAGGAATACAGTAGAGAGTGATGGAGAAAAACTATGTGAACCTCAGGCCTCCACAGGCACATGTACACATCTAACCTGCACACACACATATGCCCCCACTTGTGTGAACATGAATGCACATCAGACACATCCATGTGCAAAAACTAATTAACTATTGGTTGTAACCTGGTGTGGTGGCATACACCTGTAATCCTAGCACTTGAGAGGCTAAGGCAGAAGTATCATGAGTCTGAAGCCATGAGACTGTCTCAAAAAACTTAAAAGGAGCTAGAGAGATGGCTCAGTAGTTAAGAGTACTTAACTGCAGATGACATGGGTTCAGCTCCCAGCACCTACATGGCTGCTAACACCTGTCTTTAACTCCAGTTCCAGGGGGATCTGAACTTCTCTTTTGACCTCAGATATTGAACAATGCAAGTACACTTATATACATGTAGGCAAAACACTCATACACATAAATTTTTTTAAATTAAAAAAACACTGGCTGGGGCCAGGCATGGTGGCACACAACTTTAATCCCAGCACGCAGGAGGCAGAGCCAGGCAGATCTCTGTGAGTTCAAGGCCAGCCTGGTCTACAGAGTCAGTTTCAGGCCAGCTGGGGCTACAGGGAGACCTTGTCTCAAAAACACCAAAATAAAATATAAAATACTGGTTGGACACTACTGTCACCTCCTCAGAAACCTCTGCTATGTTCCTGTTCTTTCCTGAGAAGAAGTAAAGTACAATCTTCATGGTACAATGCTACATCCATCATGTTCTGCCCTCAAACTAGCTGTCCATGTCTGTCCCCACCAGCAGTTTCAGCTCCCCTCACAGTGGGCTTTAGGCATACTGGCTGGCTCATATTCTTCTGATCTCTCTGGCTTTGCAATAATTTCCCTTCCACTGTCCATGTGGAATAATCTTTCCTCTTTCATACAGCAACCAAATACCACCTCTTCCAGAAGGCCTTTCTATGAAAGCCTTTCTAAAGCCTTCATTTGACTTTATTCCACCAGCATGTTACTCTTTGCTCTTTAGCTCTGAATCTGTCACTCTTTTGATTAATGATTTGGATATCTGTTCTACATAGTTTTATGTACCTTGAAGACTGAAAGCATGCTTATAACCTATACTGATTAAGATGCATTGAAATCCTTAATAAATGCAATGATGTGGACTGTCTAGCACCCACTGCCGAGAAGTCTTTCTCTCAGAGTGTGTGTGATTCATTTCCTTAGGAGATTAGGAATGTGGGTATATTCACCTTTCTCTTTTTTTTCTCTTTCTTTCTTTTTTTGGTCTTTTCGAGACAGGGTCTCCCTGTAGCCCCAGCTGTCCTGGAACTCACTCTATATAGACCAGGCGGGCCTTGAACTCGATATATAGACCAGGCGGGCCTTGAACTCACAAAGATCCGCCTTCCTCTGCCTCCCCAGTGCTAGGATTAAAGGTGTGTGCCATCACGCCTGGCTCTTTTTTTCTTTCTTTCCTTTCTTCCTTCCTCTTTTTTTCTTTTTGTTCTTTTGAGACAGGATCTCCCCATAGCCCCAACTGGCCTGGAACTTGCTATGTAGACCAGGCTGGCCTGGAACTCATAGAGATCTGCCTGCTTCTGCCTCCAAGTACTGGGATTACCTTTCCATTTCTACCTCACCTACCAAGTGTTATGTGAATAACTAAAGGGATAAACATTTTAGCCAGGCATGCTAGTGCATGCCTTTAATCCCAGCACTCCGGAGGCAGAAGTGGGCAGATCTCTGTGAGTTCAAGGCCAGCCTGGTCTATATAGCGAGTTCTAGGACAGCTGGGACTATAGGGAGACCCTGTCTCAAAAAGACCAAAATAAATAAATAATAAATAAATAAATAAATAATAAACATTTCATAGTTCTGGGAGACCAAATTACTAGACATGTTTATTTTCATTTTTTAATTTATTTTTTATGTGTATGAGTGTATTGTCTGCATGTAGGTTGGTACACCCATGTCACACAATGCCATGGAGGTCAGAAGAGGGCATCAGATTCCCTTGGAACTGGAGTTCTCCTGGAATTGGAGTTACAGATGGTTCTCAGCCACCATGTGGGTCCTGGGGATCAAACCCAAGTCCTCTGTAAGAGCAGTTGGCGCTCTTTTTATTTATATATTTTTTGTGTCTACCTACATTCTTTTGCACCCCATTAATGATCCTTGAACTCATTCTTTTTGAATTTTTTTTTTTTTTGGTCTTTTTTGAGACAGGTCTCCCTGTAGCTCTAGCTGGCCTAGAACTCACTATGTACACCAGGCTGGCCTTGAACTACCAGAGATCTGGTCAGCGCTCTTAACCACTAGGCCATCTCTCCAGCCCCCATATTTTCAAACC
This sequence comes from Rhizomys pruinosus, assembly GCA_009823505.1. Classification (NCBI taxonomy): domain Eukaryota; kingdom Metazoa; phylum Chordata; class Mammalia; order Rodentia; family Spalacidae; genus Rhizomys; species Rhizomys pruinosus. The sequence continues at coordinate 721,268 of VZQC01005131.1, read as the reverse complement.
TCACTACCTTAAATCCCTCTGGTTATAGCCATGTCCTGATGGAATTCAGTGGGCATATGGATGTATATACAACTGTATATGACCATGTGCTATGGGATATATTTAGGTGACATGAACCCCACTTTTGTAGGATTGTGTGTATTATGGAGACTTCAGTAGTTAGTACCAATCTTTGGCATATGAGGGATGAGAAGACAAAACAATTTTGAACTAATTTGGATTTTTATATATCAGTTTTACTTAAAATAAGCTATTCCAGTATTTTGGGGGAGTCCACACATTATCTCTGCCTAATTTTTCTCACCCAGGTTCCTTCTCAAAGTTTTCTACGAAATCAGACTTTTGAAGACAAGATAATGGCTCTCCTCTTTTCTTCTCTCTTATCTCTCCTTAGAGAATTTTGTTAGGCCAACAGAGGAGATGAATATTTATAATTCCAGTAATGAGGGATATAAAGAAGTCTGCAACCTTGCAAGTGGTGTCAGATTAAAAAACTTGTCACCGCCAGCATCATTAAAAGGTAAAGAAAATTTAACTTGCATTCAATTTTCAGTAGATTCTCCTCCTGCCTCTTCTAGGATGACTACATAAAGAGGAGACAGGTCATATCATGGGCTCAATGCATTTGTTTGTATTACATTAGGTGGTGAGAAGGCTCCATAGTCTGCTCAGGTGTTCTCCTTCTAATTAGGAGCTTCCTTCTGTGCACATTATGGATTGAACAAATGCCTACTCACCCACATACGTAAGAAGGGTGAAAAGCTGGGGAGGTGGTTCAGTTAGTAAAGTGTCTGCTGTGCAAGACTGAGGACCCGGGTTCGGCCCCCAGCACTCACTTAAAAAAAAAGTGAGAACCGAGATTGGAGCTAAGGCCTCTCTGACACTTGTAACGCTATAGAGTTGATAATGTTTCTGGGATATCTGGGACAGATATAGAGAAAGCTTGATGCTGGGCAGGTCCAGGAAAAAGAAGACCCGGAGAAGAGAGAGGCCTGCCAGTCGTTTACAGTGAACAGGCATGGGAGGCCTGAGTACTGTGGCCCCTCGTGTCCTCTACTCACACACCTTTGTCACCCTTTGCCACAAAATCAAACATCTTGAAATCATCTTATTCTTCTCATGTATAAAAAAAAAAAAAAAACAATAGCAATTGCATCTTAGGTATCCCCAGCTCGAGGGGTATCTGTGAATTGAGTGCTAAGTAATTATTTCTTTTGATTTGGCTTAGCAAGGTTTCTGCAAACAAGAACTATAGTACTGGACAGTTGTCTACATTGATAATACATTTAATAATGATAGATAATTAGTTTCCCATTATGTGCTTTCCACTCGTAGAAATCTCTCTGGTCCAGCTGGATAGCATGAGCCTTTCCCAGCAGATGCTGGTTCGATGTGCTGCCATCATTGGTCAGACCTTCACCACAGAGCTGCTGTTTGAGATTCTCCCCTGCTGGAATATGAAGATGATTATTAAGGCCCTGGCCACCCTAGTGGAATCAAATGTTTTTTATTGTTTCCGGAATGGCAAGGAGCTTCAGCTGGCTTTAAGACAGAATATGCCCACATATGAGGTGCATTATCGCTCCTTGTCCCTGAAGCCCAGTGAAGGGTTGGGTAAGTAATGCCTGCAAAATGTCTGTATTTCCCCTCAGTTAGAGGCACATCTAGATTAAAGAGCTAAGGGGGCTGGAGATTTAGCTCAGTGGTGGAGTGCTTGCCTAGCATGCACAAGGTCCTAGGTTCAATGCTCAGTACCACAATTAAAAAAAAAAAAAAAA